>JANAVB010002399.1:1243971-1613971 GCA_029216955.1 Iris pallida
TCGGATGGGGAGAACATTTCCTTATCGTATGGGCCACTATTACACTTTTCTTGTAACCAGTAAGCTCCGTCGGAGACGCAGGTCATTGATGCCCTCTGACATTCATTGAGCATTATGGACGTACTCCTATATTGATGCCCTCTGACGTTTCTTGTAGCGTTACGAACGTAGGCCCATGTACCCTATAAGGGAACCAAGCCAATCCTATTTATAGCCGGAAGTGCTGTCACGCCCCAGAACTAGAATACTGGAGAAAAGGGGACAGACACAGCCAGCTACGTACATTGAACTGCAACCCACCTCGCAATACGGTCACGGCTGTCTAGATGTATGAGGGTTTATCTACAAGCCATCAGTCTCTTATGGTCAAGAACAAGCCTAGTGTCTTAATCTCAAGCAAGTAAATACATGTTACAAGATGGTAGATCATCAGATATACAAAGTAAGGCATCCTGTACATTACATATTCAGATGATCATGAAGCTAGTCATACAAAATGCAAAGACTAGCAAGAGTTTAAGTCATACATGATCAACCCTAGGATTTGTCAATCATGTTACAGCCCTTAGGCAGACAAAACTAAGTTTCAAAATGAGCTAACACTTGCTCGACGGGTAAACGCCTCAAAAGAATAATTTACAATAGATTGGGAGAGCAAAATAAAATCCACTCGTTGCCAAGGTTGCGTCTAGTATTCCCCATCTAGCTTGAAGGCAGGTAGATCCTCGGGTGCCACTCCGAAATCTGGCCATACAAAACCAGCTGGATCAGACCCCAGAAAGAGCAAGTGCCACAAGGGAGGCTTCACTTAAGAACTAAAACCAGCATGTTAGATCACAAGACATAAATAATAATAAGAAAACAAGATTTAGAAAAATTAGGGTGATAACGATAAGATAACTAAGAAACTATTCCGGTACCCAAGTTACAACCCGTAAAGCAAACAAGGACTGGGGATGTAACCCTTCACCTGAACAAAACTTAGTCTCTAATCAATTATCGAGAAGGATAACCATAAATAGTAACGTACTGAAGTAATCATAACTAGCACTATTTAGACAAGCTAGACTAGACGGGACTCCATTAATCAATCATGGCCAAGCAATGAGTACGGCTTGATACTTTAACTAACTAGGGTTATCACAAGCCTAATTACTACAAGATGCAGTGAGATATTCCAGCAGTCACAAGCCCTGCAGACTATCCAGTTATCCTTCCGCAGGTTGAGAGAGTTGTATTAGGTGACTTGGGGGTGCAACACATTACAGTGTGCTGGAAATGTGCCCTACTCGTCTGTAGGCTACAAGTCCACTTGAGGCGCCTAGATAACGTGATTGCCTGTGACTGGGAAATCTCAATATGAATGTCACGACCCGCACCCAGTGTAGGGGCACGAGAAGTGGTTACGTCTAGCCTACGCCTCAGTGTCGATGGTAGAACGCTGTCCTAGGTCACATACATCTAACAGTTATAAGGTACCTGTACAGTATATACACTCCGAATGGAGGTGACATAATAAAGTACAACTCAATCACAACTAGGAAAAAAAATACGATAAGATAGAGTAGATGAAACACAGAATCCACTGATGATAAATACAAGATAGAGAGATAGCTAATGTCTAAGGAAAACAACTCCACAAATTCGGAATACAATCTCCAAATAAATACAAGTGTATCCCAAGACAGAATGATAATAGAAACTAGTCTAGCTATCTAGCCTAGTCTGCTGGGGTAGTGTCGTCTTCAAGTGCTGGGTCCTCCTGAGAGTCCAGCTCACATGTGTCATCTAGGCCTGCTCCGTAATAAGTGGTACACAGCTCCTTAAAGTCATCTGTAATATTTCAACAGGTCCAGTCAGGACGGGAGCGAGCAAATTACATCTTACGTAGTTCATAATATGACAGGATATATAAATAAAAAATAGAGTAAGATACATGAAACCCTGGGAATATATGAAGTAAAAGAGATGACTGTAACGAAATATCTAATATAAGTAAAGAGCTAACAGTGACTAGTGATGTAGAGTGCAAGATAGACATGTGAACGTCTTGATATCAAACATGAAAGTTTGCACATGACTACACTACTTTGGAATTGTACACATGACCATTTATACTCCCCCGTACCCTAATCAATAAACAAGGATCCAGATAGGTTATGTTATTGCACATGATATCACATGGGGGCCCATAAATGGGTGCACATGAATGTAAACATAGGTGCTTCGTGAACATGAGAGTACATGAATCACGAGAGTGCACATGAATTGTGAAAGCACATGAATACATGATGAAAGTGAAACGCACATGACATGATGTAACCGATGCTCCCGAGGGGGATAACATCTCATGAAGGAATCCATATAATACCAATCCGTGTTAATAACGTGACAACATCAAGTAAAGTAATCTAGAGTGTAAATGTAAATCCTATCAAGTATGAAACGGTCAGAGAATGTACTCGCCTGATATCATGAGTGTCTGACTGAAATACTGCCTGAGGAGTGGTGTCTGGATCATATTCAGAACAGCACAAGTCACAAAATATCCAGATTTAGATTTTGTGTGTGTGTGTGTGTATATGCTATACATCATGTTTTCAGATTTAGATTTTGTGTGTGTGAGTGTATAGGCTATATGTGTTCTCCGAATTTCAGGTTCCAGTGAATGTGTATGAGTGTCTAAACATTTGCGTGTGTGTGGACTTAGTGTACATGTTCTCAGTGTTTAGGAAACAGGGAACAATGTGTGTAATAGGCTGCCATTTTTGTATACAACAGTGCATAGAGAGTGTACAATAAACAAGTATACAAAGGGTATATAAATATCAGTTTGTTGTAATGTGAAATGTGTGGGTAGGGACATGTTCTCAGGTTAGCAGTGCCAATTTCAGTTCACAAACAGTGTGTACAAGAGTGTCCATATGAACCAATATGGTTCTTAGTTTAGTGTAACAGTTAATGTGTGAAATGTAGAAGTGTCTTAGGTTTCAGAAATTTAGACAGTGTAATGTGTTGTAAAACCCAGTTTTCAACTGTATATACATGGGGGAACATTCCAGTTTTCTCAGGTTTTATGTAAACCACAGTTTTAGTTGCAACAACAATTAAGCTCTCAGATTTGTGGTGTAGAGAGTGTGTGTTTATAGGACTGAGATCAGTACTAATACACATGTGTTCTCAGGTTATCAAGTCTACTTGACAGTTCATATCGACAGGTTCAGTTATACATATAGTGTAGTTTAGTATATACACATACAACTCATGAATGCACATCTCAAATTCAAACCCGAACATCATGTGAGTCCCAATGCCACACACATCTCATAAAATTGTACACATGAATTACAATCAAAATAATCACTAATTAACAGTTAAAACCTAAATTAACATTAGAAAATTTTGAATAACTGTACGTATCAGACAGTATAAGGAATCACCAAATCGAATTGGAAAATCATAGTAAAATGCCAAATAAATGGTTGATAATCATTGGTACACATGTATACGTGTCACAGGGAGTGTTTGTGTCCAACCAAGTGGACACAAATGTGTCACATCAAAAACAAACATGTAGTGTGCACACAGTGTACATAACCCTCGTGCAGGGGTTTCGAGTCCTCGTGGACACGACACACGACACGTGTGGCCACGTGGTCATGTCCACGTGCAGCCCACGTGTCAGGCTATACATTCGATACCCTGTGAGGTGTCCACGATGTGTCTACAGCGGACACGAGGCCCGTATTAGAGAGGGTTCTGATTGTGCACGCGCGGAACAAGTGAACCAGTGCACACCAAATATCGTGTCCGACACGCGACCTCGTGACACGATGCTTGGGGGTCTGGTTCGCAGACATTGCCACCAGGTGTCCTCGAAGTCTCAGCTCGTGTCGCTCTGTGTCGTATCCCACATAAGCGTCGAGCAGTAGGGGAAAACCTAGCCGCGAGTGCGGGGCATGTTCGTGTCCTCGTGTGGACACGGTACGACACAAAAATGCAAACTTAAGCTAGAAAAATAAGAGGACACGTCATGAACAGCAATCCCAATCAAAAACATCTCAAAAACAGTAAAGAAATGTCCGCTGTGGCATTTCATCAAACACCTATACCTAGGTGTTGATACTTGTCCGATACGGACACGAAACAAATACTAATTTCACCAAGACACATACCACAGCTAGGGGACACCTAGATCTAGGCTACCATGCAAAGAAATCAGGTAAAAGAATGGGTTTGAGTGGTTTACCTATTAAGTGTAAAACTAAAAGAAAACCCCAAATGGAAGGAATCCTAATAGCAACTCCCAAGCTCCAAATTGAACAAAAACTGAGATTACTCTCCAAAAATAGTAAATAAACAGTAATTAGATCTTAATGCAAAAGACTAAAGTCATAAAGGAATTGAAATGAAGAAATTAGTGCAAGTTGCAAAGGGGGCAAACCTTGTTCTTCCTAAATTTGAAGGTGATGTAAAAAAAGGCAAGAAGGATTCAAGAGGTATTATATAGGGAGTGGGGGACCCTAGGTGGCCGATCAAAAGAGGATAATTAGGGTTAGGGTTCCATGGGTTGGGCTTTGGGCCAACTAGCACTAGTCTAGAAATCAATTTCCTAAGTCTCAAGCCTATTGACCAATTCACTAATCCTTCTATTCAAGTCTTGATTCCTACATGACTAACTATGGTTGACTTAAATTAGACTAGGGTCTCACCATGCTAACCTAGTCACCATAGTTAGGGTCAACACCTAAGTTAGTCTACAAAGTCTCAACTAGTCAAAGTCAACAATCATAATTACCAATTCAAATAATTAAAAGAAATTCAAAAATTCACAAATGACCAAAATACCCTCAATCTAAAATATGGTAGTGACAAATCTACCATCCTTAAATAAAATTTGTCCTCGAAATTAAAAGGCGAAACTAACTGATGAGAAGGATAGACAATCATACATCAAGGTCCAAAAAGATAAGGGTATTGCTCGCGCATCTCATCCTCCCGTTCCCAGGTAGACTCTCCTGGAGAATGATGCCTCCATGCAACACGAACCAAAGATATCACCTGGTTCCTCAGTACCTTCTCTCGGCGATCCAGAATCTCCACTGGCTGCTCTAGATAACTGAGAGTAGGTCCCACCTTAATCTCCGAATGATCAAGTACAAGGCTAGGGTCAGCCACGTACCATCTTAACTGTGATATGTGGAATACGTTGTGGACCCCCACTAGTGCAGGTGGCAAGTCTAGCCTGTATGCCACGTCACCAACTCTTCCACTAATCACGAAAGGTCCGATGAAGCGTGGGCTAAGCTTCCCACCTCCACCAAAACGTATGGTACCACGAGTCGGAGATATCCGAGAAAAACCAAGTCTCCGACCTCAAACTCTAAAGGCCTCCGGTGGCTATCGGCCCAGTGCCGATGTCTGTCCTGCGCCATACAAAGTCTGTCCCTGATGAGCTTCACCTTCTCGGCTGCGTCAACAACCATTAGGTCCCAATAAAGCTCGCTCGCCAACATCATCCCAAGATAAGGGTGTACGACACCTACGCCCGTACAGAGCCTCGAAGGGTGACATCTTAATGCTGGCCTGAAAACTGTTGTTGTAAGCAAACTCTACCAAATACAGGTAATCCTCCCAAGATCCTCCAAAATCCAAGACGCACGTCCGCAGCATGTCCTCAAGCGTCTAAATAGTCCTCTCTGACTGTCCGTCCGTCTGGGGGTGGTATGCAGTACTAAACTTGAGCTGAGTACCCAAACTAGTCTGCAGACTCCGCCAAAAATAGGAAGTAAAGCGACTATCACGATCCGAGATGATGCTGATCGGAACTCCATGAATCCTAACAATCTGCCGTATGTACATCTCTGAAAGCCTCTCAGTAGACGTACCCACTTTAAATAGCAAAAAGTGGACTGATTTGGTCAAACCCAACAATCAAGGTCAAAGCTTCTATCTAGCAGCATCCTGGGTCAGCAAGTCCATTATGGGTAGTAGGCTTAATATAGGTCATAACCAGAATTTGGGTAGGCAGGTTGGGTCAAAAAGGTGTTCCCAATTCGAGTCGAAAAGTGTCTCCATGGGGTGAATCAAGATGGGGTCTTGTGTCGGGAAAGTCGTATGAAGCAAACGGAGCACAAGATGCTTTGTCTGAGTGGAACACGAAGGTCATGAGTGTAGGGGGTCATGTATAGGTCATGCAAGAGAAGTTGGTTTTGAGAAAACAACTAGTCTTGTGCTCCTAATTTAAAAGTCACAATAATGTTTATGAAATAATCATAATTAAAGTGGGATTGGTCAATGGCCTAAATTGGACCGAAAGTTGTTGCCAAAATAGTACAAGGGACAAGGTAAGTGGAACAGTCTAGGGTCATGGGTGTCGGTTGGGAATATAAGGAAAATAATAAATTAAACAGGACTGTAAGGGTTACCATTCTAGGGTCAGAGCTACATTATCACTTCTAAGTCAAAAGGCCTAGCACATACATTATTTTACTAAGAGAAATTCATAACAAGGAAGTTATACAAAGGATTATACTAACAGTTAGAGCTACTCCTACTCCTAAGTTGAATGATGAGAAAGCAAAACTAAACAACAACAACAAAAAAAATTTGAAATACTGAAACAAAAAATAGAGATAATATGTTCAAAAACATTTAAGATTAAATCTGATAATCATATGCGTCCATCCAAAATCATGGTACTCTTAATCCTCGTCATACTAGTAAGCAGGGCTATGATAACTATAGAGTCCCAACTAATGTACATACTTCTAGAATAATGGTACTTAAAATTTTTGCTCTGCCGCTAGCTTGGCTGCGAAAACCTTAAATTCCTACACCCGAGAAATATATCCAAAATCAGACTGTAGGTCCATGCCATGCTGGCTAATGTGACTATAGAAGACTAGATTCCATAACAGAGATGACCTAGCCCATACAATTTATCTTGGAAAAAAATTAAATCAACATTGAATACCAAGAATCATATTTATCTACGAACAAGAACGATAAGCAAGATCTGTTGGAACTGAATTTTGAGATGGTTAAAATATGGCAAGAAACGGAATTGAGATGAACAGAACCTAAGATAAGCTCTCCTATTGCCTGTGCACCCTCAGCTTCCATAGTGTAAGCCCGTCCCTGTTGGCCTCCTCCAGCCTGATGCTGTGCGAATCTCTGCTGCTGAGTCTGTAAGGGTTGTCCCTTCTGTTGGCTCACCGGAGCCCTCGCTCCTGCTCTCTAAGCTGTCCGTCCAAGAATATTGGGACACTCTCTTAACTGGTGATATGATGCTCCACAAAGTAGGCACTTGCCTAACCTCATCCAACATTTACTCCAATCGTGCCCTGGTTTCTTACAGAAAGGGCAACTAGTCACATGCTGATGTCTAAAGGTCTGCTACATTTTTAACGGTGGTCCCCTCGGGTTCTCTGTCGGAGCCCTAGCTCCTGCTGCTACCTGAGTCATTATTGTCTGGCTCTTGGGACACTCCCTACACCGATGCTCCACTGAACCACAAAGTAAACACCTGTCAAGCCTCATCCTGCAGTCGTTCTATCCATGGCCTGTCTTCTTGCAGAAGTTGCACCTAGCATCCTGCTGCTGTCTGGATGCCTGGTGGAAATATGTACGTCTCTGACCCTGAAGGTGCTGCTGAACAGGTCTCTGCTGATACTGATGCTGAATCTGTACGTGAGTTCTCTTGGCCTGACCTCTACTGCTACTGGCTCCATGAATGTCATATCCCCTCTTGAACAACTGTTGCCGTTGAGTTTTCATTATCTGCTGAAAGAAGGAGATCAAATGCGCCACATCCTCTGATCCTGATGGTGGCTGCTACTGAAGAACGTTCAAGATGACTGGAGAAAGTCTCGGAGTAGGAAGAGGTGCACTCCCATAAGCTGCAGATATCCCAGCCTGGTCTGGCATAACAGGAGCTGCAGTCTCGGGGTCCTGTTGATCAGGACGAGAAGTGGCAGACCCCTCAGTAGTGTCTTCCCGATCGAGACGATGAGATCGTGTCTCCATAACCATCCTGAAGACAGATCAAACGAGAGGGCAATCACTGAGAATGAAGCGATAACATCAAGGGAGGACGGTTTATTTTCAAGAAAAGACAATATTGCAGCTATTTTAGGTAACATGAATCTGATTAAGAGTTTTTCCTAATGTGATTGAGTACCTTCAAAAATAAATCCTAATCCTACTGCAGGCTGTAGTGATACTCTAGTTCGAATACCACTACATAAACTTGACCTACATGGGCCACCACTAAAACGTGTCACGACCCACACCCAGTATAGGGGCACGAGAAGTGGTTACGTCCAGCCTACGCCGCAGTATAGGCGGTAGAACGCTGTCCTAGGTCACATACATCTAACAGTTATAAGGTACCTGTACAGTATATACACTCCGAATGGAGGTGACATGATAAAGTATTACTCAATCACAACTAAGGAAAAAATACGATAAGATAGAATAGATGAAACACAGAATCCACTGATGATAAATACAAGATAGAGAAATAGCTAATGTCTAAGATAAACAACTCCACAAGTCCGGAATACAATCTCCAAATAAATACAAATGTATCCCAAGATAGAATGATAATAGAAACTAGTCTAGCTAACTAGCCTAGTCTGCTGGGGTAGTATCATCTGCAAGTGCTGGGTCCTACTGAGAGTCCAGATCACATGTGTCATCTAGGCCTGCTCCGTAATAAGTGGGACACAACTCCTCAAAGTCATCTGTAACATTTCAACAGGTCCTGTCAGGACGGGAGCGAGCACAGTACATCTCATGCAGTTCATAATATGACAGGATATATAAATATGCAATAGAGTAAGATACGTGAAACGCTAGGAATATATAAAGTAAAAGAGATGACTGTAACAAAATATCTACTATAAGTAAAGAGCTAACAGTGACTAGTGATGTAGAGTACAAGATAGACATGTGAACGACTTGATAATAAACATGAAAGTTTGCACAAGACTACTCTACTTTGGAATTTTTCACATGACAATTTATACTCCCCCGTACCCCAATTAAAACACAAGGATCCAGACAAGTTATGTTATTGCACATGATATCACATGGGAGCCCATAAATAGGTGCACATGAATGTAAACATGGGGGCTCCGTGAGCATGAGAGTACATGAATCACGAGAGTGCACATGAATGGTGAAAGCACAGGAAAACATGATGAAAGTGAAACGCACATGACATGATCTAACCGATGCTCCCGATGGGGATAACATCTCATGAAGGGATCCATATAGTACCAATCCGTGTTAACAACGTGACAATATCAAGTAAAGTAATCTAGAGCATAAATGTAAATTCTATCAAGTATGAAACGGTCAGAGAATGTACTCGCCTGATATCCTGAGTATCTGAATAAAATACTGCCTGAGGAGTGGTGTCTGGCTCCTATTCAGAACAGCACAAGTCACAACATATCCAAATTGGTAAAATAAACTGCTACGATGCATTCTACATGATATTTCGATCAATCTAGGCCAAAGTCAAACTTTGGTCAATTTTAGTCAAACTACTCTAGTCAAACTAGGTCAAACTAGCCTAGACAAGTCTTACTAGGCCTAACCAATCTATCCTAGCAAGTACACACCAATACAAGTCACACAAGTCTACATGACTCTACTCATGTGCATATTCCATATACACATGACTATACAAAGGATACCATTGGCTACACTACATAGGCCATTAGCCAAATTCATATATTAGGCAACACACACATATCCATTTCCTATATTTATATACATATTATTTATATAGACAAATACAATATCTATATTACATTACAAATATCACATTAGTTATATATATATATATATATATATATATATATATATATATATATATATATATATATATATATATATATATATATATAACATAGAGAGGGATAGAGGGATAGAGGGAACAAGGCATATGTGGGTGTGTGTACTCATATGAACTAAATCAAGCCAAATAGTGTGTGTGTGTATAGGCTATACATCATGTTCTCAGATTTAGATTTTATGTGTGCTAGTGTATAGGCTATATCTGTTCTCAGAATTCCAGGTTCCAGTGAATGTGTATGAGTGTCTAAACATGTACGTGTGTGTAGACTTTGTGTATATGTTGTCAGTGTTTAGGAAACAGGGAACAGTGTGTGTAATAGGGTGCCATTTGTGTATACAACAGTGCAGAGAGAGTGTACAATGAACAAGTATACAAAGGGTACATAAATATCAGTTTATTGTAATATGAAATGTGTGGGTAGGGACTTGTTCTCAGGTTAGCGGTGTCAATTTCAGTTCACAAACAGTGTGTGCAAGAGTATCCCTGTGAACCAATATGGTTCTCAGTTTAGTGTAACAACTAATGTGTGAAATGTAGGAGTGTCTTAGGTCTCAGAAATTTAGACAGTGCGATGTGTTGCAAAACCTAGTTTTCAACAGTGTATACATGGGGGAACATTCCAGTTTTCTCAGGTTTTATGTAAACCACAGTTTTAGTTGCAACAACAGTTAAGCTCTCAGATTTGTGGGGTAGAGAGTGTGTGTTTATAGGACTGAGATCAGTGCTAATACACATGTGTTCTCAGGTTATCAAGTCCACTTGACAGTTCATATTGACAGGTTCAGTTATACATATTGTGTAGTTTAGTATATACACATACAACTCATAAATGCACATCTCAAATTCAAACCCGAACATCATGTGAGTCCCATTGCCACACACACATCTCTGGAAATTGTACACATGAATTACAATCAAAATAATCACTAATTAATAGTTAAAACCTAAATTAACATTAGGAAATTTTGAATAACTGTACGTATCAGACAATATAGGGAATCACCAAATCGAATTAGAAAATCATAGTAAAATGCTAAATAAATGGTTGATAATCATTGGTACACATGTATACGTGTCACAGGGAGTGTTTGTGTCCAACCAAGTGGACACAAATGTGTCCACATCAAAAACAAACATGTAGTGTGCATACAGTGTACATAACCCTCGTACAGGGGTTTCGAGCCATCGTGGACACGATAAACGACACGTGTGGCCACGTGGTCATGTCCACGTATAGTCCACGTGTCAGGCTACACATTTGATACCCTGTGAGCTTTCCATGATGTGTCTACAGCGGACACGAGGCCCATATCAGAGGGGGTTCTGATTGTGCATGCGCGGAACAGATAAACCAGTACACACCAAATATCATGTCCGACATGCGACCTCATGACACGAGGCTTGGGGGTCTGGTTCGCAGACACTGTCCCAAGGTGTCCTCGAAGTCTCAGCTCGTATCGCTCTGTGTCGTGTCCCACAGAAGCGTCGAGAAGTAGGGAAAACCCTAGCCGTGCGCGCGGGGCGTGTTCGTGTCCTCGTGTGGACACAGCACGACACAGAAATGCAAACCTAATCTAGGAAAATAAGAGGACACATCATGAACAGCATTCCCAATCAAAAACATCTTAGAAACAGTAAATAAATGTCCTCTGTGGTATTTCATCAAACACCTATACCTAGGTGTTGATACGTGTCCGATACGGACACGAAACAAATACAAGTTTCACCAAGACATATACCTCAGCTAGGGGACACCTAGATCTAGGCTACCTTGCAAAGAAATTAGGAAAAAGAATAGGTTTGAGTGGTTTACCTATTGAGTGTCAAACTCAAGGAAAACCCCAAATGGAAAGAATCCTAATAGTAACTCCCAAGCTCCAAATTACACAAAAACTGAGATTACTCCCCACAAACAGTAAATAAATAGTAATTAGATCCTAATGCAAAAGACTAGAGTCAAAAAGGAATTGAAATGAAGAAATTAGGGCAAGTTGCAAATGGGCCAAACTTGTTCTTCCCAAAAATGAAGGTGATGTAAAAAGAGGCATGAAGGATTCAAGAGGGATTATATAGGGAGTGGGGGACCCTAGGTGGCCAGCCAAAAGAGTATAATTAGGGTTAGGGTTCCATGGGTTGGGCTTTGGGCCAACTAGCACTAGTCTAGAAATCAATTTCCTAAGCCTCAAGCCTATTGACCAATTCACTAATCCTTCTATTCAAGTCTTGAGTCCTACATGACTAACTAAGGTTGACTTAAATTAGACTAGGGTCTCACCATGCTAACCTAGTCACCATAGTTAGGGTCAACACCTAAGTTAGTCTATAAAGTCTCAACCAGTCAAAGTCAACAATCACAATTACCAATTCAAATAATTAAAATAAATTCAAAAATTCACAAATGAACAAAATACCGTCAATCTAAAATGTGGTAGTGACAATGAACTACTTGATCAATTTAGTCGTTAACTTAGTTAGATTCAGTATGAATCCCTGACTGTGAAAATCAGGAATCCATGTCCTAGACATGATACAAGACGAGACATGTAGCTTGTACAAACACAATCATCTACGGTGCCAAGACGAGAGTTACTTAGCAAGTTGAGATAGTCGTCGCAACAACATTTCAAGATTATCATGTTAGGTTACTTATTAAGATTACTTGT
Organism: Iris pallida; assembly: GCA_029216955.1. Taxonomy (NCBI): domain Eukaryota; kingdom Viridiplantae; phylum Streptophyta; class Magnoliopsida; order Asparagales; family Iridaceae; genus Iris; species Iris pallida. The sequence goes on from JANAVB010002399.1 coordinate 1,256,506, forward strand.
CAAGAGTGCACCTCGGCGGACCACTATCAAGATTATTTATGTCAAGTTACTACTTATCAAGTCAAGGGTGCATCACGACGGACCACCATCTAGAATTATCATGTCAAGTTACTTGTCAAGAGTGCACCACGATGGGTCACTATCAAGAGTTATCATGTAAAACCATATTGTCATGTTGTGTTCATGTTAAGGGTACTTGTATACCAAGAATTCACTTGGTCAAGAGTACGCCACGGCAGGCTACTGAAAGAGTTATCAAAGAGTGTACATGCCATGCTGAGATCGTGCTTAAGCTCAAAGCATGCACGTGGCACAGATAATAACATTATACCATGCTATCATGGGAGTATGTCTATCATGCTCAAGGGTCACAACTTATGCTATGGACCATCGGGATAAGCATTGATAAATGCAACAAGAATTTCTCTGGCCAGAAATGGCGCCAAAATGTCAATGGGGTGTCATGGATAGCATGCGCCTAAGGTCAACATGGTCCAAGGAGAGCATGCGCCTAGGGTGACATACAAAAGGAATGGCATGCGCCCAAGCATGGAGGATGCGCCCAAAACTATGTGCCTAGGGCTATGCGCCTAAGGCTATGCGCCTACGGCTAGGCTTATCATGGAGACCATGTACTAGGGTAGGCATGCGCCCAGGGTTGTATGCGCCCAAGACTATGTGCTCAAGGGCATGCACCGACATGCATGCGCCCAAAGCAGGAAGACAGGATGCACTTGGAAAGAAGCCAGGAGACTATCTTCCAAGACTCAGTGGGCGCATGAAAAGGACTATACGTCCAAGCACGGGAACTTTGGGCCTTAGACTCATGCGAGAGCCTATGCGCCTAAAGCAGGAAAGGCCTTGGGCACATAATAAGAGCTATGCGCCCTAAGCAGGAAGAAGTATGGCTTAGGAGCATATTTATGGCTATGCGCCTAGCACTGGTCATCTTCTCTAATCCGAGAACATGAGTTCTTGGAACGCATGAACTTTCCAAGTTCATAAATTACTCAAAAGAAATCAAAATCCTGGTTTTTGAAGATCTATTTTGAGTAAAATCAAATTCTCTACAACATGGAACAATCAAAACTTGAAAATAATGAAGTTTGGTAGATCAAAACCCAAAAAACTAAGATTTGAGTAAACTTAGATCTACAAAAAATTATCCACCAAAATTAAAATGCTATGTACTAAAGAGTCTTAGAAACTTGTAGGGAAGATAATGGAACAATAAAAATGGGGTTCCTCCATGAAACAAGTTGCACTTGCCTTTGGTGGGTGGAGAGGTTTAATGGAGGAAGAGGAGTAAATAAAGAAGTAATGAGAAGAGAGAGAGAGAGAGAGAGAGAGAGAGAGGAAATTGATATTTATATCAACCCCTTTCCATCTCCAACCAAAATCTAAACCAAACCAAAATAAACCAAGCCAAGCTAAACCAAGACCAAACCAGGCCAAGCCACGCTAGAAAAGTCAAGATACGGGTCGAAATCCATACACGTATACTGAAAATACGTATAACAAAAAACGGGAGTGACAACTCTTCCCACCTTAAAAAAATTTCATCCTCGGAATTTAATCAAGAGGCTAGAGATGTCAGGGCAAGCTATACTAATCACAAGCAATCTACGACTAGCAATCAATCAAGCAATCATTTATACAAGCAAGAAATTAAAAGACATAAGGCATAAGGAAGACATTATACCTTATGAGTCAAATAGGTGTGGATATCGCGATCGGATATCATCTTCACGTTCCCACGTTGACTCACCCAAAGGGTGATGACCCCAAACAGTGCAGAATAAACTAATAAGCTTGTTCTTGAGTACCTTCTCTCTTCGGTCTAATATGGACACCGAACTTTCCTTATACGAAAGGTTGGTACCAACAACCAATTCCGAATGATCAAGGACATGACTAGGATCAGAGATATACTGTCGCAATTGGGATACATGGAATACGTCATATACCTCACATAATGACGGCGGAAGAGCGAGACACATTACCTACTCGCTCAAGAATATCAAACGACCTTATATACCTAGGACTGAGCTTTCCCCGTACGCCGAATCGAATGACGCCATGGGTAGGCGAGATCCTAAGGAATACGTGGTCGCCGAAAGAAAATTCAAGGGGACGCCGATGAGAATCGGCCCAATGACTGGCGATCTTGCGCAACTCGAAGATGATCTCTGACTTGTCTAACCACCTCGATAGTATGCGTAACCATCTCTGGACCAAGCATATGCCTCTCGCCTATATCATCCAATGCTAATGGGGATCCACTTTTTTCCATACTGGGCCTCAAAGGGTGCCATCTGGATACTGGCCTAGAAACTTTTATTATAGGAGAACTCCACGAGATGTAGGTGATCTGCCCACGAAGCACCGAATTCAAGCGTACAGGATCATAGCATATCTTTAAAAGTTTAAATCGTGCGTTCTAACTGACCATCTGTCTGCGGATGATAAGCTGAACTAAACTTGAGACGAGTCCCCAAGATCTCTTGAAGACTCCGCCAAAAGTACGATATAAATCTTGAATCTCTGTCGGATACAATACTAACTGGCACTCCATGCAATCTAACTATCAACCTGAGGTAAATCTCTGTAAGCTGATTCGTCGACTGACCAATTATAAAAAGAAGAAAATGAGCTACCTTCGTGAGTCTCTCAACTGTAACCCATATAGCATCTCTTCCAGCTGGGAATTTAGGTAACCCAGTTACAAAATCCATGGTAGTGTGCTTCCATTTCCATTCTGGGATTGGTAAAGGTTGAAGAAGTCCAGCTGGACTCTGATGTTCAGCTTTAACTTGTTGGCAAACTAAACAACGAAAGATAAACCGGGCTATCTCCCTCTTCATGCCATTCTACCAAAAATGCGGACGGATATCACAATACATCTTCGTACCGCCGAGAAGAATTGAATACTGTGAACTGTGAGCCTCTGCCATGATCTCTCGCCTGATATCGCCATTGGGTACACAAAGATGCCTTCCATGTCGAAGTGTACCGTCCCTATGAATACATAACTCCGCTCTCCGTCCTGCCACACATTTTGCCCTAAGCCGCTGAATCTTATAATCCGTTGACTTAGTTAACTTAATCCTCTTAACTATACTGGACTGAACTTGCATACTGGCCATCAATGCCACATTGAAAGAAAGAACAACTTCAATACCCATCTTCTGAAGATCTGTTAACAACTCTGGCTGTGCTGTTAGAAAATAAACTCTGGCTCTTCTTCTCAATGCATCTTCAACAATGTTGTCCTTCCCAGGATGATACTGCAAGTTGATGTCATAATCCACAAGTAACTCTAGCCATCTTCTATGACGCATGTTAAGATCCTTCCGAGTAAACACATACTTAAGACTCTTGTGGTGGATGAAAATCTCCACTCGATCTCCATACAAATAGTGCCTCCACAACTTAAGTGCGAAAACTACCGCTGCTAATTCTAAGTCGTGAGTTGGATAATTTTTCTCATGATCGAAGCTAACATGATGCATAAGCTACTACCTTACCATGCTGCATCAAGACGCATCCCAATCCTCTGTCGGAAGCGTCACAATAAACTGAAAATCCCCCAGTCCTATCTGAAAGCATGACAATGGGGGCCGTCATCAATCTTTGTTTTAATTTCTTAAATGAACTCTGACACTTTGCGGTCTAAGCAAACTACACATCCTTACTGGTCAACTGCGTCATTGGTGCTGAAATTCGAGCAAAGTCTGATACGAATCGTCAGTAATAACCCGCCAATCCTAGAAAACTACGAACTTCTGCGACGGTTCTGGGTACTGGCCAAGTCTCTATAGCCACTATCTTATGGGGGTCCACTTTCACTCCACCTCTAGTGATGATATGACCTAAGTACGAAATACGATCAATCCAAAATTCGTACTTACTGAACTTTACGTACAACTGGTGCTCCCTGAAAATCTGAAGAACTACACGGAGATGCTACTCATGCTTTGCCTTATTCTTGCTATAGACTAAGATGTCGTCTATAAACACTATCACTAACTTGTCCAAATAAGGAATGAAGATATGATTCATGAGGCCTATGAGTACGGCTGGCACATTGGTCGCTCCAAATGGCATAACAAGGAACTTCTAATATCCATATCTCGATCTAAATGCTGTCTTCGGGACGTCTTGCTCTCTTACTCAGATCTGATGGTATCATGACCGCAAGTCAATCTTCGAGAATACTACCGCTCCACTGAGTTGATCAAATAAATCATCTATCCCTGGTAGGGGATATCTATTTTTAATTGTTACAAAGTTCAAGGTACGATAATCAACACATAATCTTGTCGTACCATCCTTCTTCTTCACAAGAAGCATCAGGGCTCCCCAAGGTAATCCACTAGCATGAATGAATCCCTTAGTTCTGAGTTCTTCAATCATCTTGAACAGGATCTCCAACTCTGATGGTGCCATTCTGTAGACTCTCTCTGACGCTGGTGTCATCCCTGGTAGCAAATCGATGGTGAATACTATTTATCTCTCAAGCGGCATGCCTGGAAGCTCTTCGGGAAATACATCAGGAAACACTTCTACTACTCTGTGAAACTGAACTGCTACTGCTACTGCTATTGTCATCCGCAAGACTGGTGGAGAAGGTTATACATTGCCTCTGGAAAATAAAAACTCTGTTTCGCCTGGAATACCAAAAATAATCCTGACAATATAGCAGTCTATTCTTGCGTATTGATCCTTCAGCCAAACCATTCCTAGGACCACATCATAGTCGGCCATCAGAAATTCTATCAATCTAGCAGAAAACTCTCGACCTCTAACTACGATTCAATACGAGAAAAAGATTCTATCTACACCCACAAGACCGTTACCAGTAAATATATCGAGTCTTACTGATAATGACTAGGGTTCCAGTCCTATCTGTGTCACAAATCGTGCAGACATAAATAAATGCGATGCACCCGAGTCAAATAATACTGATACTGGAAATGAGTTGACGAAAATGGTACCTACTAGCACCTCACCTGATGCCAATTCTTCTGCCACAGTCATAGCCATCGCTTGACATTGTCCTCTCGGTGCTGGTCTCCTCTGCTAGTAACCTCTTTACCTGTTCTGAATCTGAACCTGGGCATACTATTGAGCTTGAGGCAATAACGGCCTCGGAGGCTGGAAATGCTGCTGTACTGGTGCTGGTGCCCTAACCGATGGACTGGTTAGGTTTGATGACGATGAACTGGCCCTATTCGGACATGACCCTATCTTGTGGTTCGGTGCCCCACAAGATAAGCACAATCTCTGTGCTCTACGACACTCCGAAACCACGTGCCTTGGCTTTCCACGATGAGTGCAGCCCATTACGGAAGACTGCTTCTACTTCTGTTGCTGAAGATACATCGATGTCGAGTGCTGAACCGATGAGACTATGGTCGCCCTCCTAGAAGCTCTAATAGTCAAAGCCCTAGCTGTCGAGACTGGTGCTGATGACTTGAATATCTGTCCATGGGACCTCTTCCTTCCTTCGGTTCGATCTACTATCTTTTTTGAAGTATATTCATGCCTCTTCGCTGCTCGCAAGACGGCATCAAACGTCTGGTGCTCAAACTGCTCTGCTGATATAATGATCTCTAGGTGGAGTCCATACTGGAATCGTTGTGTCCTGTCTAATTCGGTTGCCACCAAGGTGAGAGCAAACCGACTATGCCTTGAAAACTCGGCTGCATATCCATCGACCGTCCTCGCCATCTGCTTGAGATTGGTGAATCTTGTCTACAGATCATACTGAGCTACTGCATCAAAATACTTCGTCTGGAACTTATCACTGAATACCGCCCACAAAACAGGCGTTGCTAATCCAACTACTAGCATCGCCCAATAGCTGTGGGCTAAGTCTAATAAATGTAGGCGCACAATGGCAGCCTTCTCTTCCTCAGGAATCCTAGCTGCCTCCAGGATAACTTCTATGTCCTGAAGCCAAGCATCGACAGCAATAACATCTTCATTGCCATCAAAGAAGGGAGGGTTCAGACGCTTGAAGTTGTTGGCTGATGTTCCTTTGATAACCAACTCTGTCCAAGGCATCTTGTACTGTCTGGTGCAGGACATCGCCCTAACGATCTTGTGATGCAAGCAATTCCCTAATGAGTCCTACCAGGGTCCTATTGTCAGGCTCTGCAGGCTGGACTGGCTGAACAGGGGGCTCTGGGTTCCCAGAATACGTGACTCGGAAAGCTGCTCCAGAGTGCTGGGCTTGGCCCCCAGGTTGCTACTGGTTCACTAGAGGTGCTCCACCTGATGGAACTGGGGATTCCCAATATCCTTACTTTGGTGTGCGTATTGATCGATAGAAAGTTAAACAGATTTAATACGTGTTCTAATCCGTCATAGGCGGAAACTAGGGTTCACGAATTATACCTGCGGCAGAAAAAAGACAAGTAATTCTTGGCAATCTTGAGCGGACGACCCCAAGATCTTCTGCACGTATTCCTTTCTCGAGTTGGACATCGTATGGGCGACGATCTTTCAACCTTTTCTTCTCTTTGGAAGTCCTCTCTTTCTCTCCTTACGTGAATCACGAATTTAGAGAAAGCTTCATATTTCTGATCCTTAATATGGCTGCCAGAGAATAGAGGACATATATAGGCTACTGCAGGGACCATGAGGAGAAATTAGGATTAGGTCTCCTAACGGATCTGGATATCCTGTGTTCAGCCCGAACACACAATCCAGGCCCATTAACAATAGCTCGGTCCACTAATGAGCTATTGTCGACCTCCCTAATCCCAAATTATGTTTGTAGGCTCCTTTTATTTTATGCTCGTTTGGCTCCCCATGTTAAGATATCGTATGTCCGTCGATCAAATTAAGTTACTGACAACTATATTCTGTCGACATCTTTTATCCTTAAGTAGTACCGCTTAACTTTATTTGTCATGTCGGATATAATCCACCTGCAGGGTTTACATGACAATCCTTATGAGCTCCTTAAGGGGACATCATCAACCCGATGTATCAGTACATGGATTCCATTTATAATCAACAACCCATCATACATACAATGTTATTACCCAATTCATAGAGGTTGTTGATCCATAATGAATCTCACTCTTTCATGAGTCAAAGTAATACACAATGCATATATATGTCGGTTATTATATCCGGATTAAGAGCACAAGCATCCATAATAACAGAGGTTTTTGTTCTCTTATGTAGTCAGTACAAAGAGAACAACCTCAAGTGGTCATGTTCAATACACACAAAGTGTACTAGTGTAAGCCTATAGTCAAGATAGACTAATACCAGATTACACTACAACCTTTCCAATAGATTGTCCAAGTCCATCTACGTTGTGAACTATTTATATACTCCATAGGTAACTGATAATATGATCTTCTGTGTGACACCACACACCATATTATCTACAATATAGAATATTAGACATTAACACTTGCAACAAATACAATATGTAAATATTTGCCCATATGATTCTCATTCAAAATTTAAGAAAATAAGGTTACTACAAAAGTGATGCTTTTAGTATAAAACCCTAACAATCTCCCACTTATTCTCAAAGTATTGCTTTTCAGTATACTGTTACAAATCATCCATTTATACTTAAAGCCATGCTGCTACACATCTGACTCCCATTCCCTCAATATGACTATCAAAAGCCTTAGGTGGTAAGCTCTTTGTAAAGGGATCAGCTAGGTTGTCGGCCGATGCTATCTTGATCACAACAACTTTTCCTTTCTTTACAAAATTTCGTATCAGGTGGTACTTACGCTCAATGTGTTTACCTGTCTTATAGGCTCGTGGTTCCTTCGCGTTTGTAACTGCACCACTATTATCACAACAAAGTGTTATAGACTTATGCAAACTAGGTACCATATCCAAGTCCAACAGAAAGTTTCTGAGCCAAACTGTCACGCCCCGCTCCCATAGGAGCGATCGTCCTCGCTAAGGCGTGATGCCGCATGGGCCTAGGTTGCACCCGTGCAAGGCCAAGTCCAGAAACGGCCGATTTGAGCTAGGCCACAGAGTCGCACAGAGTGTCCCCATTTGCAGCGGAAAGTAAATGAACACAAGTTGAAGCAAATTCAAACTCTTTTATTGATTTTCAAGAAGTTTACAAGCGGCGCTAGGCCGATATTACAAATCGCTCAAGCTCTCTCTCTCTGAAACATAAAAGGCGTGCCAAGTGGCTTACAAGATAGAATGATTCATAGCGATGTTCTGATACATTATGTCCTGTATAGGGTGCTTCAGCTCCTTGCAACGCTCAAAGGCTCCAGAGATAGCTCCGCGCCTTAGCACGTTTGATGGAAGCTCCGCACCCGCCGACGATACCTGCATCCTGCAAGTAGACTGTGGGGTTATCAGTACATTGTTATGCACTGGTGGGGAGGCTAGCTCGCCCACAATGCTATCATTACCAAATACGTATTATTTACTTTTGTGCATCTCTATCATTCATTGTCTTTCTAATCTTGCCTTAGGGTCATTTTCATGGCATATGTCATAACCTATCTCGTGTTACCGATTTCAGAGTGTCACATGGAAATACATGTACAACTTACCCATACTTACTGTCCGGCCTTCCCTGTTCAAGTAAACCAAGTTAGACAACAATTCATGTGATAATAACATAATGTAGGCGCGTTCTTTAACTCAGTCGTACAAGTATTCTGGATCATTTGGTGTGTTACATTCAAGCATATTCAGGAGGCACTTCATTTAGTTAACTTAGACTACTTTGATTTCAATGCAAGGACTTGCACGTGGATAGCCACCAGCATAGCCTACTTAATCTATATGCATCGGTCGCTGGCATCACAAGCCATCCTGGACATATTTCTCCTTGGTATTTTCTCACCTATCATGGCGTGCGGCTGGTACACCCTGATAGTCTCTTGAAAATACCGCGCACTTACGTTTTCCGTTGTGGCCAAGCCCCCACCCAGGTCGTCCGTAAGCCCCTTTTGATTCCGTCCGGACCGGCAAGTCCTTCACACTTTGACCATGCCGCGGAATCCCTTTTTCTTTACGGCACAGCATACGCCACCCCTCGCTCGTACCGTTTGTCCACGAATATTTCGTATTAATTTGTCTTTTTAACATAACAGCTGTCTCTGAGCCGTAGGCTAACCCTTAGCCTTCTTACGTTATCGACCAGGTTAGCGTCCGTACAGCGCGGGTAGCGAGCCCCGTTGTACGTGCCCGTCACACCTGTCGCTAACCATTCTTTTCTTTCTTATCTTTTATTCATTCTTTATTTTTTTCACTTGTTCGTTCGTTCATTGGTTCTTTCACATATTCGTTCATTCATTTGTTGATTCATTCATTCACTTATTCATTCATACATTTTGCAACTCCCTGTACGGGAGTCGCCTTGGCGACCCATTGGTCCCATAGCCTTTCAATGTTGCTAAACTCTACGTCGGAACGACTATGTTGATAGTCTTCCCGTTTTATTGTTGTAAACCATTCATTGTTTCATTGTTGAACGCAAGCTTGTGCCTTAGCACGAGCATGGAGCGCGGTACGAGAGTTCTCGTATTTTCCATGTTCTTTTCCATATTCTATACAAGCATACAAGATGGGATTATTCCCTTAGCTAGGTGCGTTGCGTCATTTATTAGCATGCGCGGGGTTATCGCCTAGCGATTCTCGTGATAGTGTCCGCATTGTTATGTGTCTAGGCTAAGCAAAGACGGGTTTATCGGAGCCACCCACCTTAGCGATGTTCGCATCGGCCGAGCGATTCTCCGAGCGCACCTTTGAAAGTCTAAGTCTGGATTCATCTTGACGGACCAATGTAAGCCTTGCATCGATTCTTCATTAAGTCGATGCCAACTCTTCGGGTCGATGGCTCGTTTGAGTCGTTGCACTTGCCGTTTGAATCGGCGTTCCGCTAGGGCGGAGCGGGTCGTTACATAATACACCACTCAAAACAAGTCTTGTCCTCGAGACTTTCTGAGTGCAGGTCATCCTACCATTCCTTAACTCGCATCGTCGTGTTTCTTAGACAATCCCTATCGAACGGCTCTATCGTTCTTATAGCACCGAACTACACTCGATACCTTTCCAAGTTTCGTGTCGCATACGTTTGGTCGATTTTATTGAGTAACTTTTCATTCATTTTAGAGTTGATGGCACTTATTCAATTCAAGTGTTTCTTCGACTCGGTTGCTACTTCGACGTATCATAGGACTGAAATGGTCGCATAAGGTACGTTGTAATTCTCAAACACAAGAAACGTAGGCAGAGGCTAACTCACTCATTCGTTCATGCGCATCGCAACACCCACTTGCAGCTGCATTCGAGTTCATCATATCGCTGAGTTTGGATCGTGCACATATTCAAGGTGTCCCCGAGTACGTAAATTTCAATCAAGCTTAGCGATTAGCGAAGTCGGACAAGCTACTCGTGATAGTTTTGATTTGCCGATCGTTTTGCTAACTTCGATTTAAAACCGAACTTGTGTGCATCTCACTATCGTTTATCTCGGTCATCGAGATGATTCGATTCGTTTCTCAAGCGTTCTTGTCTACGAAATCAATACGATTTCTTCTTAGCGGAGTCGACCAAGTCTAAGTAATTTCCGTCCGATTTAAGACCAAGTATTGCACCATCATCGAGTATTTCTTCCTATCAACGATTCAATTCGTTATCCCAACTTTACTTGCACGTCATCCATTCCTATCATTCCCTTCGTTTAGGGCTAATCTCATTGTCGTCCACGTACACTCCCTGTTCTCTGTCCTACTCTAAGTCTTGTTGTTCCAAGTCTATCGTCCGTCCAGACGATACTGTAATGTCAATCGCACAGGTTCAATCACTCGGTATAGGGTCGTCCGCCTATCTGCTAGGCCATTTCTCATGGCTAAGTCAATGTCAGGATTGGAATCATAGTTCTCCAACAATAATGCCAACACTGACCCCAATCCTAGGGTCAAACCAAAGTCGGTAGTGCAAGATTTTCCTACCCAAGCTCACGTCACTCAGATTTCTAAACATCGAGCATGATCACCTAATCCGTATCAAGACTTACGTTGCACATATTCAATTCCGTTCAATCACCAGTTCTAACCAATTCATGTATTCGATCACGAGGTCATCCAGCTAGACAATACATTGCGCCCCAATCTCGCGCGAGTCCGATTATCCACGGCGGTTCATGAATCACCATACAACACTCCCGCGGAATAATCATTCTCATCGGGGCGTAACTCTTGTTTGAGTTTTAGACTAACCCATTCTCGATACGCGAATTGGACCTACTCAATCCTCAAGTTCAATTCTTCAAGCATAAAATTCATTCTCGAGTCCACCTTCGCGTCAAACCACAAGTCGAAGCAACCAGATTGCCACGCCATCCAAGTTCAATCACTCCCGCTGTATGAATCACCATATCAGCACTCACGCGGAGTGATCGTCATAATCCGGCACGACGCATGTACGAGGCTGGAGTTGCGCTCGCATAAGACAAGAACGTCAACGTTGTGGTCGTCAACGAAGTAAATCCAAGTATTCACATTTTCATCCAAGCCAAATCAATTTGATAGTCTGACCGTCATGCGTTCAACTAGAAAATCCTCGAACCAAATCTATCCTTTCCTCGACACATTTTTAACATTTCAAGTATAGCATCCAACGGAACAATGACATTTGCACGACCGTCATTCGCCGAGTCAGAGTGCCCCCGAGTTATCGCATATCGATCTTTGATACGCCTCAATACCATCGACGATATGCGTAACCTGACGATCTTCCTTTGCAACCAATTTCGAGTCGTGCGACTGATGCTATTGTCCGAGTTGGATAATCCACAATTTCCTCGATATTCAAGATCAAGTTTGATCGCTATTCCTCAAGCTTGTTGTTCAAAACTCAAGTCACAATTCATTTGAATCAATCCCAATTCATACGCGCGATCCTCTAAGTTTCCTCGATCAAGACCATTCACTTTCATTCATTGTTCCGAATCGTTTCCTAACATGCGTTGCCCATTCACAAGTTGTCCGAACGACATATCGTTCAAGATATTCAAAATCACGATCAACTAAGCGTGATGCGTTCTAAGGCTTTGCACGATCGTATCGCCTCGCTGACATACCCGTTCTATCCGTATATCTTGTAGTCTCGCTCGAACAATTTCTATAACGTCCATACACCACTCAGGGTTCGAGCCACTCGACTAGTCGTCGACACTCACTCTTATCCTTCTTTGAAGCTATCACATACACCACTCGGGTTCAAGCTATCCTAATTAGTCCTCAATCACGTTCGCGTCATGCGCTAAGACATCCTTTAGATTCGTTCGACGAATCTCTAGCATAATCGCATCACGTCGCCTCGACGTACTAAGTCGTTCATATTATCCTGAAAATCCAATAAATCTTCCGTGCACGTCTAAGCATTAGTTTGATAGTGTTCCTATCGATATACACTCTAAGTGTATCTTCATTCCCGACCGAGCGGTACTTGACATCGCTCGCAACTCGATTGCACTAGAAGTCGAGGTGCGCAACACGCGGACTAAGTTGTGCCGCATAACCATCCCGTTCAAACTTTACTTTGGTCTCGTGTACTCGTTTGCTATGTGCGTAAGCTCATTCAAGCACGCACTGCGTTTTGCTAACTCTTAGCATCGGTTCCTTCCAACTCAAGTCCGTCGTGGTGGCACAAAGGCCTTCGCCTATCGATCCCGTCCAACCGAGTACTCGTACGAGCTTTTGAAAATATTAGACTTATTGTATGGAACATCCCAAGGCACAACGAGAGAGAGCGTACACTTCTTTTGTTTCCAACCGAGCTTTCAAAACAGAGAGAATCGAAATGAAGTCCAAGGACGTGAAGCCATGCTCTGATACCAATCTGTCACACCCCGCTCCCGTAGGAGCGATCGTCCTCACTAAGGCGTGATGCCGCACGGGCCTAGGTTGCGCCCGTGCAAGGCCAAGTCCAGAAACGGCCGATTTGAGCTAGGCCACAGAGTCGCACAGAGTGTCCCCATTTGCAGCGGAAAGTAAATAAACACAAGTTGAAGCGAATTCAAACTCTTTTATTGATTTTCAAGAAGTTTACAAGCGGTGCTAGGCCGATATTACAAAGCGCTCAAGCTCTCTCTCTCTGAAACATAAAAGGCGTGCCAAGTGGCTTACGAGATGGAATGATTCATGGCCGTGTTCCGATACATTATGTCCTGTATAGGGTGCTTCAGCTCCTTGCAACGCTCGAAGGCTCCAGAGATAGCTCCGTGCCTTAGCACGTTTGATGGAAGCTCTGCACCCGCCGACGATACCTGCATCCTGCAAGTAGACTGTGGGGTTATCAGTACATTGTTATACACTGGTGGGGAGGCTAGCTCGCCCACAATGCTATCATTACCAAACACGTATCATTTACTTTTGTGCATCTTTATTATTCATTGTCTTTCTAATCTTGCCTTAGGGTTATTTTCATGGCATATGTCATAACCTATCTCGTGTTACCGATTTCAGAGTGTCGTATGGAAATACATGCACAACTTACCCATACTTACCGTCCGGCCTTCCCTGTTCAAGTAAACCAAGTTAGACAACAATTCATGTGATAATAACATAACGTAGGCGCGTTCTTTAACTCAGTCGTACAAGTATTCTGGATCATTTGGTGTGTTACATTCAAGCATATTCAGGAGGCACTTCATTTAGTTAACTTAGACTACTTTGATTTCAATACAAGGACTTGCACGTGGATAGCCACCAGCATAGCCCACTTAATCTATATGCATCGGTCGCTGGCATCACAAGCCATCCTGGACATATTTCTTCTTGGTATTTTCTCACCTATCATGGCGTGCGGCTGGTACACCCTGATAGTCTCTTGAAAATACCCCGCACTTACGTTTCCCGTTGTGGCCAAGCCCCCACCCAGGTCGTCCGTAAGCCCCTTTTAATTTCGTCCGGACCGGCAAGTCCTTCACACTTTGACCATGCCGCGGAATCCCTTTTTCTTTACGGCATAGCATACGCCACCCCTCGCTCGTACCATTTGTCCACGACCATTTCGTATTAACTTGTCTTTTTAACATAACGGCTATCTCTGAGCCGTAGGCTAACCCTTAGCCTTCTTACGTTATCGACCAGGTTAGCGTCCATGCAGCGCGGGTAGCGAGCCCCGTTGCACGTGTCCGTCACACCTGTCGCTAACCATTCTTTTCTTTCTTATCTTTCATTCATTCTTTTTTTCTTTCTTTCTTTCACTTGTTCGTTCGTTCATTGGTTCTTTCACATATTCGTTCATTCATTCGTTGATTCATTCATTCACTTATTCTTTCATACATCTTGCAACTCCCTGTGCGGAAGTCGCCTTGGCGACCCATTGGTCCCATAGCCTTTCAATGTTGCTAAACTCTACGTCGGAACGACTATGTTGATAGTCTTTCCGTTTTATTGTTGTAAACCATTCATTGTTTCATTATTGAACGCAAGCTTGTGCCTTAGCACGAGCGTGGAGCGCGGTGCGAGAGTTCTCGTATTTTCCATGTTCTTTTCCATATTCTATACAAGCATACAAGATGGGATTATTCCCTTAGCTTGGTGCGTTGCGTCATTTATTAGCATGCGTGGGGTTATCGCCTAGCGATTCTCGTGATAGTGTCCGTATTGTTATATGTCTAGGCTAAGTAAAGACGCGTTTATCGGAGCCATCCACCTTTGCGATGTTCGCATCGGCCGAGCGATTCTCCGAGCGCGCCTTTGAAAGTCTAAGTCTGGATTCATCTTGACGGACCAATGTAAGCCTTGCATCGATTCTTCATTAAGTCGATGCCAACTCTTCGGGTCGACGGCTCGTTTGAGTCGTTGCACTTGCCGTTTGAATCGGCGTTCCGCTAGGGCAGAGCAGGTCGTTACACAAACCGCTTCTTTGGCTGCCTCAGAGGCTGCCACATACTCGACTTCTATGATGGAATCAGCAATACCTTTTTTCTTGATACTCCTCCACACAATGGCTCTACCTCCCAAAGTAAACACATAACGTGAGGTAGATTTTCTGGAATCCCTATCTGACTGAAAATTTGAGTCTGTATACCCTAAGGGAACTAAGCTATCTGCCTGGTAAACTAGCATATACTCTTTAGTCCTTTTCAGGTACTTCAAAATATGTTTTACGACAGTCCAGTGCTCTTGTCCTGGGTTAGACTGATATCTGCTGACCATGCCTACGGCAAAGCAGATGTCTGGTCTCGTACATAGCATTGCATACATTAAGCTTTCTACTGCTGAAGCATATGGAACTGCTTTCATGTTCTCTATCTCTTTAGGTGTCCTCGGACACTGCTCATTTGATAGAGCAATTCCATGTCTAAAAGGTAAGAAACCTTTCTTGGAATTTTGCATACTAAAACGAGTTAGTACAGTATCGATATAGGAAGCTTGAGATAAGCCCAATATACTTTTCTTGCGATCTCGTAGAACTTTGATCCCAAGGATGTGACCTACTTCTCCCAAGTCCTTCATATCAAATTGTTTGGATAACCATACCCTTACATCAGATAACACCTTCACGTTGCTTCCAATGAGCAAGATGTCATCCACATAAACTACTAGGAACACCACCACGTTTCCGTCACACTTTCTGTATACACATGATACATCCTGACATTGATCAAATCTACAGGATTTTATTACCTGATCAAAACATATGTTCGAAGATCTGGAAGCTTGCTTAAGTCCATAAATGGACTTCTTGAGCTTACAAACAAGATGCTCTTGGCCCTTTTTAATGAACCCATCTGGTTGCTTCATATAGATTTCTTCCTAAAGACTTCCATTAAGGAAAGCTGTCTTGACCTCTATTTTCCAAATCACATAATCGAGATGAGGTACAATAGATAAAAGAATCCGGCTAAACTTAAGCATGGCTACTGGAGAAAAGGTTTCCTCATAATCGATACCCCCTCTTTGAGTAAAACCTTTTGCTACAAGCCGAGCTTTAAAGCTTTCAACCTTACCGTCTGATCTGCTTTTTATCTTATAAACCCACTTGCATCCAATGACTTTTACAGCAACGGGTGGTTCTACAAGCTTCCGGACCTGATTATAATCCATAGATTCTATTTCAGATGTCATTGCTTTTTGCCAAGACTCTGCATCTTTATTTTGGAGTACTTTATTGTAGGTACAGAGATCATAATCTTGTTCCTCAGAGACGAAGTCTGACGACTCTCCCAAGAACATATATCTATCAGGTTGTATCACGACCCTCCGACTATGACGAGGCACTATCGGTTGTGGTGTAACATTTGTGACACGTTGTGCAGTTATTTGTGGTTCAACCTCTTGTACTGTTGGTACTGAAGTACTTGGTGTCTCACCTCTCAGTTCTTCTAAAACAACTCTACTTGTGGGTTTATGGTTCATCACATAGTCTTCCTCTAAGAATCGGGCATTGGTGCTAACGATGACCTTCTGATCCTTAGGACTATAAAATAAACCTCCTTTCGTTCCTCTTGGATAGCCTACAAACAAGCGTACTTCTGTACGATATTTCAACTTATCTGCTTTCCCATTCAGTACATGTGCTGGTGTAACGCCCCAGTCCCAAAATACGAAGGACTAGGAACGTAGACATGCCAGCTGTATACATACAAAGTACACTCCAATGTATGGAAACCTCGTATGAATACATAAGCTGTAAAATACAGTAGAACCATAACTAATCTCATCCACACAAAATAAATGAATAAAAGATATCATATAATGATAATGAATTGTCTTGATACAATATGTTGGGCGGAGACAAATCCACTACCAACAAGTAAAGGAAAATACACAAGAAAAAAAATGATTTTTGGCGAGCTAAGTGAAGACGATCCATGTGCAATTATCCTCGAAGAAATGGCGATGAACACGGCTAGAGCTAGAACACCTGCGAAAGACAAGAGCACACACCTGGAGAGATAACCAGGTCCTCAGAGGGACATAACAAGACACATAATATCATGCCATATAAACTGAATAAATATTTCTCAAATAAACAAGTCAATTGAAATATAACATGGTCAAATACACACCTATTGAACGAGCGTACCATCCACCCAACCAAACAAGGACAGGAGATGGTAAACTAATTCATGGTGACGTATCTTTCCATACTAAAAATCCAATATGGCATCCGGACCCCAATAAGGTTCAATACCTTCTCATCGAAGTAGTAAGTTACACCTACAACCAAACAAGGACAAGATGTGACGAACTAATCTGCGACAAGTTATTGTTCCAAGCCACGGTCAGATACAAGTACCCAAACCAAAAGTACTCGTACCTAACGGATAAGGTAGCCTAAACGTTCTAAGTGAAATGTAGTTAAGAAAAATCCTTCATACTCATGGGCCCTGGCTAAATAGGATCGGCGTAGTCCCCCTTAGGCACCAGAGGCGCCATCAGTGAGAGCATGACGTTCCGCAGAATCATCAGTGGCCGTCAGTAATCGTGGGTCATCAACCCCGTATCTCCAGCAGAGAGTCCGGGTCACAAAAAAAAGTACATCGAAGCCCATACGCTAAGGAATTGTCCTCCCCGCCCAATGCCTACTATGTTGTATCCACAACAATAACCTCTATGACCGCTAAGTCAAACTAAGCATGCAACCTCTATTAGCGGTTATTCCTATCGCACGACTTGTACGTACTGGTGGCCAGCCAATCATGTACGGCCGTGTTCTTCATACGACACACAACTTCGTGGTACAACGTGTCAAGGCCATGAATGCAACACACAAAGGTGGTCCCTTAAATCTAGGTTTAATATGTAAGAAAAATAATACATAGCAGGAAATATAAATAAACAGTAAGTTCTAACAGGTTATGCCCTGTATCATAGTTTATTTTACATAAAGAAAATAAATAATGTATGAAATATGAGCTAAAATAAATAAACAACAAATGGCAAGGTGTCTTGCCTGGTAGGGCGCCTGGTTTACTGCAATAATCAAAGTGGCACGAACTGTAACTTCGGTGCAATAATTATGCATGGTGACCTCGGGTGGTGGTACGGACAGTTCCATTGGGTCCAGAAGGGTCAAATTAGTTAGAGTGGACAGGAGGTAGGCTTGAATTGGCGAGGGAACATGATTAATGGGATTGGTTATGGGCAGGAGGAGATTCAAAAGAAAAAAATAATAATTATATACAATTTTTTGAAAACTATTTAACTTAAAAAATATATTTTCTTAGTGAAAATTGTTTTTATATAAATACATGAAAAATGTAAAATAAGATCGCCTTTAAGCAAAACAAAATTGTATATTTGCAAAAATAATTTGTCAATAGCTATCTCTATTTTTGTTAGATAAATATAAAACCTAAAAACGTATTAGGCTAAAATACTCCAAAGTGGTCAAAAAAAAAGAGTAGTAAACTATATTTCATTAATTACAATATATCCTAGATAAATATTTAAATGCTGAATCCTTTAGACCAAAACTACTTATATTCATATAAATTTAGAAGAATATTTTAGTGTTAAAACTTAACTTTAAATTTAGCTAGAAAGTATTTATACGAATACAAATCACAATATTAACAAAACAATAAAATAATAATAATAGTAATAATAATAATAACAAAGAAATAATAATAATAATAATAATAATAATAATAATAATAATAATAATAATAATAATAACAATAACAATAACAACATTAATCCAATGACCAACAACTAACAAAAATAAAATAAATATATTAATAATAATATTAAAAATAAAGATAACAGTACACTGTGCTCTCTTTTTAGAGAGAGAGAGAATGGAAAAAAAGAAAAAAAATAAAACTGACGAAACCGAAGGAGGAGGAGAGTGAGGAGAAGGAGTCCGATCGGTGGAGATGGTCGCCGGCGAGGGGCTTCGACGGAGGAGATGGGTTGCGCACGGTGGAGGGTGGATCGGGGTCGCCGGCGGCGGAAGGAGCGGAGTCTCAGGGCGGTCGGGTTGACGGAAGGGGAAGGCTACGGGGAGAGGAGCGGGATCGGGCGGAGCGCGGCAAGGGTAGTCGGAGGGTTCGTCGGAGCTCACTGCTCCGACAGTGGCCTGGGGCGGACACGGAGTTTTGGTGGAGGGGCTCACCGAAGTTCGACAGCGCGGTGGCGGCGGCCGTGAGGGCACGGCTGCGGGGTTTCGAAGCGGAGCTGGATGTCGGAGGGGGCCGGCGAAGGACGGCGGTCACGGCGCTCGGCGAGGTGAGTCTAGGTTAGGGCCTTTATTTTTCCCTTTCTTCTTGATGGTGGTGGTGGTTGTTCGGTGGGTTGGCCGGGAAGTGCCCGGTCGTGGCGACGGCGGTTGGGTATTTTCGGGGTGATTTGGGTCTGGTGGTTCTGTGGCCGGGCGCTCAGCACAGGGGTACGTGCGAGGTAGCCACAGATTGGGAAGAGGGAGGCATGGGACTGGTGGTTGTTGGCTCTGGTTGGTTGGGGGAGGTGAAGCAGTGGTTATTCTGTTGTTCAATGGGGCGTGGCGAGGGTGTGTCGAGGCTGGCCTGCGGGATGGTACTGTGGTTTCGTCGGAGGTGGTGGCGGCAGGCTGGTGTTGGGACAGGGTCTCGGTGGTTGAACGGGGATGATTGTGGCTGGGTGCTGTCGTGGGATCGGATGGGTGGTGATGGTGTCGGGGAGGTTGAGCTAGGTTTAGGGTTTGGGTTATGGATCGTGTCCAAGTGTCGGACACGAGGACGATGATGAGGTCCGGAATTGTCGGACGCCAAGAAGGGGATGAATGTATTTGTAATAATGGAATAAGATGTGGACACTGACACGGTATATGCACATTTGTGGTAGAATTTTGGAGGAATATTTTAGAGAAAATATTGGAGGAGTACCTGCCTATTTATAGGATGTGGGAATTCCTAATTGGATAGGATTAGGAAAAGATTTAAAACCCAAATTAGATGGTTCAATCTATTTAATTCAAATCCAAATACAAATACAAATCCTATTTAAATTATATCCCTTTAGTTTAAAATCGAATCAAATAAATCAAATTTCAATTATAGATATTAATTTAATCTATTTAAATAAATCCAAAAATCAAATCAAAATTTAAATGGCCACAATAACTTCCAAATATATTTTTCAAAATACCAATAATAATAATTTTGAAAATAATAAATATTTTTAAATATCTTTCTGAATAATAAAATATTAATATTAATAAATCTCGAAAATTATATTTTTATTTAAAATAGACTAGTAAAATATTTAGAAAATATATACATATGCACAAGAATATTATCAATAATTGTTATAAACGAAAGGCTTTGTACCAATAAAATAAATAAAATAATGAGCTTGAAAGTTTGGTACGATAGCTAAAATAATTATTATATAAATTATTTTGAAACTATAAAATTAGAAAAATATTTTTTCTAAAATATGTACGCTCGTACATATTCGCACTCGTCGAACAACTACAAAAATAAAATTTCACGCATGACGTACAATACGACTACGCGACGTACAATACGAAATTTAAAATCAGTACCAAATTTAATAATAAAAAAATAGTAAAAAATTAGGGGTTTTACATCCTACCCAACTTAAAAGAATTTTGTCCTCGAAATTAAGAATTAGTAGGGGGTGAGAAGGTACAAGGGGGTATCGATAGGGAACAATCGATAACAAAATCATGCCGTAAGAAATCGCGATCTAGATCATAGAAAAATAATACGGTATGGTCACGGGTAATGAATGAGGGTCACGATTTAAGAGAACAAAATAGATTCGCTTCAATTAAGCGATTAGAGGGTCTTGATAGGGCCGAGTAGTTTAGGATGAAGATATAGCAACATTGAGTGAGAATGGTCATAGCCGATAGGAAGGCTAGAGGAAGTTCTAGTACAATGTCTTCGTCCTTCTAACATAGGTGAAGGCGGAAGCAATATAGAGTTCGAAGGAGGCGTTATTGAATACGAATACGTGGTTCAAAGGCGACCGAATAATTCAAAAGGAGTTGCCAAGGCAGTCACGGATGGAACTCTAGAGGACAAGTTTAATTATGTTCCATCTACGTAAAATAATAGACAAAAGCGAACTAAAGTGCACTCGGTTGATCAGACCATCATGCTCCGGTTCTGATTAGACAATATGTTAGTGAGCGCGCTCAATAGCATAAGTCATGAATAAACTCGATAAATG
Source organism: Iris pallida (assembly GCA_029216955.1). NCBI lineage: Eukaryota > Viridiplantae > Streptophyta > Magnoliopsida > Asparagales > Iridaceae > Iris > Iris pallida. The sequence goes on from JANAVB010002399.1 coordinate 1,277,667, forward strand.
GATGAGTTTGCAAAACTAGATTATAGTAGCAACATTAGTCAATGTGGTAAAATATAGGCACGGGAGACTAAGATTAGAAGAAAGTAGAAATTGGTTCGAACTTCTAAAGGATATAAGTCATGTCAGGTGATAGTCTCCATACAGTCATCCTACAGTCTTCTTGTCCAAGTCTTTGGGTGTCTAGATGGGTTAGGGTCTTCTAGATTCTAGAATCTAAGTAAACTTACTAATATTGGTCATAAGGACAAAGGGTTTGCTAGGTCATAAGGCATTCTACCCAACTTAAAAGAATTAAACTAAGGGTGTTTGGGACATCTAACCAGTAGGATCAATCTCTAGCAAGTACGAAGGAAAGATCAGAATAATGATAGGAGGAATTAAGCAAGATGCAATTGATGAGTCGAACGGTAATTCGAATATGGGATCGAGGAAAGAGGTCAAGTATATGGATGAGATCCTAGACTTCTAATCCTATTCGCAGGCTTGCTTGGTACGATAAAGTAACCAAACAATTTATCTTGACCTGCATGGGCCACCACAAAAACATGTAACATCCCAGTCCCAAAATACGAAGGACTAGGAACGTAGACATACCAGCTGTAAAACCCCTAAATTTCTACTATTTTTTTATTTTTGGTACTGATTTAAAATTTTTGTATTGTACGACGCGTAGTCGTATTTAACGCCGTGCACGAATTTTATTTTCCAAAATTGCTCGACGAGTGCGATTATGTGCGAGCGTACATATTTTTGAAAATATTATTTTTCTATTTTTGTAGTTTCAAAATAATATACATAATAATTATTTTGTTATCATTTCAAAAATTTCCAAGTTTGTTATTTTATTTATAAAGCCTTACATTTTTCACAATTATTAATAATAAATAATATTTTTATTTGTATGCTAGAAAAGCATAATTATGAGAACATCATTTGTACCTACATACATATTTAGTAATTATTTATTAATTTATTTTAAATAATGTAATTTTTGAAATTAATATTATTAGTATTTTTGGAAAGCATATTTTGAATTTATTGTGGAGACTTAAATATTGATTTGAATTTATGTATTTATTTAAATAGTTAATATTGAAATTTGAATTATTGATTTGATTTTAAACTAAGGGAATTAAATTAGATTTAATTGGATTTGGATTGGATTTGATTTGATTGATTTTAATTAAATAGATGATTTATCTACTTGGGTTTTAAATATTCCTAGTCCATATCTAAGTAGGAATTCCCACATCCTATAAATAGGCAGGTACTCCTCCACATTATTCATCCACAAATTCTCCACAAACCAATGGTGCATGCCTCGTGTCCGTGTCCTCCCCCACCCAATATCTTATTCCATTAGTTATACAAATACATTTATTCTCAGTGTCGACAACCCCGACACGATCTAACAAATCCCTAACCTAACCCTAACCTCGTCAAGCCCGATCCGCCTCCCGTCCATAACCCGACTTCCTGCCATAGACACCCCTGTCTCCACCGTCATCACCATCGACACCACCACCATCATCGACACCACGCCATACCACCGTCGACACCACCCGTCGCCACCACCCGGACCACCGGCCACACCCCGCCAAAGCAACCACTGCCACCACCCGGACCACCGGCCACACCCCGCCAAAGCAACCATTGCCACCACCAGCATAGCCACAAACCACCACCATTGCCGCCACCACTTTTCACCTCCACCACTTCTCGTCTACACCCAACCGCAACCGCCACGACCGGCCAACTCCGGCCAACTCCCAGCCCTTCCACAATACACCACCACCACCGCGACCAGTCTCCTCGCCCGGCCACCTCGGCAAAATGTCACCAGCCCCAATTTTCTAAATTTACAGCAAAGAAAAATAGAAGAAAACCAACAACCCACACACCCACTCACCTGACCGCCGAGTCGGAGCAGATCCGCCACCAACTGGCCTCGTCGGCGACGTCCCGCGCCGGTTGCCATCGCCTCCGCGAAACCCCCGCTTCCCTCTCTTTCCTTTCTTCTCCCCACCGCTCTTCCTCCTCGCTCAGCCCGCCGTCACGTTGGCCTCCGCTCCGATCTGCCGTCGCTCGCCGTCCGCCCCGTCGAGCTCGGTCCGCCACCGTCCCTAGGGGTTCCCTTCCCCGTCGCGCCGACCACCCCTTGCTCCGGCCACCGCCGCAGCAATCTCCTCTCCGCCGCCGAGTCGTGCCCTAGCCGCCTACTCCGGCGCAGCGACCACCGCACGCTCGCAAGCCCCCGCTCCTTCTACCGCGGTCTCCGCCTGAGCGCTGCTCCACCTCCACGTCTCCCTCTTCTCCGGTCACCCCTCACGCAGCCTGTGTCCGCCGCTCGCCAAGCCCGACCACCACACCTCTCCCTCGAGATCACCCTCTCCCCCTCGCTCTTCCTCTCTTCTGCTCTATCTCTAACCTATCCCGAACTCTCTCACTCTCTACTGTCTAAATTAACTTTGTTCTGACAATCTAAGATTTTTTTTGTTTTTGTTTTTTTTCTTCTTTCAACTGTTGGTGTTCTCCTCGAAAGAGGAGAACCAGTGGGTTGTATTATTCATTTTTTTGGTTATTTATTATTATCATATATTATTATTATTACTACTATTATTATTTCATTGTCATTATTATTATCATTATTATTATTATTATCATTATTTATTTATTTGGTTTTGTTTTACTGTTACTAAATATTATTATTATTATTATTATTATTATATTATTATTATTGTTATTATTATTATTAATATTATTATTATTATTTCATTGTTATCCTTATTTCATTATTAGTACTATTATTATTGTTAGTACATTATTAGTTGTTTTCATTAACAGAATATTTTGTAAGTACAGTATTATTAATATAACTACTATTATTATTATTCTCATTATTATTATTATTATTTGTCATCATTATTATTATTTGTTAAAAATAGTTATTATTATTATTATTATCATTTTTATTATGATTATTATTGTTGTTACTTGCAAAACTTCCTATTTGCTAAATATTATTATTTATAAAAGTTTTAGGAAAATATTATTTTCTGACTAAAAGGAAACAACTATTTTGATTTTAAGTTTGTATTTATCTAAATATTTTGGCAATAAAATATTCTATCTAGAGTCGTATCTTTACAAACTTAGAGTTTTTGCCGAAAATGATTTTTCTTGACTTAGGTTTTTAGCATTTTCCTTATAAATATTTTGACTCATGAAAACTAGTTTTAGGAATATTCTCTAAAACTCGTTTATATATTTATCCATTAATTTCTTTGATCTTTCTCCTGTCCGTATCCAATCCTATATTCCTATTCCTCTGCCCATTTCGAGTCTACCTTATGTCAACCCTAACTAAATTGACCCATATGGACCCAATGGAACTGTCCGTGCCACCATCAGAGGTTCTCTTGTGTAGTTGTTACACCAAAGTTGCAGATCGTGCCACCTTGATCATTGCAGCACACCAGGTGCCCTACCAGGCAAGACACCTTGCCATTCGCTGTTTAATTATTTTAGCTCATATTTTATGCATTACTTATTTTCTTTATTCAAAATAAACTGTGATACATGGCTTAACCTGTTAGAACTTACTGTTCATTTATATTTCCTGCTATGTATTATTTTTACACATTAAACCTAGATTAAGGGACCACCTTGTGTGTTGCATTCATTGGCCTTGACACGTTGTACCACGAACTTGTGTGTCGCATGTAGAACACGGAAGTGCGTGATTGGCTGGCCACCAGTACGTACAAGCCGTGCGATAGGAATAACCGCTAATAGAGGTTGCATGCTAGTTTGACTTAGCTGTTATAGTGGTTTGTGTTGTGGATACAACACAGTAGGCATTGGGCGGGAAGGACAATTCCTTAGCGTATGGGCTTCGATGCACTTTCCCTTTTGTAACCCTTGAGCTCCGCCGGAGATGCGGGTCAGATTACCCATGATTACTGACGGCCACTGACGATTCTGCGGAACGTCATACTCTTACTGATGGCGCCTCTGGTGCCCAAGTGGGGACTATGCCGATCCTATTTCAGCCAGGGTCCATGCGTAGGAACGATTATTCTTAACTATATTTCACTTAGAACGGTTAGGCACCTTTATCCGTTAGGTACGAGTACTTTTGGTTTGGGTACTTGTATCTGACCGTGGCTTGGAACAATAACTTGTCGCGGATTAGTTCATCACATCTTGTCCTTGTTTGGTTGTAGGTGTGACTTACTACTTCGATGGGAAGGTATTGAACCTTGTTGGGGTCCGGATACCATATTGGATTCATAGCATGGGAAGATACGTTACCGTGAATTAGTTTACCATCTCCTGTCCATGTTTGGTTGGGGGGATGGTACGCTCGTTCAGTAGGTGCGTATTGGACCATGTTATAATTCGATTTACTTATTTATTTGAGCAATATTTATTCAGTTTATATGGCATGATATTATGTGTCTTGTTACGTCCCTCTGAGGACCTGGTTATATCTCCAGGTGTGTGCTCTTGTCTTCCGCAGGTGCTTTAGCTCTAGCCATGATTATTGCTATCTCTTCGAGGATGATTGCACTTGGATCGTCTTCGCTTCGCTCGCCAAAATCTTTCTTTTGCTTATCATGCGTTTCTTTTCATAGTTGGTAGTGGATTTGTCTCCGCCCAACTACATGTACCAAGTGACAATTTCATAGTTGATTATATGAGATCTTCTATTCATTTATTTTGTGTGGATGAGATTAGTTATGGTTCTACTGTATTTTACAGCTTATGTATTCATACGAGGTTTCATATATTGGAGTGTACTTCGTATGTATACAGCTGGCATGTCTACATTCCTAGTCCTACGTATTTTGGGACTGGGGCGTTACACCAGTTGTATACATACAAAGTATGATCCAATATATAAAAATCTCGTATGAATACATAAGCTGTAAAATGCAGTAGAACCATAACTAATCTCATCCATATAAAATAAATGAATAAAAGATATCATATAATGATAATGAATTGTCTTGATACAATATGTTGGGCGGAGACAAATCTACTACCAACAAGAAAAGAAAAAATATACAAGAAAAGAAATAATTTTTGGCGAGCAAAGCGAAGACGATCCAAGTACAATCATCCTCGAAGAAATGGCGATGAACACGGCTTGAGCTAGAACACCTGCGAAAGACAAGAGCACACACCTGGAGAGATAACCAGGTCCTCAGAGGGACGTAACAAGACACATAATATCATGCCATATAAACTGAATAAATATTGCTCAAATAAACAAGTCAATTGAATTATAACATGGTCCAATACACACCGATTGAACGAGCGTACCATCCCCCCAACCAAACAAGGACAGGAGATGGTAAACTAATTCATGCTGACGTATCTTTTCATGCTAAAAATCCAATATGGTATCCGGACCCCAACAAGGTTCAATACCTTCTCATCGAAGTAGTAAGTTACACCTACAACCAAACAAGGACAAGATGTGACGAACTAATCTGCGACAAGTTATTGTTCCAAGCCACGGTCAGATACAAGTACCCAAACCAAAAGTACTCGTACCTAACGGATAAGGTAGCCTAACCGTTCCAAGTGAAATGTAGTTAAGAACAATCCTTCCTTCGCATGGGCCCTGGCTAAATAGGATCGGCGTAGTCCCCCTTGGGCGCCAGAGGCCCCATCAGTAAGAGCATGACGTTCCGTAGAATTGTCAGTGGCCGTCAGTAATCATGGGTCATCAACCCCGTATCTCCAGCGGAGAGTCCGGGTCACAAGGGAAAGTGCATCGAAGCCCATACGCTAAGGAATTGTCCTTCCCGCCTAATGCCTACTATGTTGTATCCACAACAATAACCTCTATAACCGCTAAGTCAAACTAAGCATGCAACCTCTATTAGCGGTTATTCCTATCGCACGGCTTGTACGTACTGGTGGCCAACCAATCACGCACGTCCGTGTTCTACATGCGACACATAACTTCGTGGTACAATGGGTCAAGGCCATGAATGCAACACACAAAGGTGGTCCCTTAAATCTAGGTTTAATGTGTAAGAAAAATAATACATAGCAGGAAATATAAATGAACAGTAAGTTCTAACAGGTTATGCCATGTATCACAGCTTATTTTGTATAAAAAAAATAATGCATGAAATATGAGCTAAAAAAATAAACAGCAAATGGCAAGGTGTCTTGCCTGGTAGGACGCCTGGTGTACTGCAATGATCAAAGTGGCACGAATTGTAACTTCGGTACAACAATTATGCATGGTGACCTCGGGTGGTGGTACGGACAGTTCCATTGGGTCTAGAAGGGTCAAATTAGTTAGGGTGGACAGGAGGTAGGCTTGAATTGGCGAGGGAACATGATTAATGGGATTGGTTATGGGCAGGAGGAGTTTCAAAAGAAAAATAATAATAATTATATACAAATTTAGAAAACTATTTAACTTAAAAAATATATTTTATTAGTAAAAATAGTTTTTATATAAATACATGAAAAATGTAAAATAAGATCGCCTTTAAGCAAAACAAAATTGTATATTTGTAAAAATTATTTGTCAATAGCTATCTCTATTTTTGTTAGATAAATATAAAACCTAAAAACGTATTAGGTAAAAATACTCCAAAGTGGTCAAAAAATTAATAAGTAGTAAACTATATTTCATTAATTACAATATATCCTAGATAAATATTTAAATGATGAATCCTTTAGACCAAAACTACTTATATTCATATAAATTTAGAAGAATATTTTAGTGTTAAAACTTAACTTTAAATTTAGCTAGAAAGTATTTATACGAATACAAATCATAATATTAACAAAACAATAAAAGAATAATAATAGTAATAATGATAAAACAAAGAAATAATAATAATAATAATAATAATAATAATAATAACAATATTAATCCAATGACCAGCAACTAACAAAAATAAAATAAATATAATAATAATATTAAAAATAAAGATAACAGTACACTGTGCTCTCTCTTTAGAGAGAGAGAGAGAATGGAAAAAAAGAAAAAAATAAAACTGACGAAACCGAAGGAGGAGGAAAGTGAGGAGAGGGAAGTCCGATCGGTAGAGGTGGTCGCCGGCGAGGGGCTTCGGCGGAGGAGATGGGTTGCGCGCGGTGGAGGGTGGATCGGGGTCGCCGGCGGCGGAAGGAGCGGAGTCTCAGGGCGGTCGGGTTGACGGAAGGGGAAGACTGCAGGGAGAGGAGCGGGATCGGGCGGAGCGCTGCAAGGGTCGTCGGAGGGGTCGTCGGAGCTCACTGCTCCGACGGTGGCCAGGGGCGGACACGGAGTTTTGGTGGAGGCGCTCGCCGAAGTTCGGCAGCGCGGTGGCGGCGACGGTGAGGGCACGGCGGCGGGGTTTCGAATCGGAGCTGGATGTCGGAGGGGGCCGGCGAAGGACGGCGGTCACGGCGCTCGGCGAGGTGAGTCTAGGTTAGGGCCTTTATTTTCTCCTTCTTCTTGATGGTGTTGGTGGTTGTTCGGTGGGTTGGCCGGGAAGTGGCCGATCGTGGCGGCGGCGGTTGGGTGTTTTTGGGGTGAGTTGGGTCCGGTGGTTCTGTGGCAGGGCGCTCAGCGCAGGGGTACGTGCGAGGTAGCCACAGATTGGGAAGAGGGAGGCATGGGACTGGTGGTTGTTGGCTCTGGTTGGTTGGGCGAGGTGAAGCAGTGGTTATGCTGTGGTTCAATGGGACGTGGCGAGGGTGTGTCGAGGCTGGCCTGCGGGATGGCACTGGGGTTTCGACGGAGGTGGTGGCGGCAGGCTAGTGTTGGGACAGGGTCTCGGTGGTTGAACGGGGATGATGGTGGCTGGGTGCTGTCGTGGGATCGGATGGGTGGTGATGGTGTCGGGGAGGTCGAGCTAGGTTTAGGGTTTGGGTTATGGATCGTGTCCAAGTGTCGGACACGAGGACGATGATGAGGTCCGGAATTGTCGGACGCCAAGAAGGGGATGAATGTATTTGTAATAATGGAATAAGATATGGACACTGACACGGTGCACACACATTTATGGTAGAATTTATGGAGGAAAATTATGGAAAAAATATTGGAGGAGTACCTGCCTATTTATAGGATGTGGGAATTCCCAATTGGATAGGATTAGGAAAAGATTTAAAACCCAAATTATATAGTTCAATCTATTTAATTCAAATCCAAATCCAAATCCAAATCCTATTTAAATTATATCCCTTTAGTTTAAAATCGAATAAAATAAATCAAATTTCAATTATAGATATTAACTTAATCTATTTAAATAAATCCAAAAATCAAATCAAAATTTAAATGGCCACAATAACTTCCAAATATATTTTTCAAAATACCAATAATAATAATTTCAAAAATAATAAATATTTTTAAATATCTTTTTGAATAATAAAATATTAATATTAATAAATATCAAAAATTACATTTTTATTTAAAATAGACTAGTAAAATATTTAGAAAATATATACGTATGCACAAGAATATTATCAATAATTGTTATAAACGAAAGGCTTTGTACCAATAAAATAAATAAAATAACGAGCTTGAAAGTTTGGTACGATAGCTAAAATAATTATTATATAAATTATTTTGAAACTATAAAATTAGAAAAATATTTTTTCTAAAATATGTACGCTCGCACATATTCGCACTCGTCGAGCAAATTAAAAAATAAAATTTTGCGCACGACGTACAATACGACTACGCGACGTACAATATGAAATTTTAAATCAGTACCAAATTTAACAATAAAAAATAGTAGACATTTAGGGGTTTTATAGCTGGACTACCCCAAATGCGAACATGTTTCAGACTAGGCTTATGCCCAATCCACAACTTTGCGGGAGTAAGATGTACTTACTTAGAAGAAACCAAGTTCAAAATATAAGCTGCAGTCTCTAAGGCATATCCCCAAAAAGAATCTGGCAAATTCGAATAACTTATCATTGATCTAACCATCTCTATAAGAGTTCTATTCCTTCTTTCGGCTACACCATTCTGCTGAGGGGTTCCAGGTGCAGTCAATTGGAATGCAATCCCAGCCTCTGATAAATAATCTCTAAACTCTCCAAAGAGGTACTCGCCACCATAATTTGATCGTAATGACTTGATACATTTTCTATAATATTTCTCCGTTTCAGCCTTATACTCTTTGAATTTCTCAAAGAACTCAGACTTACAGCGCATCAAATAAATGTATCCATACCTTGAATAATTATCAATAAATGTGACAAAATATTCAAAGCCACCTCTAGCTTAGATAGTCATGGGTCCACACAAATCAGAATGAACCAATTCCAACACATCTTTGGCCCTATACCCCTTTGCCGTAAAAGGCCTTTTGGTCATTTTACCTTCCAAACAGGATTCACAGACTGGTAGTACCCCCACTTCTAATAAACTCAAAGATCCATCTTCAACCAGTCTTTGAATCCTTTTTAGGTTAATATGCCCCAATCGTAAGTGCCAAAGATATGTTTGGTTCATACAAGAAGGTTCTTTTTTCTTATTTAAGTTAGATGACATATTATTCATTTCCATAAGTTATATTGTGGGCGAAATAGGATTAATGACATACGGATTATCAACCAATGCACCAGAACAGATAAATTTTTTATTCTTTCTAATAACAATATTGCCATTAAAATAAACTGAATATCCATCCTTAACTAACATAAAAACAGAAACTAAATTCCTTCTAAGTGAAGGTGCATAAAGACAATCTCTCAATGTCTAGGGCTTATTTCTACCAAAAGATAAAGTAACATATCCTAATGTAATGACCGATACTTTTGTAGCATCACCCATGAACAAGCATATATCTCCATCACTGAGCCGTCTGGTTTTTCTAGAACCCCTACAATGTATTGCAGACATGATTAGTGGCTTTTGTATCTACACACCAGGTGCCGGTAGATACCACCACTAAATATATTTCAACTACTAGTAAATGAGATATACCTTCTTTGTTCCCTTGTTTGAGAAGTGGACAATCAGTCTTCCAATGTCCTGACCCTTTGCACTTGAAACATTTGCCTTTCGACTTTTTCACCGCACCTTGAGGTCCTATGCCCATCTTTGCTGAGTTTGCCTGTTTCTGAATGTTATTCTTCTTCTTACTGCCTGTTGGCTTAGAAGTAGAAGCCTTTTCAGAAACAAAAACATGACTACTCTGCCTAAAGAGAGATTCAGCATCCTGTAGCTCTTTTGCAAGTTCTGCCAAACTATACAAGATTTTGATCATGTTGTAATTAAGGCAAAAATTGTCAAAACTTTTAGGCAGAGTACCAAGAATAATATCGACCTGGGATTCCCCATCGATTTCAGCTCCAAGGATCCCCATCTCATTCAGATGACCCATCATCTTGAGAACATGATCCCTTACTGGTGTATCCTCAGCCATTTTTGTATTCATCAAACATTTCATATCAAACTGCCTAGCTGCTCTACTCTGATGTCCGAAGAGTTCCTTGAGGTTATACATTATGTCATAAGCTGCGGCCATGGCCTGATGCTGATGTTGCTGTACATTTGACATAGATGCCAGAATGTAACACCGCGCCATCTCATCTGCCTTTTTCTACTTCTTATAAGCCTCTTTGACCTCTTCATCAGAGTTAGCATCAGGCTTAGGTGGGCATTCCTCAACAAGTACATATTTGTACTCTTCAGCAGTCAGAACAATGTCCAAGTTATGTTTCCAGTCAATATAATCAGGTCTAGTAAGTTTGTTTTCTTTAAGAATTACCATAAGTGTACTGAAAGAACTCATTTTTGAAATCCTGAGAATCACATAAATAAAATTATGTAGGGCAAAAAAAAACTTTTTGAATTAATTAAATATTGATTCCCTCAAAACAATAATAAGAAATTCACCAACACCTTGAACACCATGAATTTAGCATGCCACGATAGTTTGGACGTATACAAATTCAACTTTGTTCAAGTAGCTGCTTTTCTTATTAATTTTACTATCATGTCAACATAACTTTATGACAAATAAAATTAATATGTTGGTCTTGCTCTAGTCATACAAATAATAGTAGTGACTCCGATGGAGATGATACCATTATTTGTATCTAAGTGTATACCATTACTTAATACTAAGTCCATTACCTTGTAATGAGTTCCTTCAGATGGAGAAGTGAACACATACTAGGTAACTTTCTACAATTATCCCTAAGGAAGTTTGTACTGGTGATCCATAATTATACTTATCCGATATGTTGAAGGCACTAAAGCCAACGCGCAAGTATAATTACATCACCTGCAAACCAGTAATGGAGACCATATGACTTATACTAAATAAATATCCTCTCCCACTTAGTTATTTAACAATGAGGGTTTTTCTACTAGTTGATATTATGTCCATGTTGTCCATTATTAATGTAGGCTTAGTTTTTTTAAAAAATATCCACACATTAATAAACATGCATAATCAGAAAAAACGAAATGACAACAAATAAAAGAAAAATATCCAACTATTATGGTCATCTTTCCTGCTCCATCCTCAACTTTCGAATCCAAAATCTGGCACTGCGCAGATCTATTCGAGGTTCGACCTGCCCGGTCAGGTCGCGGGGTTCGGGACAACGCCCCATTTTTTTAAGGTTTTGGCTGTAGATTCCTTCATCGAAAATCATCTGTCTTCCTCTGCACTGCTTAAAACCAGCATCTCATTCGAAGTCAGAAACAACCACCACCGCCATCACAATTGATAAAAAATAATTAAAATTATATCAATCGTATGCCTCCCGAAAGAGTTCACACATAATCTATATTGAAAAATTCAAATAATAAGTACGATCAACCCTCGTAATTTTAATTACATCCACAGCATCAACAACATCCACGACATGTCCGTGGTTTAAACAACGTAATCAAAAACATGCATTGGACCATAATAGTTGGATCTAAGATGCCTGTAAAACCGAGTTAGAACATATCTACATCTACCGACTATTAGACATCGTAGGTTTTATTGGACAACATGGACGTATCAATCAATACATAGATCCAAAGTGGCTCTGATACTAATTAATGGAACTGGGGATTCCCAGGACCCTTACTTTGGTGTGCGTATTGATCGATAGAAAGTTAAACATATTTCATACGTGTTCTAACCCTTCATAGGCAGAAACTAGGGTTCATGAATTATACCTGCGGGGAAAAGAATACAAGTAATTCCTGGCAATCTCGAGAAGACGACCCCAAGATCTTCTACACGTATTCCTTCCTCGAGTTGGACGTTATGTGGGCGACGATCTCCCAACCTTTTCTTCTCCTTGGCAGCCCTCTCTTTATCTCCTTACGTGAATCACGAATTTAGAGAATGTAACACCCACTTTTCCAAAATAAGGGTAAATTTGAACTTTTGTATTTTAAATCATTAAAATATTTGATTTTAGTCATGATATAATTTTTGGTGATTTTTAGTTATGTTAAAACTATTTAATTGAGTGAAATATGAAATTGGTGTTTTACTAGTGTAACCTTAGTCATACATGACCTAGAAGACTAATCATGACCAATGAGACCTAATCATGTGTTTAGGATTTCAAATTTCTACTTTTAAACCTAGGGGTATTTTAGTCATTTTGACACTTTTGTGAAATTGTGAATTATATTAATTAAATATGTGTTAGTTGAATTGTTGAGACTTGACCTAGAAGTTAGCCTAATCTAGATGTTAACCATGACCCTAGAAACTAAGTTAGAGGATTTCAATTAAGTAATCACATTCGTGTAATATCTAGATATTTGTTAAAGATATATTTTAGGCTAAAGGTTAAAGTAGGCTACTTTAGTTATGAGCCATTAGATTGCCTAGGAATTATTGGGGAAACCTTAGCCACTCATCCTAAACCCTAACCCTAACCTAATGGCAGCCATCATACATTTCCCCCCACTATAAATACAACCTATTAATCATTAGCACCCTTTTTAATTCATTTTAATTGCCTCCTTTAGTGTTCTTCCCCAATTCCTCCCTAAATGCCCAAATCAACTCCAAATTGAGCCAAACTTCTTGCATTGGGATCCCCTACTAATGAGTATGCTAAGGGGAGCTAGCTAGCAAGGTTGCACAAGCATTTGGCATCACCAAGTGTAGATGACACCCCCCTTATTCTAGGCTTTTCATTGAGTTTTCACTCAATAGGTCAAATGCCTCTAAACCTATTAATATTGTGATTTCTCTTCATAAATGCATGCATCTAGGTACCAGGGACCTATAGGCTAAGTTTGGTAGGAAATAGATTGGGTTAGGTGTCCGTATCGGACACGTATCTAGGTTAATATTAAAGTGTTTGATGAATTGCCTCTATCATTTAAATGTTAATATTTTTGAAAACTAATTTCACAAACTTCTAGCCCTATAGGTGTAGATCTTAGAACCCTAACTCTGAGCACGATACTGTGTCGTGTCCATGTCCAAATTGGATATGAATACGCTGTGCACAGCAGTGTACTGTGTCCTGCTCACATGTATCTCGTACACACTGCACAGTGCACTTGGACACATGAAAATTTGTGTGGACACGGGGGCAGTGTCTGTGCACACTCCCCTAAAATATTACGACCTCTCGTGTCGTATCGAGAGAGCTCTGACACGAACACGGGTTTTACACTGCAAAGTGCGCACACGCACAGAGCCAACTTCGAGCGTGTCGTGTCGCACGGATACGACACATGGACACCTCGTGGTGACACGAGCGTGTTGCCCATCACTTGGCATACACATGGATACGAGCACGTTGTGTGTCGTGTCCTGTATCGTGAGCACGAGACACTCGACCGCGTGCACGATGCGGTCTGAATGTATGATTTTGGGTCTCTGATACGCGTCTCGAGTCCTTTCTACATGACACGTGAACACGTATCAGGGTGTTGGACACGTACCCTAACCCTAGGAGAACCTGGACACGTGACCACGAGACACGTGGACACTTGTGTCATGTCCTAGACCTAGGTGAACACGTGCACGAGGCCATACTGAACACTGTGTTTCCTGACATTGTATTTTAGTTTTGGACACGTTCGTGTCCACTTATGTGGACACGAATGCATCCCCCTGACACATTTGACTTGTACCGCACCTCTATTTAAACTTACTTTCGGTTTTAGTTTGAAATTTTGGTTTTGAAGGTTGGGTTCTTTTCTGATACTCAATGTTTGACTGAGTTCGAAAGTTTAGTTTTGGTTGAGATTCTAAACTTACTTTCCATGATTTGAATTGCCAGGATTAACCCATTTACTGGTGTAATAGTTTATTGCAATGTTGTGTATGGATTGGTGTTAGAAAATGGATTTTTAAGTTGGTTTTGGACTGGTATTGAACTGTCATTGCCATGTGTTACAGAGAACTCAATATGAAAACTGAAATGAAACAGGGATTTGAGTTTTGATACTTGATAACTGAAATTGATTTGAAATTAGGTTGATTTTCAAATGTTAATGTTAAATACTGAGTTTTCAATGCTAACTAGAATGTAGATAACTGAGATTTGCAATGAAATGTTAACTTAGTTTGAGTTGAATTGAAGAAATTGAAACCTGTGACTGAGGATGGGGTTTGAAAGAAAACTGAGATTTTCAAAATGAAAACAGAGAATGTGATAACATGTTTAATCTGAGAATTTCCTATATTGTAAAACCTGAGTTTGTTGTTAAGTTGAACCTATCCTGATAAATCTGTGAAACCTAAAATTCAAATGGAGAAAACCTGAGTAACTTCAGAGTTTAGAAATGTTTTAAATCATTGATTAATGATAATTGAGATGTATTAACATATATACATATCTGGGACATGTATTGAATCGAGTTTTGTTCATAAATGGTAATGGTTTATACACAAAACTGATTTGGATGTAATGTCTGAAACCTGGGAGTAAATTTCAGGTTGTTAGTTTATTTTCTTCTTTTAATTAGTTAATTGTTTTCCTAGAGATTTCAGGTTGTGTTAACTTGATGTAGTGATTTGGGTTGTTGATATGTTATTTCATTGCTATATATATAGACAACATATTAGGTTCATGTATGAGAATTTGATTGGGTTTGTGTTTTACATTGAACTGCAAACTGTCAAGTGCACACATTGGTACACTGAATCTGAGTTTCTTTTGTAATACATGTTCTACGAGAAACCTAAGATGGTTCAATATTTCAGAATCTGAAACTGAGTTTGGGTTCAACTCAAGCATGAAATTCTGATTTAGGCAATATACAAAACTGAGATTGTTTAATTCAAAACGGAGATTTGGTTCTCATTGCAAACCTGAATTTTGATGTGTTGTATATAGGTAATACACTATAGGATTGGTAGAGATTGAACTTGCGTTTGAATTTGTGTTGGTTGAAGGTATCACTGTTATTTGCTTTTTTTTTGCCTGAGAACTAAATTACTGCTCTCTTATGAACCCACAAGCTCTCACATACACACACACCCCTCAAACACACACACACACAGCCACACATGTGTCTCTCTCTCTCACACACAAATGTTAACACACACAAAGCCACATTTTCCTTACCCTCTCACTAATCCACACACACACTCTCCCTTAAACCCTTCCTTCTTTATATAGGTATATATATATATATACATAATGTGTTTGCATTGGTTCCTACATATATATGTATATTGAAGTCAGGTAGATGCATATATATTGCTATTATGTAGTTGTGTGCCCTGTTAGCTAATGTGTTAGCTATGTGTTTGGTTTAGCTAGTAATATTAGCTATGTGTTAGATAGCTATTTGTTTACTTAGATATTTGTTTTTATAGGCCTAGTGTATAGTGTTTCCTTATAACCTATTATGATGTTGTCTATGTTTAAATATGGTATAGATAGGTATGTGTGTTGGTTTGTAGACTTGTATAGTCTTGGTTAGCCTTAGTTGACTTTTAGAGTTGACCTTGGTCTAGTTGACCCTAAGGTTGACCAGTAGTTGACCATTGACCTTTGATAGCCTAGGTTTAACCCAGAGTTGACCCAGAGTTGACTTGACCTAGATTGACCTAGAAAATCATATAGATGCATTGTACAATTCAATTTTAACCCCTTGTATACATCATGACTTGTGTTGCTCTGATTAGGAGACAGACACCTCTCCTCAGGCAGTACATCCTCTTCGGACTTTCAGTTATCAGGCGAGTACATTCTCTGATCATTTCATACTTGTCACGATTTATATTCTCGCTCTAGATTACTTTTACTTGATGCTATCACGTTATCATCACGGATTGGTACTATACGGATCTCTTCTTGGGATGTTATCCCCCTTAGCGGGCGCATCGGATACTTTATGACATGTGTTTCATGTACATCATGTATTCCTTGCTTCTGCGTTATTCATGTACACTCATGTTCTTTCATATTCTTTCATGTACGTTCATGTACTCTCATGTTCTTTCATGTACGCTCATGTTTCCTCATGTGTTTCTTGTATAACCAAAACATTATGTCCGTAACGTAACTTGAACGGATCCTTGTGTACTGATTGTGGGTAGGGGTGAGTATAAATGGTCATGTGATTTACCCATCATGTTCACTCTGTTACTTTTTATGTTTTATCATGTACAACACAGCCTTATTGGCTGATGTCCTACATGTTCACTCATGTACATCATGTTCAACCTAAGCCAATTATATGCCATCTCGTACTCTACATCACTAGTCACTTATAGTTCTTACTTATCATGTATATATTTCCAGTTATCAAATATCTCTCCTATTTTCATGTACATCTTCTTACAGCGTTTCATGTATCTTACTCTATTGCTTGCTTTATATTTCCTGCCATGATATGAACTGCATGCGATGTACTGTGCTCGCTCATGTCCTGACTGGACCTGTTGAAAATATTACAGAGGATGAGGATGAGGCCCTTTGTACCACCTATTATGAAGCACGCTTAGACGATACCTGCGACCTGGCTCCTCTGGAGAACCCAACTACAGTTCAGGATACTACTCCCATAGTCTAGGCTAGTCAGCTAGGCTTTATCTTTCTTTTCAGCATTGTTTTTGACTTTCAGTTGTTGTTTTGAGATGTATATATTCTTTCATATTATGTAGTTGAGACTTTGTATTCGGAATGTTTGCTGAGATGTTATCTTAGACACTTAGCCTCTTCTGATTATCTGTACTTCATTTTGAGTTCTATATCATATCGTACTTCTTCTTCCTTAGTTGTGATTGAGTTTACATTCTGCTATGTCACCCCCATTCGGGGAGTATAAACTGCTTAGCTTTATATTGTTAGATGTTGTGACCTAGGACAGCGTTCTACCGCCGACACTACGGCGTAGGCTGGACGTACCCACTTCTCGTGTCCTTACTCTAGGGTGCGGGTCGTGACACATTTTTAGTGGTGGCCCATGCAGGTCGAGATTCGCATTTGTGCGGAGTCGTAGTAGTACGACGATTTGTTGTACTGCTGTGTACCTGCGATAGAATATAGGAAGTAAGGTATTAGAATGAGAGGGTACTCAATCACAGCTAGAATTCCTTGAGAGATTCCTGGGATGACCCTTGAGAATCTCATTCTGAACTTTAAATTTGAAATCCTTTTCTCTTGTTTGATTTACCCTTACTCCTTTATATTTGAATTTGATTTTGATGGATCGTTGTTGATTTGATTTTTCTTATCGAGATGAATTTTATGACCCGAGTTACGATATCTTCTGATAACATATGTTGACGAAAATAACAGGGATGGTAAAACGTCTACTTTATTATGGAACCTAGAGTTTACCGCAGCTATATTAGCCGGCGTGGCAAGAACATAGGGACCTGACTTCGGATGTACATATCTTGATCAAGAGATTGGAATTTCTCGCAGCTATACTAGTTGGCATAGTGAGGATTCCAGACGACTTGATCATAGAGATGCATACCCCAGTTATGGACTCTACCGTTCATTGCAGCCTTGCTTACTAGCGTGGCGAGGATTCTGGGTATCATGATTTTGGACAGACGCATGTGATTATCAGATTATATCTTGAAGGTTTTTAAAGTATCACCTCTTTTATTTCTCTTCTGTTAATTTTTTTTTCCATCATCAAATAACTTAGGAGTAGGGATAACTTTAGTTGACTAGTCTAATTCCTTGTAGAAATTTATTAGTTATAAACTCTTTTTTTAGTATGATGATTTGATGAGTTGTGATTAGGCCTTTATCTTAGGAATGATAGTATAGCCCTGGCTTTAGAGTAGGGACCCTTGTAGCTGGTTCTCTGTTGTTTATATTTACCAGTTTTCATATAGAATAATAGAATGCATTACAGCCTTGATGATTTGTTGTTTCTGTAACTTTTCCAGTTTAGCACCCCAGAATGCTTGTATGTTTTGATATCCTATGACCGTTTGGGTATAGCATGACTAGTATACCTAGATGAGACTTTCAACTGCCACCATATGCCATGACCCTGTATGCCACTCTTTTAAATTGTATGATTTAGGTAAGTTCTGAGACCATAATTGTTGGGGACGAGACTCTAGGAGGAGTACGACCATCTTAATTTTGAGGACAAAATTCTTTTAAGGTGGGTAGACTTGTAACACCCACTTTTCCAAAATAAGGGTAAATTTGAACTTTTGTATTTTAAATCATTAAAATATTTGATTTTAGTCATGATATGATTTTTGGTGATTTTTAGTTATGTTAAAACTATTTAATTGAGTGAAATATGAAACTGGTGTTTTACTAGTGTAACCTTAGTCATACATGACCTAGAAGACTAATCATGACCAATGAGACCTAATCATGTGTTTAGGATTTCAAATTTCTACTTTTAAGCCTAGGGGTATTTTAGTCATTTTGACACTTTTGTGAAATTGTGAATTATATTAATTAAATATGTGTTAGTTAAATTGTTGATACTTGACCTAGAAGTTAGCCTAATCTAGATGTTAACCATGACCCTAGAAACTAAGTTAGAGGATTTCAATTAAGTAATCACATTAGTGTAATATCTAGATATTTGTTCAAGAGATATTTTAGGCTAAAGGTTAAAGGAGGCTACTTTAGTTATGAGCCGTTAGATTGCCTAGTAATTGTTGGAGAAACCTTAGCCACTCATCCTAAACCCTAACCCTAACCTAATGGCAGCCCTCATACATTTCCCCCTCTATAAATACAACCTATTAATCATTAGCACCCTTTTTAATTCATTTTAATTGCCTCCTTTAGTGTTCTTCCCCAATTCCTCCCCAAATGCCCAAATCAACTTCAAATTGAGCCAAACTTCTTGCATTGGGATCCCCTACTATTGAGGATGCTAAGGGGAACTAGCTAGCAAGGTTGCACAAGCATTTGGAATCACCAAGTGTAGATGACACACCCCTATTCTAGGCTTTTCATTGAGTTTTCACTCAATAGGTAAAATGCCTCTAAACCTATTAATATTGTGATTTCTCTTCATGAATGCATGTATCTAGGTACCAGGGACCTATAGGCTAAGTTTGGTAGGAAATAGATTGGGTTTGGTGTCCGTATCGGACACGTATCTAGGTTAATATTAAAGTGTTTGATGAATTGCCTCTATCATTTAAATGTTAATATTTTTGAAAACTAATTTTACAAACTTCTAGCCCTATAGGTGTAGATCTTGGAACCCTAACTCTGAGCACGATACTGTATCGTGTCCGTGTCCAAATTGGACACGAACACGCTGCGCACAGCAGTGTACGGTGTCCTTCTCACACGTATCTCGTACACACTGCGCAGTGCACTTGGACACAAAAAAATTTGTGTGGACACGGGGGAAGTGTCTGTGCACACTCCTCCAAAATATCACGACCTCTCATGTCGTGTCGAGAGAGCTCTGACATGAACAAGGGTTTTACACTGCACAGTGCACACACGCACAGAGCCAACTTCGAGCGTGTCGTGTCGCACGAATACGACACGTGGACACCTCGTGGTGACACGAGCGTGTAGTCCATCACTTGGCGTACACATGGACACGAGCACGTGGTGTGTCGTGTCCTGTGTTGTGAGCACGAGACACTCGACCGCGTGCACGATGCGGTCTGAATGTATGATTTTGGGTCTCTGATATGCGTCTCGTATCCTTTCTACACGACACGTGAACACGTATCAGGGTGTTAGACACGTACCCTAACCCTAGGAGAACCTGGACACGTGACCACGAGACACGTGGACACTTGTGTCGTGTCCTAGACCTAGGTGAACACGTGTACGAGGCCATACTGAACACTGTGTTTCCTGACATTGTATTTTAGTTTTGGACACGTTCGTGTCCACTTATATGGACACGAATGCATCCCTCTGACACATTTGACTTGTACCTCACCTCTATTTAAACTGATTTTGGGTTTTAGTTTGAAATTTTGGTTTTGAAGGTTGGGTTCTTTTCTGATACTCAATGTTTAACTGAGTTCGAAAGTTTGGTTTTGGTTGAGATTCTAAACTTATTTTCCATGATTTGAATTGCCAGGATTAACCCATTTAATGGTGTAATAGTTTATTGCAATGTTGTGTATGGATTGGTGTTAGGAAATGGATTTTTAAGTTGGTTTTGGACTGGTATTGAACTGTCATTGCCATGTGTTACAGAGAACTCAATATGAAAACTGAAATGAAACAGGGATTTGAGTTTTGATACTTGATAACTGAAATTGATTTGAAATTGGGTTGATTTTCAAATGTTAATGTTAAATACTGAGTTTTCAATGCTAACTAGAATGTAGATAATTGAGATTTGCAATGAAATGTTAACTTAGTTTGAGTTGAATTGAAGAGAATTGAAACATGTGACTGAGGATGGGGTTTGAAAGAAAACTGAGATTTTTGAAATGAAAACTGAGAATGTGATAACATGTTTAATCTGAGAATTTCCTATATTGTAAAACCTGAGTTTGATTGTTAAGTTGAACCTATCATGATAAATCTGTGAAACCTGAAATTCAAATGGAGAAAACCTGAGTAACTTCAGAGTTTAGAAATGTTTTAAATCATTGATTAATGATAATTGAGATGTATTAACATGTATATATATCTGGGACATGTATTGAATCGAGTTTTGTTCATAAATGGTAATGGTTTATACACAAAACTGATTTGGATGTAATGTCTGAAACCTGGGAGTAAATTTCAGGTGGTTAGTTTGTTTTCTTCTTTTAATTAGTTAATTATTTTCCTAGAGATTTCAGGTTGTGTTAACTTGATGTAGTGATTTGGGTTGTTGATATGTTATTTCATTGCTATATATATAGACAACATGTTAGGTTCATATATGAGAATTTGATTGGGTTTGTGTTTTGCATTGAACTGCAAACTGTCAAGTGCGCACATTGGTACACTGAATCTGAGTTTCTTTTGTAATACATGTTCTATGAGAAACCTGAGATGGTTCAATATTTCAGAAATTTGAAACTGAGTTTGGGTTCAACTCAAGCATGAAATTCTAATTTAGGCAATATACAAAACTGAGATTGTTTAATTCAAAACGGAGATTTGGTTCTCATTGCAAACCTGAATTTTGATGTGTTGTATATAGGTAATACACTATAGGCTTGGTAGAGATTGAACTTGGGTTTGAATTTGTGTTGGTTGAAGGTATCACTGTCATTTGCTATTTTTTTGCCTGAGAACTAAATTACTGCTCTCTTATGAACCCACAAGCTCTCACATACACACACACACCTCAAACACACACACACACAGCCACACACGTGTCTCTCTCTCTCACACACAAATGTTAACACACACAAAGCCACATTTTCCTCACCCTTTCACTAATCCACACACACACACTCTCCCTTAAACCCTTCTTTCTTTATATAGGTATATATATATACATAATGTGTGTGCATAGGTTCCTACATATATATGTATATTAAAGTCAGGCAGATGCATATATATTGCTATTATGTAGTTGTGTGCCCTGTTAGCTAATGTGTTAGCTATGTGTTTGGTTTAGCTAGTAATATTAGCTATGTGTTAGATAGCTATTTGTTTACTTAGATATTAGTTTTTATAGGCCTAGTATATAGTGTTGCCCTATAACCTATTATGATGTTGTCTATGTTTAAATATGGTATAGATAGGTATGTGTGTTGGTTTATAGACTTGTATAGTCTTGGTTAGCCTTAGTTGACTTTTAGAGTTGACCTTGGTCTAGTTGACCCTAAGGTTGACCAGTAGTTGACCATTGACCTTTGATAGCCTACGTTTGACTCAGAGTTGACCCAGAGTTGACTTGACCTAGATTGACCTAGAAAATCATATAGATGCATTGTACAATTCAATTTTAACCCCTTGTATACATCATGACTTGTGTTGCTCTGATTAGGAGACAGACACCTCTCCTCAGGCAGTACATCCTCTTCGAAGTTTCAGTTATCAGGCGAGTACATTCTCTGATCGTTTCATACTTGTCACGATTTATATTCTCGTTCTAGATTACTTTTACTTGATGCTGTCACGTTATCATCACGGATTGGTACTATACGGATCTCTTCTTGGGATGTTATCCCCCTTAGCGGGCGCATCGGATACTTTCTGACATGTGTTTCATGTACATCATGTATTCCTTGCTTCTGCGTTATTCATGTACACTCATGTTCTCTCATGTTCTTTCATGTACGTTCATGTACTCTTATGTTCTTTCATGTACGCTCATGTTTCCTTATGTGTTTTTTGTATAACCAAAACATCATGTCCGTAACGTAACTTGAACGGATCCTTGTGTACTGATTGTGGGTAGGGGTGAGTATAAATGGTCATGTGATTTACCCATCATGTTCACTCTGTTACTTTTCATGTTTTATCATGTACAACACAGCCTTATTGGATTATGTCCTACATGTTCACTCATGTACATCATGTTCAACCTAAGCCAATTACATGCCATCTCGTACTCTACATCACTAGTCACTTACAGTTCTTACTTATCATGTATATATTTCCAGTTATCAAATATCTCTCCTGTTTTTATGTACATCTTCTTACAACGTTTCATGTATCTCACTCTATTGCTTGCTTTATATTTCTTGCCATGATATGAACTGCATGAGATGTACTGTGCTCGCTCCTGTCCTGACTGGACCTGTTGAAAATATTACAGAGGATGAGGATGAGGCCCTTTGTACCACCTATTACGGAGCAGGCTTAGATGACACCTGCGACCTGGCTCCTCTGGAGAACCCAGCTGCAGTTCAGGATACTACTCCCATAGTCTAGGCTAGTCAGCTAGGCTTTATCTTTCTTTTCAGCATTGTTTTTGACTTTCGGTCGTTGTTTTGAGATGTATATATTCTTTCATATTCTGTAGTTGAGACTTTGTATTCGGGATGTTTGCTGAGATGTTATCTTAGACACTTAGACTCTTCTGATTATCTGTACTTCATTTTGAGTTCTATATCATATCGTACTTCTTCTTCCTTAGTTGTGATTGAGTTTACATTCTGCTATGTCACCCCCATTCGGGGAGTATAAACTGCTTAGCTTTATATTGTTAGATGTTGGGACCTAGGACATCGTTCTACCGCCTACACTGCGGCGTAGGCTGGACGTACCAACTTCTCGTGCCCTTACTCTAGGGTGCGGGTCCTGACAGAGAAAGCTTCAGATTTCTGATCATTAATATGGCGGCCAGAGAATAAAGGATATATATAGGCTACGGCAGGGACCATGAGGAGAAATTAGGATTTGGCCTCCTATCGGATCTGGATATCCCGTGTTCAGCCCGAACACACAATCCAGGCCCATTAACAATAGCTCGGTCCACTAATGAGCTATTGTTGCACTACCTCCCTAATCCCAAATTATGTTTGTGGGCTTCTTTTATTATATGCTCGTTTGGCTCCCCATGTTAAGATATCGTATGTCCATCGATCAAATTAAGTTATTGACAACTATATTGATTCGACATCTTTTATCCTTAAGTAGTACCGTGCAACTTTATTTGCCATGTCGGATATAATCCACATGCAGGGTTTACATGACAATTCTTATGAGCTCCTTAAGGGGACATCATCAACCCGATGTATCGGGATATGGATTCTATTTATAATCAACAACCATCATACATACATTGTTATTACCCAATTCATAGGGGTTGTTGATCCATAATGAATCTCACTCTTTCATGAGTCAAAGTAATGCACACTGCATATATGTGTCTGTTATTATATCCGGATTAAGAGCACAAGCATCCATAATAACAGAGGTGTTTGTTCCCTTATGTAGTCAGTACAAAGAGAACAACGTCAAGTGGTCCTGTTCAATACACACAAAGTGTACTAGTGTAAACCTATAGTCAAGATAGACTAATACCAGATTACACTACAACCTTTCCAATAGATTGTCCAAGTCCAACTAGGTTGTGAACTATTTATATACTCTATAGGAAACTGATAATATAATCTTTTGTGTGACACCACACACCATATTGTCTACAATATAGAATATCAGACATTTGCATTAACACTTGCAACTAATACAATATGTAAACATTTGCCCATATGATTCTCATTCAAAATTTAAGGAAATAAGGTTACTGCAAAAGTGATACTTTTAGTATATAACCCTAACACCACCTTGCTGATCGGTAGGACCAGGAGCAATGCCACTGAATAAATGACATGGAGAACAATTAGGAAGGACCAAGATATACCGAGGATATAAGCATGTGATTAGGTCAAGATTTCTGAAAGATTAGAAGACACGAGTAGAGATCAAGGGCCAGTGCTGATTGAGACATCTATCTGGTAAAACCCTCACACATCTTGATTTACAAGAACTGCATGGGCTACCACTTAAACCGTGTCACATCCCAGAACCAGAATACTGGAGAGCGGGGGACAGACATAGACAGCTACGTACATTGTAGTGCCACCTACCTTGCAATACGGCCACGGCTGTCTAGATGCATGAGGGTTTATCTACAAGCCATCAGTCTCTTATGGTCAAGAACAAGCCTAATGTCTCAATCTCAAGCAAGTAAATACATGTTACAAGATGGTAGATCATCAGACATACAAAGTAAGGCATCCCATACGTTACATATATTCAGATGATCGTGAAGCTAGTCATAAAAATGCAAAGACTATCAAGAGTTTAAGTCATACATGATCAACCCTAGGATTTTTCAATCATGTTACAGCCCTTAGGCAGACAAAAATAAGTTTCAAAATGAGCTAACAATTGCTCGGCGGCTAAACACCTCAAAAGAATAATTTACAATAGAGTAGGAGAGCAAAATAAAACCCATTCGTTGCCAGGGTTGTGTCTAGTGTTCACAATCTGGCTGGAAGGCATGTAGATCCTCGGGTGCCACTCCGAAATCTGGCCATACAAAACCAGCTGGGTTCGACCCCAGAAAGAACAAGTGCCACAAGGGAGGCTTCACTTAAGAACTAAATCAGCATGTTAGGTCACAAGACATAAATAATAACAAGAAAACAAGAGTTAGGAAAAATAAGGTGATAACGATAAGATAACTAAGAAACTATTCTGGTACCCAAGTTACAACCCGTAAACCAAACAAGGACCGGGGTTGTAACCCTTCACCTGAACAGAACTTAGTCTCTGATGAATTATCGAGAAAGGTAAGCATAAATAGTAATGCACAGAAGTAATCATAACTGGCACTGTCTAGACAAGCTAGACTATATGGGACTCCATTCATCAATCATGGCCAAGCAATCAGTACGGCTTGATACTTTAACTAACTAGGGTTATCACAAGCCTAATTACTATAAGATGCAGTGAGATGTTCCAGCAGTCACAAGCCCTGCAGACTATCCAGTTATCCTTTCCCAGGTTGAGAGAGTTGTATTAGGTGACTTGGGGGGTGCAACACATGACAATGTGCTAGAAATGTGCCCTACTCGTCGGCAGGCTACAAGTCCACTTGAGGCGCCCAGATAACGGGATTGCCTATGACTGAGAAATCTCAATATGAACAACTTGATCAAGCTAGTCGTTAACTTAATCAGATTGAGTTTGAAGTCCTGATTGTGGAAAACAGGAATCCATGTCCTAGACATGATGCAAGACGAGACATTTTGCATGTACAGACACAATTATCCACGGTGTCAAGACGAGAGTTACTTAGCAAATTGAGATAACAGTCACAACAGCATTTCAAGATTATCATGTTAGGTTACTTATCAAGATTACTTGTCAAGAGTGCGCCTCGGCAGTCCACTATCAAGATTATTCATGTCAAGTTACTACTTATCATGTCAATGGTGCATCACGACGGACCACCATCAAGAATTATCATGTCAAGTTACTTGTCAAGAGTGCACCACGATGGATCATTATCAAGAGTTATCATGTAAAGCCATGTTGTCATGTCGTGTTCATGTTAAGGGTACTTGTATACCAAAAATTTACTTGGTCAAGAGTGCGCCACGGCAGGCCACTGAAAGAGTTATCAGAAAGTGTACATGCCATGCTGAGATCGTGCTTAAGCTCAAAGCACACACGTGGCACAGATAATAACATTATACCAAGCTATCATGGGAGTATGGCCATCATGCTCAAGGGTCACAACTTACGCTATGGACTATGGGGACAAGCATGGATAAATGCAACAAGAATTTCCCTGGCCAAAAATGGCGCCAAAAGGTCAATAGGGTGTCATGGATAGCATGCACCTAAGGTCAACAATGTCCAAGGAGAGCATGTGCCTAGGGTGACATACACAGGGAATGGCACGTGCCCAAGGAGGGAGCATACGTCCAAAACTATGCGCCTAGGGCTATGCGTCCAAGGCTATGCGCCTAAGGGCATGTGCCTACGACTAGGCGTATCATGGAGAGCATGTACCGGGGTAGGCACGCGCCCAGGGCTGTATGCGCCCAAGAGCATGCGCCCAAAGCAGCAAGACAGGGTGCACTTGGAAAGAAGCCAGGAGACTATCTTCTAAGACTTAGTGGGCGTATTAAAAGGACTATTCGCCCAAGCAGGGGAGCTTTGGGCCTTAGACTCATGCCAGAGCCTATGTGCCTAAGCAGGGAAGGCCTTGGGCGCATAATAAGAGCTATGCGCCCTAAGAAGGAAGAAGTGTGGCTTGGGCACATATTGATGGCTATGCGTCCATTACTGCTCATCTTCTCCAATCCGAGAACATGAGTTCATGGAACCCATGAACTTCCCAAGTTCGTAAATCACTCAAAACAAATCTAAATCCGTGTTTTGAAAGGTCCATTTTGAGTAAAATCAAATTCTCTACAACATGGAACAATCAAAACTTGAAAATAATAAAGTTCGGTAGATCAAAACCAATGAAAACCAAGATTTGAGTAAACTTAGATCTATAAGAAATTATCCACCAAAATCAAAATGTTAAGTACTAAAGCGTCTTAGAAACTTGTATGGAAGACAATGGAAAAATAAAAATGGGGTTCCTCCATAAGCAAGTTGCATTTGCCTTTGGTGGGTGGGAAGGTTTAGTGGAGGAAGAAGGGTAAATGAAGAAGTAATGAGGAGAGAGAGGAAAGTTGATATTTATATCAACCCCTTTCCATCTCCAACCAAAAACTAAACCAAACCAAAATAAATCAAGCCAAGCTAAACCAAGACCAAACCAAGCCAAGCCATGCTAGACAAGTTAATATACAGGTCGGGAATCCGTAAACGTATGCTGAAAATACGTATAACGAAAAACGGGAGTGACAAGTGCCCATGCGACTAATGGTTTGTTCTTAAATGCATGTATACTATAGAACGGTTAGGTGACCCTAGTTGATGTCAAGTTACTTTACTTTTACTTGTGACTTGATGGCATGTTTTATATTCAGTTTATATGGCATGTTCTTCCTGTATCTTGTTATGTCCCTCTGAGGACCTGGTAATTTCTCCAGATGTGTGCTTTTATAATATTTTGCAGGTGCTTTAGCCAATATCGTGGTCTTCCCTTTCCTATCAAGGAAGATTGCTCTTGGACCGTCCTTTGTCACTCTTATAAATTCTTTCCATATAATTTTCATCTCATTTAAATGGTTGGTAGTGGATTTGTCTCCGCCCAACATTTTATAAAATGACAATTCAAAGTTGATTTTATGATATATTTATTTGTGGATGAGATTAGTTGTCATGGTCACTGTCTTTTATAGCTTACGTATATCTATTATATGGTTGGCATGTCTACGTACCTAGTCTACCGTATTTTGGGACTGGGCATTACAATTTGGGAAGATACTCAATGAGTATCAGACAACTAAATATGGTAATGAATCCTCAAAACCATTACCCCTTAACTGAAGACTAGTATCACAACACAGCTATAGGTGAAAGGGAAAGGCGCAACTGTCCAAGAACTGACACTCGAGCTAAAGGACTAAAGCAAATTGGTATTCTAAGACTGAACACCTATTGATAATGGACTGACACCAAAAGTTGATACCTTAATGTCTGTAGGGTAAGGTAAGTTGGGGATGAGGACTGGAACACAAGGGTATTTGACAGAACCTAATACACATAATGGCTTGCTAATCTGAGCTAAAACAAGGCAGTAGAATATCATCTGATATTGGATACAAATAAGTGAGTGAACCAATGGGTGTGGGTTAATACATATACATTCAAAATAGAATGACACCCTAGGACTGAATGCAAGATTGAATCAATGGGGTGACAAAATATATGGGCAAGGAAATTGAATGTAGGACAACACACTGGGTCTGCAAAACTTAAAATGTAATGAACAAGTTTGAACCATGTCCAAGATTAGACTGCACCTCAATACAGAACAAAGAAGTGAAAAAAATAGGGCATGACAATAAGTGTGGTCTGCACTTGAGGCAGGACAGAACACATCGACTAAACATGCCAAAATATGTAGAACAACTCAAGTCGACTAATACCCAAAGAAACTAGGAATGAACCAAGATTCATTTGGACAAGCATACAAGGATACAAATGGAATGATCATGGATGGACTGAACGAACAAAAATAGTCGTATAGGCAATGGCAGGACAATGACTGCACAGACCATTAGAACAAAAACAATGAGCAATCAATGAGCAACACCATGCACACAAATCCCCTATCCAATATTGATCAACCAAAACAATCCCAACTCATGAATTAACCATCCTACCTTGCTAACACATACATAACCAATATAAATACCCAATTAAACTGAAATTAGAGTAACAAAAGCCCTAAGAGTTATTTAACCAAACACTTGATGTGCGTATCTGATACTCTCGTGATACGCACTCCAAATGAATCCAAAATTTACCCAAATCATTTCTAATGCAATAGGGACCCTAAATGAATGCATCTACATTATGAAATGGGAAATTAGAGGGTTTAGAGGGCTCTTACTACTTTAGAGATGGATTCTCAAGGAACAAACCAAGATCTAGATCTCCTTCAACTTCCAACGGCCAAATTGCTCCAATAGGCTCCCAACTAGTCACTACAGGTTTCCTCTCTTCAAGGGGAAAAGATTGCAATTGGTTTGGGAGAATTTGGACTCAATTTGGGAGGTGGATACAATTTGGGAAATAACACAAATTAGGGTTAGGGTTTATAATGAAAAGAGGGAAGAAGGAGGAAAGTTAGCTATTAATAGGAAGGGGAAGGCTCCTTGTGGCCGGCCAAGGGGGAATGCTAGGGTTTGGTTTAGGTGCAAATGCCTAAAGGCCCCTTTCTATTTGTCATGACAAGCCCCTTTGGTAAAGGCCCAAAGTAACTTATTATTTTAAGTCAAAAATAGGTTTTAAATGGTTTCTAGTTAGCTTAGAGTCTAACTAACTATTTTAAAATGAATTTAAGGTTTTTCTAATCTCACTAACTAGGTTTCTTGGTCATGACTAACATCTAAACAATATGGTTCTAAGATTTCACCAATTAATATCACTAACACAATACATTAATTAAAGATATTTAAATAAATCAAAATTTTTATAAAGTACCAAAATACCCTTGTTCTAGAATATGGTGGTGAAAAATCTATCCTTCTTGGATAAATTTTTTTCTCGAAATTTAAGATGGTCATACTCCTTCTAGGTCAAACCCCAACAATCAAAGTCAAAAAAATTCTATCTAATAACATGCGAGATTGTGGTCCTACTGGTCGGGATTTCATAGTCTTAAACATGATCACTACACTATCTAGCACAACATAATTATCCGGACAGGTACTAATGGAATCACACAATAAGATAGAAAAGAAGGACAGGAAAGACAGACCTGCTAACCCGTCACCCATAGCGCCGGCCTCCTCGACCGTCAACGCAAAAGCTCTGTCCCTCTGTTGCTGGGCATGGTGTTGAGCCACAGGTGGTCTAGCTCCCTCTCTCTGACCCTATTCTCTACCAGATGGAGGTGCGGTGGGGCAATCCTTTATCTATTGAACATCGGATCCACAGAACAAATAAGCCTTCAACCTCCTCCTACAAATGTCCCAAGTGTGTCCCGGCTTCTTACAGTGGGCACCCTCTGGTCCTGTCCCCGAGGCTGATGCTATACCCGCTGAACTCTAGCCGGTGCCAACAACTGATGGGGCTGGTGTACCGCCTTCTGCACAAAGGGATGCTTTGTAATACCGTTTATACCCTTCGAATCATCCCTGCCTCTCTTGGACTTGAGCTCCAAATCATCCTCAGTGTAAGAGAGCCCACCAAGATCTGCTCAAAAGTAGTATTTTGGTCGCTCTTGGTCGGTGACTTGACCTCATTGATCAAGCCCTTACGAAAATTCCTAGCTTTTGCCACATCACTCAGCCCTACTACGAATCAGCCCAGACGGCAGAACTTCCAGCAAACTCCTATACAATCCTGTTCCCTTGGATGAGACTCTCGATATGACTCTCCAAGGAACTGAGAGCCACATCCGGGAAGAACTTTTCTTAAAAAGGTTCTTGAACGCCTCCTAAGTCTGCTCTTCAATTTTGACCCTCGGATCGGTTCGGTACCATGTCACGGAAAGGTCGAACATCTGACTGCCCGCCGCCTCAACCTGCAGACTCTCCGGAATCTGTGCTAGACGGTAGATCCCCTCATTGTGCTTAATCCAATCGTCCATATACAAGATACCCTCCGTGCCCTTGAAATCCTTTGGCCGCTTCTTCTGAAAGTCGATGATGTTCTATGGCCTTTTATGTTAAAGAGGTTCTTCTTGTCCTCCTTGTGGCTGAGCAGCCACTCTCTCAACTGCTACCATAGCCACCTGGTGGGCATTCTTAATACCCTGCCTCATATAGCATAGTAGAGGCGTTGAGCATCCATCTCTCCCTGAAGAGCGCAAACAGTTGCGCGGCATCCACCGGAGCAGGTAGTAGTGGAGGCTGAATAATATCGGGAATAATATGGAAAATCCTTGGAACAGGTGGAGGAGGACCCCTTAAAGCAGCAGACACTCCCACGTGAGCAGACGTAAGGAGCGGAGCAGTCCCAACTGCATGCTGAACTGGATGAGAGGTGGCAGACCTCTTAGTATCTGCTATGACATGTGACCTAGTCTCCACCATCCTGAAGACAGATCGAACAAGGAAATCAATAACGTAGCAAGGATGATACTATCAAATAAGGACAGGTATAAAAATAGATTACTCAGATTTGAACAAGTGTTAGTAGATTCAAATACATGGAAATTCCTAGTTGTGATTGAGTATCCTCTCATCTAAAGCCTATTCCTTGTTTTCTATCGGAGGCTCGTAGCAGAACAACTAATTCATCGCACTACCACGATATCGCACTAATGCGAATCTCGACCTGCATGGGCCACCACTTAAAATATGTCATGATCCGTACCCGGTATAGTGATACGAGTGTGCAATAGTGCCTAGCCTATGTCATAAAATCGACGGTAGAACGCTATTCTAGGTCGCTATCTAACAACTCACATAAAGATATAATGTGCCTGTCATAGATCTCAACACTGAATAAAGGACAAGTAAAAAAATATGGCAATACTCAATCACAGTCTAAAGTACGATAAGATATTACAGAAGTCTAAGTAACTATAAAGACTAAATATCAACAACAACTACTAAAATAATATTCAAAACAAATCTCAAATACAATGTCAAAATCTCTACTTATTACAGGTCAAGTTCAACACAGAGAATCCAAAACAAGTCAACTAAAACTAGGTCTCTCAGCCACTCCTGAGAGTCTGGAACCAAAGTAGTTATCCCCTCATCGGATCCGTAGTAGGTAGGACACGTATCCTCGGAGCAACCATCTAAAAAATATATCCAGTCAGGATGGAACGAGCACATCTCCTCTGGCAGTTCCAAATAAATGACAAAGACTATAAAGCAGTTATAGACAATTATACTTGATGAACATGGAAAGTTGAGACAGGTAATGAAATGGAATCAACAGTTAAAACTAGGAAAGTAAATAAAGTAAAATAGAAGAACATGGCAGTAAAACTGTAAAATAGAAGTAACTGAACTAGAATGATGTGATGCGAGTTCAATTAGTATAACATGAGACAATATGAATCTAGTATAAAACACTAATCCAGTGTGTTTTGAAATATCGCTTTCAACATGTAAACTGCTAGTGGGTAAATACAGCACATCGTACGCTTGGCAAGTGTGCGACGGCTACCTGTCATGATTAGACGAGAAGTGAATACTACATGTCGCATGCTTGGCCTAGCGACGACGACTATCTTTCTTGTAGGCCGGTTCTTATTGAATATGGCACGTCGCACGCTTGGCCTAGCGGCGACGACTATCTTTCTTGTAGGCCGGTTCTTATTGAATATTGCACGTCGCACGCTTGGCCTAGCGGCGACGGCTATCTTGCTTGTAGTGGTGGTTCTTGTATGGTTAGGAATGTTTACATGTTTACTCGAGTATTTTCCCACCCGGATAAGTACAAGTGAATTCATATCCCGACACATAAACAAAGTACGAGTCTAGCCAGAAGTAAATGGTGCTTGTAGGTATTTCCAGTAGGTTGTTCCAATGAGTGGTTCTGGTAGTAGGGGCTAGAAGAGTCAAATACATGTGTCGCAAGTGAATGAATCCAGAATACCAATCCGTGTTGTGACAGAGAATCAAATAAAACTATACTTGAAGCTGAATCATAATAATCATCAAGTAAATGAGAACTATCCGAGAATGTACTCGCCTGTCGTCCACAGCAGTGAATGAGGATCGATGCCCAAGGTAGTGTCACACAAATCTATAAATGAGATATACAAAGTTATTTGATGTTCTAGAGTAACAATGAATCTAAATGTGATATTTACATGCTATTAGGCTATTTCTAGGCCAATGAGTCAATTTG
This sequence comes from Iris pallida, assembly GCA_029216955.1. Classification (NCBI taxonomy): domain Eukaryota; kingdom Viridiplantae; phylum Streptophyta; class Magnoliopsida; order Asparagales; family Iridaceae; genus Iris; species Iris pallida. The sequence goes on from JANAVB010002399.1 coordinate 1,310,904, forward strand.
GTCAACTCTAGTCAAACTCTAGCTACTTGGTCAACATCTGGTCTACTTGGTCTCAATTGGTCAAGCATTGGTCAATATCTAGGGTATTGGCTATGAGGACCATTCGTTAAGCTCTAGGTCAAAGATTTAGGTAGGGTGTAACTGTATCAAGACTACTACTATACTCTATACTCTAGATACCACATATACATATAATATATATGAATATACATCACTTGGTATCTCCTATATATATATATATATATATATATATATATATATATATATATATATATTATATATATAAAAAAATATATATATATATATGGTGGAAGTTCAAAACGCAGTAGAGTCTATGGGTTCAGTTTTTCAAAGTAAAATAATGTTCTCAGATGAATGCTAGTGAGGTGGTGATTACTTCAAATTCCTCTCATGTTTGGAAAAGGCTCTTGGTAGGGTGGGACATAGCTGATCAGCAGATCTTGGAGGATGACATGGGGCTGAACTGGTGTAGGATATCGGGCAAATTCACAGTGGCATCAGCATGGGATATTCAGAAGACATTGGCCTCTCATCCCTTCCATCATACATATATGGCGGACGTGTATTCCGTATAAATGGTCCATACTAATGTGGCAAGTTCTGCATAACAAAGTTCCTATTGATGACAATATTATTAAACTTGGGTTTAGCATGGCTTCTAAATGCTATTGCTGTGAACTAAGCTCAGTGGAAACGATGGAGCATATATTACACTCTGGTGTTTTGGCTGGGGAGGTCTGGTCGACAATGCAAAAAGAATACAAAGTTCATGATCGGGGTTTGTCATTGCTTCACAGGCTGCACAAGTGGTGGTGTGGGAAGAAGCTTCATCAACGGCAAATTGGACTTGGTGCTACAATATGGGTTCTATGAAAAAATCGAAACAAGCAGCGATACAAAGGCTACAAATACTCGACAGATATGTTGGTTTTGGAGATATATAGGCAAATCCACAAAGCTTCTATCAGGTGTCCTCATTAGTGGGGTGTGTTGCTACTGTAGTTTGGTTAGGAGTTTTGTTTCTCTAATTTTGCTATATACTAGGACTTTGTTTTTTAGTTGAATAAAATGGTGGTTTCATAATATTACTATATATATATATATATATATATATATATATATATATATATATATATATATATATATATATATATATATATATTATATATATATATATATATATATATATATATAGTAACTCCTATTATATACTAGCCCAACCCTCAACTACCATCATCTCAAACCTTATAATATATGCATATACACATGCATTTCATGCCTAACTATCCCCTATTTATATATATATATAATTTACCATGACACAGTCACGTACTTAGAGAAAACTTAACCCTCTCAAATGGACACAATACTCTTCCTATTCATAAAGACACTATCACTAAAGCCCTCTTTAACATTATATATAATATACATATATATTTTTTTTATATATAATATACATATATATATATATATATATATATATATATATATATATATATATATATATATATATATATATATATAACCCCATAATCTAACCCACACACAAAGTTGTATCACACACTAAATCTTACATAATTCTTATGACTGAACACACAAGGGAAGGTACATCTAATCATGGATAAGCTTTGATATGTGGCCTATTGGTTTCTTCTCACAGCATACCATCCTGCTACTGCTGTCCTAAGGGGAGCAACAAATATTACTTGTTGCCTAAAAGCAAAATGCAGCACTTGCTACAGCCTAAAGTAGAAAAAAAACTACTTTATACACTCTCAAAAGCCCCTATACAGAACCCTTGGCCTCTCCTTCTCTCATAATGAAATCCTTTATTTCCACACACTCACTTATACATCTTGACATGTGTACTTCATACCCTCAAGACACCTACATACATGTGACACACATGTATGACATATGATACCCCCCTCCTCATACTGCTATAGGAGACTACTACTGCCACTACAAGGTCAAGGCCTTATCAAGCAAAGTGTAACCCTCTTAAATGTTCATTTGTGTGTACTGCACATCCTCCCTTCCTATTTCCACTTTCTAGTTACACTCACCTGTAAATATATATATTCCTCTACAAATTAAGATACATCTATATATATTCTTACTTTCCTATAATACATATATAAGTGTTTCCCTATTCAATATACCCCCAATTTCTGGCTGATACTAGATTATGATAGCAGGATCTTCAAGGTGTAGGGGAAAGAACATCAAATGTATTGGGGTTAAATATAAAAAGTGAGGGTCAGGGCAATTAGCAATAGGGTTAACTGATGGAAGTGGGGATTCCCAAAACCCTAGTTTGGTGTGCGTATTGATCGATAGAAAGTTAAACAGATATAAACGTGTTCTAACCCTTCATAGGCAAAAAATAGGGTTCACAAATTATACCTGCGATGGAAAGAAGATAGTAGTTCCTAGTAATCTCGAGCAGTCATGATCCCAAGATCTTCTGCACGTATTCCTTCATCGGATTGGACGTCGTATGGGCGACGATCTCCCAACCTTTTCTCTCATTGGCAGCCCTCACTTCCTCTCCTTACGTGAATCACAAATTTAGAAAAGCGTCTTATTTATGATAAGTATATGACGGCCAGAGAATAAATGATATATATAAGGCTAGGGCAGGGACCATGAGGAGAAATTAGGATTAGGTCTCCTAACGGATCTGTGTATCCCGTATTCAGCCCGAACACACAACCAAGGCCCATTAACAATAGCTCGGTCCATTAGAGAGCTATTGTCGCACTGCCTTCCTAATCCCAAATTATGATTATGGGCTCCTTTTATTATATGCTCGTTTGGCTCCCCATGTTAAAATATCGAATGTCCGTCAATCAAATTAAGTTACTGACAACTATATTGATCGACATCTTTTATCCTTAAGTAGTTCCACTCAACTTTATCTGTCATGTCGGATATAATCCACCTGCAGGGTTTACATGACAATCCTTATGATATCCTTAGGGGGATATCATCAATTCGACGTATCGGGACATGGATTCCTTTTATAATCAACAGCCCATCATACATACAATGTTATTACCCGATTTATAGAGGTTGTTGACCCATAATGAATCTCAATTTTTTATGAGTCAAAGTAATGAACATTGCATATATATATGTCTGTTATTATATCCAGATTAAGAGCATAAGCATCCATAATAACAGAGGCATTTGTTCTCTTATTTACTCAGTACAAAGAGAATAACCTCAAGTGGTCCTATTTAATACACACAAAGTGTACTAGTATAAACCTATAGTCAAGATAGACTAACACCATATTACACGACAACATTTCCAATGGATTATCCAAGTCCATTTAGGTTGTGAACTATTTATATATTCCATAGGGAACTAATAATATGATCTTCTATGTGACACCACACACCATATTATCTACAATATAGAATATTGGACACTTGTATTAACACTTGCAACAAAATACAATATACAAACATTCGCCCATATGATTTTCATTCAAAATTTAAGAAAATAAAGTTAATACAAAAGTGATACTTTTAGTATATAACCTAACAATCTTCCACTTATACTCAAAGCATTGCTTTTTCAGTATATTGTTACAAATCTCCCACTTATACTTAAAGTCATGCTGCTACACATTATAGAAGCATGAAAATTTTGGCAGACTTGGCAACCATGTGCCCAAGCCAGGGAAGACATATGTGCCTAAGTCGCCAATAAAGCCATATGCGCCCAGGCCACCAGTGAGGTCATATGTGTCCAAGTCTCCAGAGTGAGCTATGCGCCCATGCGTCCACTCTAGGCTACACCAGAAGGGGGCGTATAACCCTATTTCAGGGTATGTGCCCAAGCCAGAATAGCCCCTGACTCAGTCAAACCCACAATCAAATCGTGCACCGAAGCATACAGCCATGTCAGTCTCCATGAGCAGTCGTGCACCGAAGCATACAACCACGTCAACACTACGATCACGCATTCTGCAAGCGCCTACGTCATATATGCCCAAAGCAGGACTATGCACCCACATAAAAACTAGTGTGTTTCCTAATGTGGGCGTATAACATCATTCCAGCACAAGAGTGACTATAAAAAAGGGTCTCATACCTCTTCAAAACACGGAACGGAGAGCATTTTCAAGTGCCAAATTGCTGTATTTCTTGCCAGTGAGCCGAGAGTTAGCAATTTTCTTAGGTTTTCTCCCACTTTTGTAATCGGAGTGTCAATGGAGTAAAGGAGCAACAGTCGTTCGATCTCCATCATCCCATCCCCAGAATTCTTTTTGTACTCTAGTATCCTCAGCGCTGGATCTCTCAGGCGTACTCGATTTTTGGTGCCTTGTGCCAATAAGAAAAGACAACATTTTTTTGTCCACAAAAATGGTGACTCTGCTAGGGACTACATTTTCCTCTGACGAGAAGGTGGTGACACAATCCAATACCGACAAAGTGGGGAGCACTCAGAAGATGTTGATCGTGAAGTTCGATCAGCAGGCGTTTGAAGAGATGCTCTTGAGGGACGGCTCTACTCTCTCAAAATCAGTGAAGCCAAACAAGTCTTGCAAGACCTGGCTTCTGAAGGCTCGCAGTGTATATCCTGCCAGTGTCATAGCAGATATGCAACTGAAGGACTCTGTCACATGGGCGCATGGCTCTACCACAGAAGCTCCACAAATGAAGAAGGCTCACACCGTTCTGGGCTGTACTAGCCCAGTAACTTTTCTCTTGTGCAACCAACAACAGAGTGTTCAACGCTCGAGACTTGGCAAAGGAAAACACTATGATGCCAAGAATTGAAGTGTTCGACACTCTAGGCAAACTCAGCAAGGCTCACAAATGAAATAGGCAAAGCTGGGTGAAAACAACGTTGCTCTACCAAGCATGCGCCCAAGAGGGTGTGTGGGCACATAACTCTGGCCAGAATACTTCTGTCTTCGATATATTGTGCTTCCAGGGTCATGCGCCCAAGGCTATGCGCCCAAGCTCAACTAACCCATACTATGTGCCCACATCGAGGAAGCTTAGACATGTTGCCAAGAAGCATGCGCCCAAAGGCAGATTCTATGGCCTATGCACCCACAGCAAAAAGACAGATCCCAACACGTATATCACGGGACTGTTTTCAAGGTCATCACAGAACTTAGGTGTGGGGGTTGCTCCTGCACGCGAACTAAGTTCGGATGTACCAACTCTCTTTACAAACCCGTATGCAAAGCTTGGCGATGCATGTGACATGGGTTTTAAAGCAAAACTCTATTTCGCTGACTTACACAACGTGATAAATCATAAGCGTAAAGCGAGGGAGGATACAACAATTCATGGCGCACATCCGTGCACCAGTATTGTCATTAACTATAGCTGCTCCAAAGCAACAAGAGTGCCTTAGAGGCAGTCCGTGTTTTAACGACTGTATTGCTCTGACAATGAAAATCCACTGTGTGTTTCATCCAACATGGCTTCATGGGCTCTCCCTTACGAAAGCCCCAATCAAAGACGATGGACCACGAACCCAACTTTCTCTCTCAGTTCTGCGAAAAGAAGAAGAAAAAGTCTGCCAACATATAGCCATCAGGCTGTCACATCTGAAGAAGTCTATATGGGTACTCGGTCGAAGGCGAGATTCCGTATAGATGATGAGGACTCCCAAGCTGGAGGTAGTTTTCTCTCGGAGTCTGAAGCAGATGAACTTCACACTGGGGGTAGCCTTCCTGATGACGATGATCTTTTCGAGTCTGACGGCGACTATCTACCTCCCCTACCTGGAGAGGAGGGACTTGTCAACTCAGAGACAGACAGTATCAGCACCAGTTGTACTATTTTCTCTGTTCTTACTCGCATGTTATCTACATACATGGCGGATGGACAAAGACCTGAAGAAGCCAGTGATTAGACCAATAAACGGCTAGAGGGTCTTGAAACAATATTTGCCAAGATCACTGATATGCTTACTAGTATCATGGCGGTCCAAACTGCTGGGGCTATTCCTCCACCTCAACAAAACGTCTCGGCACACGTTAGTCCGGCTCATAGCAACAACCCTCCTTCACTATAAAAGGAATATCATTCCATTGTACCTCCTCTAAATCTTGCAAATGCTGGGGGGTGGTCCTTCACCAATGATGCCTGACAACCATACAGCAGTCGTTTCTCAATACCTGCTCAATCAACAGGATGTAATTGATTCTCTTGTTGCCCGTTTCGATACCATCTCACACAAAGACGAGATTTAGAAGATGGGGATATCTCAACCCTATCCTTCTGAATGGGAGAATGCTACTTGCCCTCATAACTACAATCTGCTGATGCTAAATTCATTTGACAGGATGATTTTACCTCGTCAACAGATGACATACTTCAACACGCATACTCTACACTTACCCAGGGACGATCCGTTCTTGGAAAAGATGTTTATTAGCACCTTGCAGGGGGTAGCTTTTGAATGGTTCTGTAGTCTACCTGACGGTTGTATCAATTCTTTTAAAGACTTGGAGAGGTTATTCCTCAACAGATTTTACGAGAGTGGCATGCATGTTAGTATGTCCACCCTCATCGAGACCAAGCAAAGGAGGACTGAGTCTGTCATTGCTTTCATCGAACGCTTCAGGCGGCTAGCGTTGAAGATGCCCTTTGGTATACTAGACTCAGAACTTATGGATACTTGTCGACATAACTTCCTTCCTATAGTAATATTTTGTCTAGGTATACATAAATATGATACATGGCCTGCTTTCAATGGGGCCGCTGATGCTGCTGAAAATGGCATCCCTAATCTGGAATTACTGGGTTTAAAAACACCTAAATCTGAAGACAAAGGCATGCACCCTCAAACTATCCCTATCCGTGGAGGTAAAAGGAAAGAAGTCTTGAAGGTCGACACTTCCAAGGGAGCTTTCAATTCTCAGGGTGCCTCTAACAAACCTAAGGAGACTTTCTCCTTTGACGAAGATGATATTATTACCATTTTTCACATATTGACAAAGGGTAATAAACTGACACTGCCTCCACCACGTTGTCCTGCAAAGACGAACTAACTCAACGATCCCAAGTATTGTCTTTATCATCAGTACGTACATCACTCTACCAAGGATTGCATCGTCCTGAAAAAGAAGATACAACAGCTTATCGACAGCCAAGTGATCAACCTCGAAGTTGAAGACAAGGACGTATCATCTAACATGATCTCTCTTCAATTTGGTGACTTTCCTCCCACAGAAGTCCCAGACGACGTAGTCCCGATCCCTAAGGCAATAATGGAAGTCATCAACCTATCGCCAGCTCGCAACTCAACCTTGGTGCCACTCACGAATGAACGTGGTGAGATCATGTGGGTCCATCCGAACCTTGTGCAGGAAATGATGTAGGGGGTGGCATCTCCTAAAGAAAAGAGGGGCAACAAATACAAATCGTGTCATATGGTATCTTCTACCATTTATGAAGTTCTATCTGGCGAGACGCGATCTGGGAAGGCTTACCTACGAACTTATGACCCTGCACATGAAGAAAAAGTACCTTCTCAAGCTCCTGCTGCCCCCACAAGTTCAGAAGTCGGCCCGTCTAAGCCTTCAAATACTGACAAAGCCAAGCAGAAGAAGACACGATTTGACAAGTCTCTGAAGGTGCCAACTCCTGAAAGCATGGATTAGCCCTACTACTTTGACAAACTGGCACAGCTGGCCAATACAACTACCAGGTTGTCTTTGTTCGATCTATTACGACTCTCCAAAGAAACACAGAAGGCCTTAAGTGAGGCATTACTACATGCCGACTCTTATCTCGCTGAAGTCAAAGCCCCCGCTGAAGATCCTGTCTCCTGTCTCCACTACCACAGTACTATGGAAGTGGTGCCCAACATCACCTTTTCATAGGAGGACATGCTACTAAAAAATAATTGTCATACTAGACCTTTGTACTATACAGGGTATATCGGGGCGATTAAGGTGAATCAGATGCACATCGATCCAGGTTCCTCCCTTAGTATCATTTCTAGAAGTTTGCTCCAAATTCTAGGAATCCTTCTGCACAAGCTATCTGCAACCGATACAACTATCATGGCTTTCAATGCTGGGAGAAGCCACCCGCTGGGCAAGATCTGTCTCAAGTGCCAGATTGGTGATCTCCAATCAGAGGTTTCTTGCTATGTAATCGACGCCAACGTATCCTACTACGTCTTATTGGGACGTCCGTGGATACACGAGAATATGATCGTTCCTTCAACACTTCACCAGTGCTTCAAGTACGTCAACAACGATGGCGTCGTAAAGACGGAATTTGCCAATGTCGATCCTTTTATAGGCATTGAAGCCTACTTTGGAGATTCGGTACTTTACCAATCTTAGCCCTCCAAGGATGACGGTAACGAAGTTGACGATGAAGCTGAAGCGAGTTCATCCTCCAATAATTGTCTCCTAATTGTCCGGGTCAAAGGACGTACTACTCTAAAAAGTACTCCAAAGCCTCTTACAATCTCGGTGAAAAAGAAAAACCCTGATAAGGTAAAACGATTGACCATCACTCTCCGTAAGACACCTTGGGTGGAACCAACTGAAGTTTGTCCTCCCAATCCTGAAGAGTTACCCTATGTGGTGAACTTGGCCAAGACTGTGGCTCCTCTTCCAGATAATGATCCTCTCAATGAGTATATCAATACTCATAATAATGTACCTTCAGCGGATTATGCTATCCCTAAAGAAGAACTTGCATATTTTCTTAGTAAAGATTTATCTTTGAATTACTCCGATGTTTACCAATCTGTAAATCAATATGTAGATACGATATACGCTCTAGAGAACGGCATATGACCACACCTCTATATGTCGGTCACGATGCCTCATCTGCGAGAGAATGTCTGGCCAGAAGATATCCACTACTTCATCGTTCTAGCTAGAAAGAAGGGTGAAGAACTAATCATCTTCGGTCAAATAATTGGTGAAAGAAAGTTCGTTCTGGACTCTACTTCACCCAATCACAACACCGAAGCTGACTATGACTCTGGGAAAATGCAACTATTTCGATATAGTTGGCAGGCCAAGAATATCATTAAGAATATGGAATATGATATTAAAAGCATGTAGGGGCTAAACTACGGTCAGGGACGACGGTTGCCAATACGTCACATTGCTCCTCTCGACAAACCCGAGAACTATTATCAACAAAATGGTGTTGGTTTGGGTTATGTCACTCCTCCAACAACTCCTGAAAGATTAGACGTCGAAGAAAATCGTTGGTCTCACTCTTCTGATTCCTGTCTCTGGGATTTGAACTCTAACATTGGAGACATATTCAAAGCAACTTTGTCCGTCAACATGGGGTCAGTTGACCAAATTGTAGATGATATCCAATCTTTCGAGCTTGAATAATGGGCTCAAAAGATGGATACTAGGTGGAAGTTACGTTTCGAACAACGTGAACCACCTACTGAAGACGAAGTCGTCCAAGTCAATTTAGGAGATGAATCATATCTGAAACCAATCTTCATCAGCAAAAGTCTATCTGGCGATGAACGACAATATCTTATACAGCTTATAAGAGAATATATTGACGTCTTTGCATGGAGCTATGAGGACATGGCAGGCTTGGACCCTAAAGTCGCTATGCACCGCTTGAATATTTCGTCTAAAGCTAAGCCAGTAAAGCAGCAGCAATGACGATTTCGACCGGATGTCATGGAGGCCATCGAGAATGAAGTCAAGAAGCTTATTATAGTGGATTCATTTGCGAAGAACAATACCGTGACTGGGTCGCTAACATCATGCCAGTCATGAAAAAGAATGGTAAAGTTCGAGTTTGTATCAATTACCGGGATTTGAACTATGCATGCCCGAAAGATGAGTTCCCTCTATTGATCACCGACGTAATGATCGATAATACTTACAGCTTCAAGCGGATGTCCTTCATGGATGTGTTCTCAGGATACAACCATATCAAGATGTTCCCCGACAATGAGAAGCACACATCTTTTCGAACACCGTTGGGGGTATACTGCTATACGGTGATGCCCTTTGGATTGAAGAATGCAGGGGAGACATACCAGCGAGCTATGAACACAATTTTTTGTGATCATTTATACAAAACAGTAGAATGCTACGTAGACGATATCGCAGTTAAAATTTGTCTCAAGGGCAACCACCTCCAAGACTTGAGAATGGTGTTCGAACTAATACGTGCACACAAACTCAAGATGAATCCAACCAAGTCTTTTCTGGGAGTCTCCAGCGGCAAATTCTTTGGTTTCGTTATTACTTCAAAGTGTATACATCTTGACCCGAAGAAAGTGAAAGCTATCCTTAATATGCATCCCCCAAAAAACTCAAAGAGCTACGCGGACATCAAGGAAGGCTAGCCTATATCAGACGATTCATTTTGAACCTTTCCGGAAGGTGTCAACCGTTTCCTCAGCTCATGAAGAAAGGCGTATCTTTCATCTGGACTGAACAATGTCAACGCGCATTCGACGACATCAAGAAGTATCTCACTAGCCCCCAGTATTGGTAGCTCCAATACTGGGGAAGCCCTTCTTACTATATGTCCACGCTATTGACCATTCCCTTGGCACCCTATTAGCTCAGAAGAATAAAGGCGGTCATGAACAGGCAATGTATTACCTCAGCCGCACAATGGTGGATGCCAAGCACAGATACACACCTGTGGAAAAGGAATGCCTTGTACTGGTATTTGATATCCAGAAGGCATACCACTATGTGTCTGGGCAGACTATCCACATCATATCTAAAGTTAATCCTCTCAGAATACTCATGACTAAATCGGGTTCTCTCAATTCCTGCTTAGCTACATGGGCAATGCTGTGGACTCCATATGATATGTTGTTCGTTCCTCAAAAGGCAGTAAAAGGCCAAGCGTTAGTTGAGTTCCAAGAAGCTCATCCAGTGCCAGAATCTTCCAAACTCTATATCAAAATCCCCGATAAAGTAGTAGAGTCAAACACCGCAACTGAAGAAACCCCCATTTGGCGAATGTTCTTTGACAGTGCATCAAGAACAGGACCTAAAGGAAATATCATAGCCGGAGTAGGCATCGTACTAGTGTCACCCGACCATCTGGTTATACATCGTGCATATTCTCTCGTGGAACCTTGCACCAACAATGTGGCCGAATATAATACCCTATTAATCGGCCTACAACTGGCGAAACAACGGAAGTTGACTATCTAGAAGCTTACGGCGATTCCAAGCTAGTAGTTAGTCAGGTCCGAGGGGATTATGAAGTTCATCACGAAGATATCATCTTCTATCACAAAGCGACAATCGATTTGGCGTCTACTTTCGCTGGATTCTTTATTGCCCTTGACTACAGAATATAAAAGTAGATGCTTTAGCCAGTCTCATCGCTTCCCTGACCGTTCCTACCAATACTCAGCAGTCGATGATAGTGTCTCGTCAAGAACTATTCTGTGTGAAAGATGCCTTACATATTCATCACAGTTACACAACAGAAATAAACATCGACGTTAAAAACGAGAGATTTCCTTTCATAGACTATGCCGTCTATGGAATCCTCCCCGAGGACTCTAAAGAAGCAGTGTCTATCCAAAGGCGATCCCTCAGATTTTACTACGACACAGCTACCAAGATGCTGAACCGACGCTCTTACGACGGGCTACTGTTACGATGTTTATCAGACACAGAAGCTAAACATGCACTCCGTGAGGCTCACGACGGAGTTTGTGGTGCACATCAACCAGGCCCCAAATTACAAGATCTTCCCAGATGAATAAGTTATTATTAGCCCACGATGATAGCAGATGTTGTTGAATATCCAAAGAAGTATAGGGCTTGTCAGTTCTACGCCGACTTCATTCATCAACCTTCGGAGTTTCTACATCCGATGGTAGCATCTTGGCCCTTTGAGGCCTGGGATATGGATGTTATAGGCCCTATCAGCCCGCCATCTTCTAAAAGAAATTGGTTCATCCTAGCCATAACCGATTACTTCTCCAAATATGCGAAAGCTATACCGCTCACCGAAGTGAAGGCGTCAAACGTGATCAGTTTTATCAAACATCACGTTATCTATCGCTTCGACCTATCTCGCAGGATCATCTATGATAATGGTCCACAATTCGTAAGCCATACATTCTATCGATTCTGCGATAGAAATCGAATCCAGAATGTAGCCTCCACTACCTACAATCTGGTAGCAAATGGGTTAGCAGAAGCTTTCAATAAAACCATCATTAAACTTCTCAAGAAGTTCGTGTCTTCAAACAAGCGCGATTGGAATGAGAAGCTCGACGAATGTCTTTGGGCCTATCGTACAACGGTCTGGACTCCAATAGGCAGTATGTTATTCTCTCTAGTTTATGGAAGCGAAGCAGTTTTTCCTCTAGAAATCCACATTCTTTCTCTTCGAGTAGCCTTAGCCAGTGAGTTAACTGTCGAAGAAAGCTACCATCTGCGACTACAGGAGCTCAAAGTGATAGACAAAAAATGCTTATTAGCTCAGTAGCGCATTGAGCTATACCAAGAACGCCTTTCCAGAGCCTTCAATAAAAAGGTGAAAGAAAGAGTCTTTCAAGTTGGTAATCTAGTCTTAGCAGTGAGAAGACCAATGGTCATGACGCACAAGACAAAAGGAAAATTTTAGCCTAAATGGGAAGGTCCTTTCGTTGTAGAATCAGTGTATTCTAACGGTGCATACCGACTAACCAAGCCTGATGGTGACTTGCTCATGATGCCTATTAACGATAAGTTCCTGAAGAAATATTATGTGTAACCTTCTGTAAACAATGTTCACATGTGTTCAGTCGTGTAAATATATAGTACAATATTTATGTGATTTGAAAAATTATCTAACTATTATCCATATTTCGAGAGTTTTGAATATGCCATGGATAATAGGTCCTCTAAAAAAGATTTCCCCAGTAGAATCATTTTCGTTTTTGACTCTGTCCAAACTCTGTTTGACAAAAACAAGTCACATCCCTATTACCTCTAAATTGTTTTCTGATAATTATTTCCCCAGTGGAATGATTAAGAAACATTTTTTCACGTCCATATAACCTCTGAGCAAAGCATTTATCAAGTATAATCACGTCAATATTGCCTCTGAATTATCCACTCCTACCTAATGTTATATATCTTTCCACGTCCATATTACCTCTGGTTAGATATAGAACATCCTCTGCTATTACGTCCTTATTACCTCTATTAGCAGCTTCTTTCAACTTATTATCTATATTCAAAAACCCTGAATATAAAATGGATAATAGGTCCACATCAAATTCTCCAGCGGAATATCCACCAGAAATATCCTTACTACATCCACATTACCTCTAGCTCGAATATTTCATAAAACTTCATTCTTGAAAGCCAAATTTTTTTTAATTTTAAAACGTCTACCAAAAGATGGAGAAAAAGATACAAGAGCCTTGACAGCTAAAAGTGAAACAGTTACAAAATAAAAGACTTAAGGGATACACAATCGGTTGATGCTATCCCTCAGAGCCTTGATCTCAGCCTGAGAATTGACAGTGGCACGACGATGTGCTTCTTTCTGCCGAGCAGCTTTATTCTCGAAAGGAATCAGTTTCAGATGCTCCTCTTCTAACTTCACAAGCTGAGCTTTCAGTTGATCTGATGTTGTGGCAGTCGCAGCGGCCTGAACAACGTAGTCTTCCTGCTTAGATGCAGCTGTTCGCAAGTCAGCCTCGAGCTGAGCATTCTTTTCGTAAAGCTGCGTAATATGGTTGTACTTTTCAGCTATCTGGATGGCCAGCTTATTCTTTGAAATATCACGTGCCTCATTCGTAGCATTGAATTGCTCATACTGGTCAGCCAACTCACGGATTTCTTGAGCAAGGCCAGCCTTCCTTGCTTGAAAAGTAGCCTCCTCCTCTGCGAGAGCCGTGACCAAAGCCTCATCGTCTGTATGGAACAATGACGTTGGGCTCCACTGTTTGGCATCCCAAAATCTAGCCACCTGGCTCTCTAAATCATTCAGAACCTTCCTTAGAGCATTAGCCCGCTCTTTATAGCCGACGATGCTCTCAAAGGCCGCCACTTGGCACTCAGCAACAACCTTCACAGGGCCAAAGGCGGCGTTCCGATTTAGGACTCCAAGAAGCTTTACTTTCAGAACAGAATAGAAAGCTTTGACGACATCCTGGGCTATCTCGTCGTCTTCAGTAGATATCGTCGGGGAAGATGCTTGATGAGACTCTTCCGCTACAGGGAGAGTTGTCCGACAAAAAATCGAACCTGGCAAGAAAAAATATAGGCATCAGTAACCAAAAAGAGGGAAGTGCGAAAGAATTATAATTTTATACCTTCGGCATGCTCAGCGCCAGCCTGGGCCAAGTCATCAGTCTTGGCTTCAGGGAAACCGAGAGCAGGTCCAGACTGTTCAAAAAGAATAATATTAAGGCCTCGAAGAGCATCAGGCCGGGTATCTTCCACGGTCCCTGTTGGACCGGGAGCAGATTCAGCAATAGCCCCCTCAGTAGGCTGTTCAACCTCTCCTTTTGCAGCCGATGCCGGCTCACTAACGGATCCCTTCGCACCAGTAAATTTAGAGGAGCCGGGGACAACCTCTGTTTCTCCCCCAATGCCTCGGGTTATCTTTACAAGCGATTCCTTCTCCTTATCTACAAAGGAACATACAATCGTGGTCAGCCTCACGAAAAGTACGCAAAATCGAAGTCGAAAAATCTCATCCGAAGAGAGACGCAACGATAACGTACCCGCAGAAGGATAAGCCGATTGGCCTTGATTCTCGTTCAACTCTTTCAGTATGGCCCCAATTTCAGACATTGCCCTCAAGGAGATATCAAAAGAAGGACTGGCTCTCTGGTCGCCACCATAATTCGGGCATTCGTCCTGATCATCCTTTGATTCAGCCTCATTGACTAAGGAAGGCTGAACATCGTCTGCCGATCGAAGACAAGGAGGGGACGTATAAACCCCCTAAATTTCTACTATGAAAATTTTCTTTTAAAATAAATTTGGTATTAATTTATACTTTGTATTTGTACGTCGCATAGTCGTATTGAATGTCGCGTACGAACTTGTCGTATTGAACGTCACATATGAGCTCGTAATTTCGTATGGCTCGTCGAGTGTGAATATGTACGAGATACATATTTTTGTAAAAAAATATTTTTATTTAAAAGCATGGTTTTTTTTCAAATAATAAATAATAAATATTTTTGTGCGTAAAGTTGTAAGAAAGCGTCATATTGGAATTTCCAAATCTTTATTTTACTTAATGAAAAGTTATATAAATAGTAATTTTGAAAACGAGGTTTTATGCAAATATTTATTTCATAAGAGGCACATAAATTTGAATTTATGTATATATAATTACATTTTCGAAATTATTTTTATTATTATTTTAAATTTAATGAAAAGGATATTTTTAATATGTCTATTGTGGTTTAAATCAAAATTTGATTTAAATGGTAATTTTCAAATAGTTTTTAAAATTAGATATATGATTATCTACTTTATATAATGGAAATATTTAAAGAGTGATTTAAACTAAAATACAGATTTATCTAATTGGGGATTTACATCATCCTACATCCTTATCCATATCAGAGCCATCACCTCCTATATAAGGAGAGTCAGTTGTTCTTTCTCATAAATTTTACCATCCATATTCTTTACCAAATCGTGCATCGTGTCCGTGCCCATGTTCATCCTCCCATCCACTATAATTTTTACATATACAATATTCTCCATCCCGAGTCCGACAATCCTGGACTCGACACAACCGACAAACCCAACACCATCTCCTTCGCCACCATCCTGCACAGCCCTACCGACATCTCTGCTGCCGCGGACCCAAAACCAAACAACCACAAACCCCTTGCCAGACCGCCGATGGCACAACCACACCGCCGGCCCATCCTACCCTACCCAGCCATCATCATCATCCTTAATACCTCCTCGACTCTAAATCCGACCCATCGCCGGACCACCACCCCGTCGGCCACATCAAACCCCACCATCATCCAGAAATTGAAGAAGAAGTGAACCCTAACCCTAGACTCACCTTTTTTTCGACCATCGAAGTCCGCGAGCGACGTCCTCAGCTGTGGCCGGAGAGTCGCCGTCGCCAGCACCTTTGGCGCCGCCCGTCCTCCTCTGGAGCGGCGAAGAAGCTCGCGTACGATGCAGTCGAGCACCTCCGAATCATGCTTTCCCGCCTCCGCCGCGAGGTCGCCGCCCCGGCGCTAGCTGGCTGGCGACCAGATCCGCTGCCGCCTGGTGTCCTCAAGCCGCGTCGATCGTTGCGTGACCTCGCGCGCCCCCGTCGCGCTCGGCAGCCACAGCGCCGGGTCACCTCCGGCTTGCTCTGCCGCACCTCGGTGAGAATCCACTCCGGCCTCCCACTTCCTCCTCCGTGCCTCCCTATGTAAGCCCCTATCCTTCCTTTCTCTCTCTCAATCTCCCCCTCTCTTAATAAGTAAAAAAGCAGCAATGAAGCTGCTATTTAGTGTATTAATATTTTTTTAATTTTTTACTTTGGAATGTTTCTTTCCTCTAGGAAGGGATACCTGACAAAGAAAAAATATATATATATACAGCAGTAACCAAAAAAAGGAAGAGAAATACGAAAGAGTTGTAATTTTGTACCTTCGGCTTGCTCAACTCCAGCCTAGGCTATGACATCTGTCTTGGCTTCAGGGAAACCAAGAGCAGGCCCAGACTATTCAAGAAGAACAATATCAAGGCCCTGAGTGGCATCAGGCCGGATATCTTCCATAATCTCAGCCGAAACAGGAGCAGATTTAGCAATAGCTCCCTCAATAGGCTGTTCAACCTCTCCTTTTGTAGCCGATATTGGCTCACTAATAGCTCCCCCTGTACCAGTAAAATTTGAGGAGCCGAAGACAACTTCTTTCCCTTCCCCAATGCCCGAGACAATCTTCACGAGGGGTTCCTTTCCCTTGTCTACAAGGGAACGTACAGTCGTGGTCAGCCTCACGAGGAGCACGCAAAATCGAAGTCAAAAAATCTCATCCAAAAAGAGGCACAAAAATAACATACTCGTAGGAGGATGAGCCGATTGGACTTGATTCTCGTCCAACTCTTTCAGTATGGCCCCGATTTCAGACATCGCCCCAAGGAAGATATCGAAAGAAGGACTGGCTCTTTGGTCACCACCATAATCCGGGCATTCGCCCTGATCATCTTTTTTAGCCTCCTTGGCTGAGGAAGGATGTGTTGGCCTAATGATTATATCATGTTTTTGAATATGGCTAATCAACTAAGTTTAATATAATGATGTCACTAATATTCATATACTCACTATCATGTTGCTACTTAAACTTAGAATTGTCCTAATTATCCTATATTATATTTCTATGCTTGTATCATACTACAATATATTTTACTGGCTTAACATGTATTTGTAGACATGCAGTAAGCATGATCAAACAAGATAAA
The DNA here is from genome assembly GCA_029216955.1 of Iris pallida. Lineage (NCBI taxonomy): Eukaryota > Viridiplantae > Streptophyta > Magnoliopsida > Asparagales > Iridaceae > Iris > Iris pallida. The sequence goes on from JANAVB010002399.1 coordinate 1,328,326, forward strand.
ACCAGGACATAGACAATGAAGAATTAATGATGGAGCAAAGATGGCATCATACAAAAAGATTTCTCCGAACCGTCTAGCGACCTATCTAGGGCCTCGCATCGGGGGTTCCGCTGCCCGGTTTGCTTATCTTTGGACGACTGCTATCAAGGAAAAAGACGTCTTTAGGTCTGCTCAAATATCAGAAAAAAGGCATCATCAATGGGCACTTGGTTTTCCTATTTATTCCAAGTCTATAATCTTTAATTTATGAGTCTAGAAGAATGTGACGTTGAGTCGCACTGTGTCATCTGAACCCCTAGACATATCTCTCCAAGCTCTACCAAACAAACAGACCAATTCCTGAACCATGCCCAAGCTCCACCAAGCCAAACAAAACCCAAAAGCCCAAAGGCCATTCTGCCACCTAGGAGGCAGAGTTTGGGCCAAACTCTGCCCCCACACAGAGTTTGGGCCGAACTCTGTCCCCTGATTTTTAGGAACTGATTTTTAAGGCCTGCTTAGTACAAGCTGTCCAACGTTCAAAAATTTGAATTCTTGGGGCAGAATTCGGGCCGAACTCTGCCGCCCCAGAGTAGTATAAATAGAACTTGAATTCTTTCATCTTTCTATCTCTCACTCTCAATCATCTAAGCCTTATACTACCTAAGCCTTACTCTTCCAATCTACTAGCCATAAAACTTCCTAAGCCCCACGGTCCTCAAGTGGGATTCAACTAGAAGTTTCTATGCAAGAGTTGAAAAGAAGTCACTTGGAAAACTCCAAGTTTTGCCACTGCAAAGTTAAAGTTGCAAGCGCTTCAAAGACTCGTGCTTGTAAGAAGTTGGCGTGCTCTTCTAAGTAAAGTCACGTGGTTGTACACTATTTCATAAATAGTGGATTTCAATCCTGAGCTATAGTTCTCAGGCCTAGACTAGTCCTCCACGAGGGAAACAAGGTTAAAACTGTTGTGTCTGCGAATGCCATTCTGATCTTTATTTCCTTCCGCATTTATTTTTGATTTATTTACTATATTGATAGTTGTTTTTTGGAGGTGATATAGAGTTAATTTTTATTTGGTGATTATCGATGCAAACTCTATTCACCCCCCTCTAGAGTTGCCTACGCGTTATTTTAATTGGTATCAGAGCAAGGACTCTATTGCTAGGCTTAACATCCTTAGAGTAGATCCTTATTTATTTCTGTATGGCATCATATTCCTCCTCATCCGATAAAGAGGGTTTTACTTCTAGTAGCATAGACAATCATGTTTCTTCTAAATGCAAGAAATGCTCTAAGCAGAAAGCCATGGCTAACCTGTAACACCCAGTTTTCCAAATAAGGGTATTTTGGTCATTTTAAAATTTTAGAATTTATTTGGAATTAATATTATTATTTATAATTAATGTGATTTTTGAGTGATTTTTAGAATAATTGTTTTTGGGTGCTTTAGAGACTTTGACTCATGTTGACTAGGAGACTGTCCTATTGGCTAACCTAGGTCAAGACATCTTGGTTAGGTTAAGAAACCCTAGTGTGACCTAAGTTAGTCATTTCAAGTTCATTAGAATTGGTTTGGGACTAATCGGATTTAGTTTGGTCTAAGAATGGCTTGTGAAGTCACAAGTCATAATCATGACTTAAACCAATTAGGACTCAACCAACTAGCGAAAACCCTAGTCCTAGGCCCTATGGCCAGCCAAGAGACAGCCCTCCCCTCTATAAATATTCTCCCAAATTTTAGGGCTAGCCTCTTTCTTAAGGTTTATCCAAGTTTTTAGAAAGGGGTAAGTTTCATCTTCATAAATTCATAATAAATTCATTTCAAGTCATTTTTCCTTCAAACAAATTCCAATAGGCTCTAAATCTTGTGTTCTTGCTGTTGGAAATAAGTTTTGACAGGGAGCAAACAATTTGGAGAGCTTTTGGTGGTTTGAGAGATCCTTCTCTTTGGAGCTTTTTGGGGGTTTGAACACCTATAGGTATAATCCTATTTAATGCCTTTAAATTCTGTCAAAAATCATTTTATGGATCCCCTAGCCCTCACCCAACTGTAGGGTAGGCTAACCCTAGGTTTTGGGCTCGTTTCATGTCCATATCGGACACGCATCAGAGCAATGGTGTAGGTGTTCGACGAAATATCCCAAAGGACTTTTCAGTCGAGTTTTTGAAATCTCTTTGAACAGGAAGCTAGTCCTAGGTGTCGTCTAGGGTTTTCATGTGTCGTGTGCTGTTATTCGTGTCGTGTCGAGTCGTGGGAAACACGGGACACGCGTGTGCGGGTGTGCGCGCGCGGCACTGTAGCTCCCCTGCTACTCGGGAGCTACTGCGCGCTGGACACGCGACGCCGACACGAGAAATTTGGTATGGTGATAGGCTCAGTGACTGACACGAGGCTCGTAAAGTTTCACAAGTCCTCGTGTCGTGTCGGACACGTATGTTTGTGTGCCAAGTGCGTGTACTGTGTGCGTGAGTGTTCTGGGTTTATTTTCTGATGTTAAATCATTTGTAATTGTTTTTAAATAATGTTTTAATGTTTAGTTAGGTTCTAAATACCATGTTAATCTCTGATTTTATAAGCCTACATAATTGTTTGGTTTTGTTGGAGTTTTGGCTCGATCTTTTGGGATTGAACTGAAATATTCCGATACATGTTTTGATACTAATTTTCCCAGTTTTTCCCAAACAGTTTTAATCCTTTTTTTGTTATGTTTTCATTTGACATTGATTCCCTCATATTATATTTCCTATTGGCTAAGTTATTGCACTCAATTATGGCCCTTGGTTGTGAGTTTGAGTTTTGGACTGTTGAGTTCACTTTCGAAATTGTTAAGGACTGAGAATGTGTATTTAAACTGAGATTTTAGCTCCCAGTTTTCAACTTAAACCTGTGATTCAAGTTTCAAATGCTGAGAATGAGTTCATATATTTAGACTGAAATGAATATCCTTTTTTGACTTATGTGAGTCACTCTGAAATAAGTTCCAGTTAAACTGAATTATTTGTGTTTCCAGTTTTCTATTCAATTGAACTGTATAATCTAAAATAAATCTCTGTTCCTTGGTTTTCCTCATATTGATATCATGTTGCCTTCCTTAATACCTGAATTGGTTCAGGTGAAACCTGGGAATGTATTGAGTATTGTTTGGGGTTAGTATATCCTGAGAATCAATGCATTCCTGGGTTCGATTTCTTCTACACATGTGAATGGGACCTAAGGTTAAATTCTTCTTTATGTTGTTCACTGTGAAACCTGAGAAGTCATTCCTAATAACTGTGAGGGGATGGTTTCCAGTTAAGGTTTCATTTAACTATGTTAGTTAACCATATTTTGAAATGGGTACCTGAAATTGAATGAGGAAGTTTATGTTTTTTGATTTCAATATCAGTCTTCTTAAACTATTGTTCAATCCTTTCATTTGGTTTTATTACCTGAGATTCTTTTGTTTGATAGCTTGTGATTCAATTTGTTGGCTGGAATGAGATTTTATTCTCAGTTTTCTTACCTGGTTTGAATTCAGTTGTTAGACTGAATGATAATCCTTCAATCTGAGAATGAAGTGTTGATGTCATGAGATTGATGAGTATTTATTCTTGTTAAACTGATTTCGTTTCTTCTTCTTTTTCAATTGCAATAGTTCCCTGATACCTAAATATCTGTCATATTTATTCACTGTTTCCAGATTTCGAATATGAGTTTTGACATCGATTTTAACCTAATTTAAACTGTTATTTCATGGATTTAAACCACTAATGTGTACTCCTATATGAGTTCTAATGGTATGTTGATTTTGGGTTTATTTTGATGTGGTTTGGATTAAATTCTGAGAAATTCAATTTAGGTCATGTTGAACTGTCCTTAACTGAGTTTGGGGTGCTTAAATATGTGTTAGTTTGGACTGAATGTTAGCATGTAAAATCTGAGTTGTTTGAAATCTGGATTTTAACTTAGAGGGCTGTTTCGAACTATGAAATGGAATGGGACTGAATCTAGAATTATAAAAGGGGGCTGGCCACATTATTTTCTTCACTATTTTTCACCCTCTCTCACTCACTGATTTCCACATTCTCACTGTTTTGCCACTGTTTGTTTCCTTTTACTGTTATGTTTCACACTCACATGTGTATCACACACTCTTGTGTTATCTCAACACCCACACACTCATGTTTATGACACACACTCTCTTTTTGACACCCTCTTGACACTCTAGCTCTACACACACAAGCCCACATGCCTTATCAATCACTCACACACACACCAAGGTTTCATTTCACACACTCTTTATGCCTCCACTGTTTTCCTACACACCATGACACATGAGCACATACCCTTCCTATTCCAATATATATGTACATGTATATCTTTGTATAATGTGCATATATAGATAATAGGTGTATGTATGTTTAGGTATACTTCTATTTTAGATGGTATAGATATATGTATATATGTATCCTATATAGATGTGGGATATATCATAGATAGCCTATATGTGTATTTCTATATGAGATTGCATGATATACTAATGTGTGTAATATAGGTTAGATATATGTGACATGTAGATGAGTTATGGGTTGGCTATGGCATGGTATGCCTAGTATGGAGTCTAGAATAGACTGTTTAGCCTTGTTAGGACCTAGAATGGCTTGTTAGACCTAGAATAGACTAGTTTGACTAGTTTTACTTAGGTTTAACTTGGTTGACCTAGTTTGACTTCTAGGGTTGACCAGAGTTGACTTTGGTTTAGATTGACCTAGATTCATGTAGAACGCATTGTAGTGCATCTTATTACTATTCTGGACTTGTTGTGACTTGTGCTGTTCTAATAGGAGACAGACACCACTCCTCGGACAGTATATTTTCTCCAGATTCACCGGATACAGGCGAGTACATTCTCTGATCATTTCATATCTTTTTTAGGATTATATTCCTGCTTTAGATTACTTTACATGATGCTGACACGTTAGAAACACGGATTAGTACTATATGGATCTGGTTGTGCGATGTTATCCCCCTTAGCGGATACATCGGGTATTCGTGTTCGTGTACTTTATCGAGAACATCGTGTACTCTTTGTATTTGTTACATTCGTGTATGAAACGTGTGAATCGTGTATAATCATGTATTCACATGACCTTCGTGTACAATAACATAACGTAGCTGGATCCTTGTGTATTGATTGGGGCGGGGGAGTAGAAGTGGTTATGTTTTCAATCTAGTAGATTACTCGTGTACAAACCTCTGTAGATTACTCGTGTACAACATTCGTGCCGTCTACATAACCATCTTGTGCTCTGAATCACTAGCACTGTTAGTTCTATATATATTGTAGCTATTTACTTACAGTCTCTCTCTTTTTATCATATTACTTCTTCAGATCCTGTATCTTACTCTCTAGCATGTTTATATTTCCTAACCAGTTATGATTTTGTTGAGATGTACTGTACTCGCTCCTGTCCTGACTGGACCTGTTGAAAATTTTATAGTGAATGATGAGGCTCTGGTGTCTATCCCTCTTGGTGCAGCATTAGACATCACTAGTAACTTGGACCTGCTAGCAGTTGATGATACTTCTCTAGATTAGGGTTGTCTTTACTTTCTGGATCACTGTATTTAGATTCTGGGATATTCTGAGATATGTATTTACTTTAGTCACTTAGAATTCTGGATTTGTATCTCTGTTATGTTACATTCCTGGATGATATCTATCTTTATCTTCTATCTCATTCCTGTTCTATCCTAGATGTGGTTGAGTTATATTCTGTTATGTCACCCCCATTCGGGGAGTATAACTGTATATTACCCTTATCTGTTAGATGTTATGACCTAGGACAGCGTTCTACCGCCGACACTGCGGCGTAGGCTGGACGTACCCACGTCACGTGCCCTTATTCTAGGGTGCGGGTCGTGACACGTTTTTAGTGGTGGCCCATGCAGGTCGAGTTTGTGTAGTGGTATTCGAACTAGAGTATCACTACAGCCTGCAGTAGGATTAGGATATATTTTTAAGGGTACTCAATCACAGTTAGAATTTCTTGAAAGATTCCTGGGATGACCCTTGAGAATCTTATTAAACTTCAATTTGAAATCCTTCCCCTTGTTTTGTTCGCTCTCACTCCTTGATTATTGAATTTGATTTTGATGAATCGTTGTTGATTTGATTTTTCTATCGAAATGAATTTTATGGCCTGAGTTACAGTACCTTCTGATAACATATGTTGACGGAATAACGGGGATAATAAACGTCTACTTGGTTATGGAACCTAGAGTTTATCGTAGCTATATTAGCCGGCGTGGCGGAAACATAGAGACCGACTTCGGATGTACGTATCTTGGTTATAAGATTTGAAATTTCTCGCAGCTATACTAGTCGGCATAGCGAGAATTCCAGACGACATGATTATAGAGGTGCATGCCCCTGTTATGGACTCTACCGTTTATCGCAGCCTTGCTTACTAGCGTGGCGAGAATTCTGAGTATCATGATTTTGGACAGACGCATATGACTATCAGATTGTATCTTGGAAAGGTTCTTAAGTATATCGTCTCTATCTTCACTCCAGTTATTATAAATTGTCTCCATCATCATTTAACTTAGGAGTAGGAGTATGAGTAGGAGTAGCTTAGCTGTTATTATGAACCTTGTGTAACTTTTGCTATAAATTTCTTCCTAATGCAATGAATTGGTGATTTTGCTAGACCTTGACTTAGATTTGATATTGTAGCTCTGGTTTCAAAATGGTTCCTTCCTTTAAACGGATAAGCAGAATGGATTTTATCATTGTTTCCTTCTTGCCATTAATTCTTGTATTACCCTAATATATATATATAGTGGACGCAGATACTTGCCTGACACATATGCATACTACACTTTTTTACCAACCGATCTAAATGCATGTTAATATGATTAATGATAAGTTCTCAAAATCCTGGTATTCTAATATAGTACAGTATCAGTGACTAGTTCTATGTTTCTCCATATTAAACTCGTAATTTAAATTAAAATTTCATGTTATTAGTTTTGCTTACATCACTACACATGTATGTAATATACATGGCTTTATTTCTAAAAAAAAAAAAATTTGGTTGAGTCTTGTGTTGAATTGTCAAATCTGAGACTGCGTACATAGTAAACCCTTAACCTTGGATTCTAAGAGTTTAGTTCAAATTGCAGTTTTAAATTGTAATGTTTTGAGCCGTATACATGGTTGTGTACAGGTATATAATGTTAGGTTCATACTCTTACATGTTAGGTTGTGGTTGTGGTAAACATTGAGTTGGTTTTGATGTTCGAATTCTCCAAAATTTTGAAAACTGAATTCATGTTAACATTTTTTACACTTCTTCAATATGTGTAGTTCAATTTCAGATCTAATATGTAATGATGAGCTAAACTGAATGATTGAACCCCTTTATTTCAAGTTTTAACCCATGTATACTTAACACTCTACACTAATGTTCACAACTGCCATGAAAACCAAACCCTTTCATCTCTATGTTATGTTCATGTAGCCATATAGATATACTTATATATATGGTTAGCCATGCATGTTATGAGTAAATAGCTTGTGCCTAGTAGACTGCTTAACCAATATGCCATGAATAGTATAACTTGATAGCTACAGTTGAGACTCAAATCCTCCTATACACTTTCATGTATATTTCACACTAACCACATCACCTTTACAAAATAATAGCTTTTTCCTCCAACACTCTCTCTTCTATATATATTAGATTGTGATTGGATTCAATGCTATTGACTTTCGTTCCTTAAACTTGTGGTTCTGGTTTTCTTAAAATAATACCTCTTTATAGATGATTAGTAGTTGTCTTATTTTATTTTCTTGATAATTATCAGTTTCCAGATAGGGTGGTAGACTGTTGTACAGCCTTAATGATTGTTGTGTTTTATCCTTTCCAGTATGGCACCCATGACCCGAGCCTGTCGCCTGAGAGCAGCTGCAGCTACTGACAGTGTGCTTCTACCTCCTATTGCTCAGGAGGTAGTGACCCCTCAGGCTGACCCAAAGGTAGTGGCACCTCCCGCCATCGAGGAGGTGTTAGCATCCTCACCAGAGAAATCCCCTCCACCACCTGTTACTCAGAGAGAGTGGCAGTCTCATCTGAGACCAAGAGTCCTTCCCCGTCTCCTCCTCTGCCTCCAGGAGCAGTACCCCATACCATACCCTTGGCAGGTTTGTTTCCTGACGGAGCTCAGATATCCAGACTCCTCCGGGATGTGTTGGAGACACAGAGAGTTCAGGCTGAGATCCTGAAGGAGCCGGGCCGTGGAATCCAACTGCTGTGGAATTTGGTACATTTAGGAGGAGAGCCTAGTTCTAAGAGGCCGAGGAGCAGTGTATACCCAGAGTCCCTTGAGCACCCAGACTATCAGCCAAGACCAGCCTACCCAGTCCAGACTCCTATTCAGCAGAGGCCAGCTGAGAAGGTGCCTACCTGCACTTTCTGTAAGAAGCTTGGACATGTGTGGGACATCTGTAGGAAGAGAAGAGGAGTGTGCCTGTTGTGTGGGTCAGCTGCACACAGGCTGCAAGACTGTCCTGCTGCACTTATCCCAGCCAGGACTCCGCCTTCGGGAGGGGGTTCCAGCCACCAGACCTAGTTGGAGGTGAGTCCTTGACCTATATCTTAGCCAGCCTTTGAAAATTGATGCACCCTACCATATTGTTGTATGTTTTGATACATTGTGATTTCCTAGTACTGTAGCATATTGGTGTAACTAGATGAGACCCCAGACTGATATTACATGCCATGACCCCATAGGTTACATTTTCCAACTGAATGATTTAAATAGGTTTCTGAGACTTTGATTGTGGGGGTTTGACCTAGAAGGGGTACGATCATCTTAATTTCGAGGACAAAATTTTTCTAAGGTGGATAGGATTGTAACACCCAGTTTTCCAAATGAGGCTATTTTGGTCATTTTAAAATTTTAAAATTTATTTGGAATTAATATTATTATTTATAATTAATGTGATTTTTGAGTGATTTTTAGAATAATTGTTTTGGGGTGCTTTAGAGACTTTGACTCATGTTGACTAGGAGACTGTCCTATTGGCTAACCTAGGTCAAGACATCTTGGTTAGGTTAAGAAACCCTAGTGTGACCTAAGTTAGTCATTTCAAGTTCATTAGAATTGGTTTGGGGCTAATCGGATTTAGTTTGGTCTAAGAATGGCTTGTGAAGTCACAAGTCATAATCATGACTTAAACCAATTAGGACTCAACCAACTAGCCAAAACCCTAGTCCTAGGCCCTATGGCCAGCCAAGAGACAGCCCTCCCCTCTATAAATATTCTCCCAAATTTTAGGGCTACCCTCTTTCTTAAGGTTTATCCAAGTTCTTAGAAAGGGGTAAGTTCCATCTTCATAAATTCATAATAAATTCATTTCAAGTCCTTTTTCCTTCAAACAAATTCCAATAGGCTCTAAATCTTGTGTTCTTGCTATTGGAAATAAGTTTTGACAGGGAGCAAACAATTTGGAGAGCTTTTGGTGGTTTGAGAGATCCTTCTCTTTGGAGCTTTTTGGGGGTTTGAACACCTATAGGTATAATCCTATTTAATGCCTTTAAATTCTGTCAAAAATCATTTTAGGGATCCCTTAGCACTCACCCAACTGTAGGGTAGGCTAACCCTAGGTTTTGGGCTCGTTTCGTGTCCATATCGGACACGTATCAGAGCAATGGTGTAGGTGTTCGACGAAATGTCCCAAAGGACTTTTCAGTCGAGTTTTTGAAATCTCTTTGAACAGGAAGCTAGTCCTAGGAGTCGTCTAGGGTTTTCATGTGTCGTGTGCTGTTATTCGTGTCGTTTCAAGTCATGGGGAACACGGGACACGCGTGTGCGGGTGTGCGCGTACGGCACTGTAGCTCCCCTGCTACTCGGGAGCTACTGCGCGATGGACACGCGACGCCGACATGAGAAATTTGGTATGGTGATAGGCTCAGTGACTGACACGAGGCTCGCAAAGTTTCACGAGTCCTCGTGTCGTGTCGGACACGTATTTTCGTGTGCACAGTGCGTGTACTGTGTGCGTGAGTGTTCTGGGTTTGTTTTCTGATGTTAAATCATTTGTAAATGTTTTTAAATGATGTTTTAATGTTTAGTTAGGTTCTAAATTCCATGTTAATCTCTGATTTTATAAGCCTACATAATTGTTTGGTTTTGTTGGAGTTTTGGCTCGATCTTTTGGGATTGAACTGAAATATTCTGATATATGTTTTGATACTGATTTTCCCAGTTTTTCCCAAATAGTTTTAATCCTCTTTATGTTATGTTTTCATTTGACATTGATTCCCTCATATTACATTTCCTATTGGCTAAGTTATTGCACTCAATTATGGCCCTTGGTTGTGAGCTTGAGTTTTGGACTGTTGAGTTCACTTTCGAAATTGTTAAGGACTGAGAATGTGTATTTAAACTGAGATTTTAGCTCCCAGTTTTCAACTTAAACCTGTGATTCAAGTTTCAAATGCTGAGAATGAGTTCATATATTTAGACTGAAATGAATATCCTTTTTTGACTTATGTGAGTCACTCTGAAATAAGTTCCAGTTAAACTGAATTATTTGTGTTTCCAGTTTTCTATTCAATTAAACTGTATAATCTGAAATAAATCTCTGTTCCTTGGTTTTCCTCATATTGATATCATGTTGCCTTCCTTAATACCTGAATTGGTTCAGGTGAAACCTGGGAATGTATTGAGTATTGTTTGGGGTTAGTATAACCTGAGAATCAATGCATTCCTGGGTTCGATTTCTTCTACACCTGTGAATGGAACCTAAGGTTAAATTCTCCTGTGAGGGGATGGTTTCCAGTTAAGGTTTCATTTACCTATGTTAGTTAACCATATTTTGAAATGGGTACCTGAAATTGAATGAGGAAGTTTATGCTTTTTGTTTTCAATATCAGTCTTCTTAAACTATTGTTCAATCCTTTCATTTGGTTTTATTACCTGAGATTCTTTTGTTTGATAGCCTGTGATTCAATTTGTTGGCTGGAATGAGATTTTATTCTCAGTTTTCTTACCTGGTTTGAATTCAGTTGTTAGACTGAATGATAATCCTTCAATCTGAGAATGAAGTGTTGATGTCATGAGATTGATGAGTGTTTATTCTTGTTAAACTGATTTCCTTTCTTCTTCTTTTTCAATTGCAATAGTTCCCTGATACCTAAATACCTGTCATATTTTTTCACTGTTTCCAGATTTCGAATATGAGTTTTGACATCGATTTTAACCTTATTTAAACTGTTATTTCATGGATTTAAACCACTAATGTGTACTCCTATATGAGTTCTAATGGTATGTTGATTTTGGGTTTGTTTTGATGTGGTTTGGATTAAATTCTGAGAAATTCAATTTAGGTCCTGTTGAACTATCCTTAACTGAGTTTGGGGTGCTTAAATATGTGTTAGTTTGGACTGAATGTTAGCATGTAAAATCTGAGTTGTTGAAATCTGGATTTTAACTTAGAGGGCTGTTTCGAACTATGAAATGGAATGGGACTGAATCTAGAATTATAAAAGGGGGCTGTGCACATTATTTTCCTCACTGTTTTCCACCCTCTCTCACTCACTGATTTCCACATTCTCACTGTTTTGCCACTGTTTGTTTCCTTTTACTGTTATGTTTCACACTCACATGTGTATCACACACTCTTGTGTTATCTCAACACCCACACACTCATGTTTATGACACACACTCTCTTTTTGACACCCTCTTGACACTCTAGCTCTACACACACAAGCCCACATGCCTTATCAATCACTCACACACACACCAATGTTTTATTTCACACACTCTTTATGCCTCCACTGTTTTCCTACACACCATGACACATGAGCACATACCCTTCCTATCCCAATATATATGTACATGTATATCTTTGTATAATGTGCATATATAGATAATAGGTGTATGTATGTTTAGGTATACTTCTATTTTAGATGGTATAGATATATGTATATATGTATCCTATATAGATGTGGGATATATCATAGATAGCCTATATGTGTATTTCTATATGAGATTGCATGATATACTAATGTGTGTAACATAGGTTAGATATATGTGACATGTAGATGAGTTATGGGTTGGCTATGGCATGGTATGCCTAGTATGGAGTCTAGAATAGACTGTTTAGCCTTGTTAGGACCTAGAATGGCTTATTAGACCTAGAATAGACTAGTTTGACTTGTTTTACTTAGGTTTGACTTGGTTGACCTAGTTTGACTTCTAGGGTTGACCAGAGTTGACTTTGGTTTAGATTGACCTAGATTCATGTAGAACGCATTGTAGTGCATCTTATTACTATTCTGGACTTGTTGTGACTTGTGCTGTTCTAATAGGAGACAGACACCACTCCTCGGACATTATATTTTATCCAGATTCACCGGATACAGGCGAGTACATTCTCTGATCATTTCATATCTTGTTTAGGATTATATTCCTGCTTTAGATTACTTTACATGATGCTGACACGTTGGAAACACGGATTAGTACTATATGGATCTGGTTGTGCGATGTTATCCCCCTTAGCGGATACATCGGGTATTCGTGTTCGTGTACTTTATCGGGAACATCGTGTACTCTTTGTATTTGTTACATTCGTGTACGAAACGTGTGAATCGTGTATAATCATGTATTCACATGACCTTCATCTACAATAACATAACGTAGCTGGATCCTTGTGTATTGATTGGGACGGGGGAGTAGAAGTGGTTATGTTTTCAATCTAGTAGATTACTCGTGTACAAACCTCTGTAGATTACTCGTGTACAACATTCGTGTCGTCTACATAACCATCTTGTGCTCTGTATCACTAGCACTGTTAGTTCTATATATATTGTAGCTATTTACTTACAGTCTCTTTTTTTTTATCATATTACTTCTTCAGATCCTGTATCTTACTCTCTAGCATGTTTATATTTCCTAACCAGTTATGATTTTGTTGAGATGTACTGTACTCGCTCCTGTCCTGACTGGACCTGTTGAAAATTTTACAGTGAATGATGAGGCTCTGGTGTCTATCCCTCTTGGTGCAACATTAGACATCACTAGTGACTTGGACCTGCTAGCAGTTGATGATACTTCTCTAGATTAGGGTTGTCTTTACTTTCTGGATCACTGTATTTAGATTCTGGGATATTCTGAGATATGTATTTACTTTAGTCACTTAGAATTCTGGATTTGTATCTCTGTCATGTTACATTCCTGGATGTTATCTATCTTTATCTTCTATCTCATTCATGTTCTATCCTAGATGTGGTTGAGTTATATTCTGTTATGTCACCCCCATTCGGGGAGTATAACTGTATATTACCCTTATCTGTTAGATGTTATGACCTAGGACAGCGTTCTACCGCCGACACTGCGGCGTAGGCTGGACGTACCCACGTCACGCGCCCTTATTCTAGGGTGCGGGTCGTGACATAACCAATCCTTAAAGTTTGCTAAGGCTTTTCATTCTACAAATGATGAACTTTCAGAAAAGGTTAATCATTTAGAAGAATCTAATGATTCATTGAGAAATGAAACCAATGATTTATTATCTAGACTTGATTCTCAAAACTCGTCTTGTGTTTCTTTAAAGAGTTTGAATGATTCTTTAATTTTGAAAATCAAATCTCTTTCCTCATCAATAGAAGATCTTAGGAAGCAAGTACATGAGCTAAATCATTTGCATGATTCTTCTATTGATTCTTTAAAAAAAAAAAAATTATTTCTAGAATTGCTTTATTTGAAAAAGAGAATTATGCTTTAAATGCTAAATTTGATTCTCTTAATTGTTTGCATAATAATTTGCTATTAGAACATGACATTCTTAAGACCAAATACATGCATACTCACTCTAGAGATATTCATCATTCTAGTATGTCACATGCTCATATTCTTGCTCATTCTGATACATGTGCACACACTAGTATTAGGTGCTTCTATTGCTCTCGTATTGGACACATGAGTGTCACTTGTCCTATTCTTAGAAGTTTTTTTTTACCAATGCTAGAGTAAATAGTATATGGGTCCCTAAAGCTAACAATTGTGTCCAAGTTTATTTGGATACCAAAGTCTTCGCCTAATGTTGTAGGTAGAGCTTCTTGAATTGGGACATAGCACCGAGTAGCATGTTGGTGGTTGCAAAGTTCAAAGGTCATCTTCTAAGCAATTGCACCAACACAAGTATGGCCACTAGAGCCACTTTGGTAACATGCTAAACGATTCTCTTTAAATGGTTTATATTTGTTGAATCTAGCTTGTTTCTCTTGATTTCTTGCCACTAGCTCACATTGACATCCTTTAGTTGTTTATTATATAAATCAATGTGAGATATAATACTAGCATGCTTAGTTAATTTTCTTATTATTTTTTTTTATCTAGCATGAATAATTACTTAGCTTAAATGATTAGTTCACACTATGTAGTTTATCACTCATTTTCTAGTAGTGTAACACATTTATATATGCATGCTCGTTATTCTTAATCCTTATTTATAAAGCATGCATATCACTCTAGTCCATAGGACCTTGGTTTTGATTTGAGTTAATATAATTTTAACTCTCCGTCTTTAAACGTTTTGAGATAGTTACTTCTTGCTGATTTTTATTTAATTTGTCATATTTATCTTAATTGGTATTTGTGAATATATGTGTTTAGTATAAGCTTCTTATCACTTGACAAGTATACACTTATACTTCCATTTTAACCTTGTGCTTACATAATATATTCATTATTGATTTTCATGTTTTATTTTTTATTAAACCTCTTGAGAATCAATTAAGTCTCTGCCCAATAAAGTTTATTTACACATTTTGTTTAATTTGTGATGGTTTTCAATATTTATTAATGATACATGAATATATTTATTTTTCTATGTAGTTCATGTATTTCTTATATAGATATCTTTTTTTCTATAAATATCTTTCTATGGGCATATGAGTTAAGCTCAAGTTTCATATTATTTTGAAGAGTATCTATTCAAACTTGTGCTTATCCCATATTTTAGCTATTGACTCCTTGACCAAATTTATGCATTTTTTCTTGAATCAATTAGCTTATTCCTTAAAGTCTTCTTTTGATAATATCTTCTTACCATTTGGGTGACTTTATGGATACATGCCTTTTACTTGATTCTTGTATATTTGCATGTATGCCTATTTGATATATATATATATATATATATATATATATATATATATATATATATATATATATATATAAAATATATATATATATAAAATATATATATATATAAAATATATAAAAAAATATATAAAAAAATATATAAAATATAAAATATATAAAAAAAAAATATATATATATATATATATAAAATATATATATATATATATATATATATATATATATATATATATATATATATTTTATATAAAAAATATATATATATATTTTATATATATATATATATATATATATATATATATATATATATATATATTTTATATATATATATATAAAATATATATATATATATATATATATATATATATATATATATATATATATATATATATATTTAAAAAAAAAATATATATATATATATATATATATATATATATATATATATATATATATATATATATATATATATATATATATAGTTTTATCTATGTGATTTCAATTGTTGATATTTATTTATTCAAATACCTTTAAGTTGGAATGTTGAGAGAAAATGTATATTAGTGCCTTATTCATAACTTTTATGGAAGTTCTTTTAAGAATTTTTTGGTTTTGTGCTTTACCTTATTTGTAAAATTATCGTACTTATTAGTGCACATTTTGAGTATGTATCTTCTATATATTTATCTCCATAAGTGCATTATGAAAATGTATATTTTGAAAATATTCTTAGTAAATTTTGATGATCATTATTTCATTGTTATTTGGGGATTTACCTTTCTTATACTTAGGAATTTTGGATTTTGATGTTGTTTTATGATACTGCATATATTCTTTTAAATATAAATTCTTAAAAGTAAAGAATATTTTGGGAACAAGCCGAAAGGGTCGTTCTGTCATACAGGTGTAAATAGCCTGAAGCGACACGGTGTACTAGTCTTCGGACTACCGCTAGCTGGAAACCGGCCCCTACAGCTAACTTAAAGTGATCAATACTTTATAGACAGAAGATTTATTAAAGTCTACTTGCAACCATTATCTAGTTCTGGATCTACCCCTAAGTTCCAGAATACATTATCATATATAGCACTATAGTTTGAGCTATAAATATTTTACTATTATTGACCAATGATGTTTTTGCAGCACATGAGAATACATGTAATTAATATATCATACTTCTCATATCTTTAGCTACCATGGTTTGAGCATTTGCGTTGAGATTTTCCATTTCTAGAGAATACACTTTCATAATGGCTATAATTTTGCATTCTCTAGATAAATCTATTATTTCATTATCTTGGGTTAATCTCAATACTTGGCAAAGAGATTTGTTCTATTGTGTTTTTATAAACATCTCTTTTGTCCTTTACTTGATGAGAGTCTAATTCATTTACTTGCTATCTTATACTCTTATCCTTGCTTAATAAAGAGTATATAAATTATTTTGATCATTCAAAATGTAGTATCCTTTGTGAACTCTATGCATAAGCATGTATCTTTAGTGTTAGTGACTTAAGATGTATCTTTACACTTAAGATTTAATGAGCACATTTATCTTGTTAATGGCCTACCTCTTTAATCTTAATTAGTTATGTAGCTTACTTATTTGTGATGTATTGTTAAGCTACATAATTTTTGTTCACTTTCACTCATCTAGCTATCTTCTTGAATTTTAATCTATATGTGATATGCTAGTTTACAAAAACAAGATTTATGAATTTCTTGATGAGATTTGTATTCTATTTTAGATACATATGTTGGTCTCTAAAATTAGATTGACAATTTTTTTTATTTAATCATGTTTCCATTGAGGTTTGTGATTCATCGCTTTAACTTCCTTCCATACTAGTCATTGGTAAGCATCTCTTAAATTTCTCTCGTCTTTTGAGTCTTGATTTTATCATATTATCGGATTTCATCTATTTAGATTAAATCTGAAATAATTTATATGAGATTGACTTTTTCTCTCCATATTTTTTTATCGATTTGTAAGATTTTATTATAAATATGGATTTCGAATTTTCACTTGATAAGATTTGTTGGATCATGTTTACTTTTATTGATAAATGATCCTAATAGTTGAGTAGTCCTATATTATCTAATTATGTTGTTATCAACTTAATTTATTACTGTACTTTGACTACTAATGGATTAACACATATGCTCTTTGCTATTTGAACTTCATTGGTTTCTCATTTAGTATTAGCAAGGTTGGATTATTACCCGTTGACGGGTACATATGTGATAAAACATACATAGTCCATGCAAAGCAATAAATTGGTTGATCATTTCTTAATTAGATAATCAGGGACATGATATTTGAGCTTTATTTGTTTGTATTTTTGAGCTACATTTTGACATTCATCATGATTGATTTAATATTTTATTCCTTTTCATGATTACATTTTTCTCAAAAGGTAACATGCAATGATCTATCATATTTAAATATGAAATTCTTCTATATAGGCTAATACATGTCATCTTTTGATTAAATATGCTTAATTAAAATATTATTTTGATCGTTCATCTTTAGTGACTATTAATTGGATATCTCTTCTTAACTAAAGATGATATAATTCGTTCTATGACGTCTTTACAGCCTTATATGCATTGAGCAAGGGGGAGAAGTCAATAGTTGATTTATCGTTAGATCTTGATGTTACCATTTATTTATGCTATAAGTGCTTTGGAACTAGATACACATATTTAAGGAGGAGCAAATAAATTGGTTCAATTCATTTATACCCTTTAATATGTTGTATACCTAGTTCATCATTGCCCCATATTTTTAGTGATTGAGGTTATGATACTATTATTTTGTAAAAGGTGTATGAGATTATATGCAATTTTTTTCATAATATTATCTCTCTCTTTTATATGAGTCATCTCGTTTATATTAACTTTCGTATCTTATCTTGATGACTATTGTGCTTTCTTTGATTTGGCTTTCCTTGTTGAGGACTCACCAAAAATTTATGATTTTATCTATATTGGTAATTGTTTGCCATGAAATATAAAAGAATAGAACAATTATCCGAGAACTTGACTTTTACTTCACAATACAAACTCGCTTGTACAAAGAAAGCCTACGGACGAAAACCTAGGTACAACAATCTAAGTAAAATTGTTTATATTAGATTCTGGGGGGTGATGATAGAGGCTCGGGAAAGCGACAACAGCTCTGCCTTACTCCTTGGACGATCGGGTGCAGCCTTGGCTCTGTAGAAGAACTGCTTGGCGTTGATGAAGAAATGCTCTCCTCTCAAGCTCTGTATATTCTATCTCTGGCACTCTGGATCTCTGTGTCTTCTTTTTCAAAAGTAAGAGTCTCTCCTCTCTATATGTCTATTTCTGTCTCTCTGTATATGTCTCCGTGTCCGTTGCAAGGGAATGGCACCTTGCTATTTATAAGAGTGGGGACGCATCATTAGGGTTTTGTAATGATTGCCCATTTTCAAAAGTCGGCGGCTAAGGATCAATAAATCTGGGCCGCTCATCTTGAATATGATAGATCTGGGCAATTAATGTGATTGCATCAAATCTTTGTGGGTAATTAATGATGATTGACATAAATCTCCATGATTTGTTATGCCAATCTCGGATCTTTCGCCACGTGTCATTGATTTGCTTGATTGCAAATGATCTGATTTGATCCCAATATTTCATTAGGATTTGTTTGATGGATTTCGGTTGATTTAATGCCACGAGTCCCATTATCATGCCACGTGTCTTAACTGTGAGCCACTTAGAAAATCTGAACCGCATGAGGGTTGCTCCTCATTGAGCCGCATAAGGCTGGCCACGTGACAAGGTTGCTTGGGAGTGACCCCTGAATATTTGAACCGCATGGTGATGATGGGTGCCTTCTTCGTGAGCCGCATGGAGATAGTCCTTGTGAGCCGCACGAGGTAGCCTCTGCTTGAACCGCATAGAATAGCTTCGGCCTGAGCCGCATGGGATAGCTTCGGCCTGAGCCACATGGGGTGGTCTCTACCTGAGCCGCATGCGACTGTCCACGTGTCAAGGCCGTATGAAGGTTTTTGGATTTTGGGAGATCGTGTCAGAGATTTTCTTCGTTTCCCTAGGAGTCTGCCATTATCAGGGAGTCATTATTGTTTCTTTGTGTCAGAGCTGTCATTTGTCAGAGCTGTCAACCGTCAAGGCATTTAATGCTGTAAAAGACAAAGGGAAGAGTTGTTTGCAGGCCACGTGGCTCCTCTTTGAGCCGCATGGAACTTATTCGAGCCGTATAGACGCTTGAGCTGCATGGATTCCTGAGCCGCATGAGCTCTCTGAGCCGCATGGGGCTCCCTGGCAACATGGATCATTCTTTATTCTTTTCCATGCTTCTACAAGACCCCCTTCAAAGTTTTCAATTTGCAAAATTAAAATACTTTGAATAAGAAGCATGGCTATGTATAAACTCTTCCGGCCGCATATGATGTTCTGGCCGCATAGATGTCTCGGCCGCATGGATGTCTCGACCGTATTGAGTCAATCAGCCGCAGGGAGTTTCGGGCCGCATAGCTCCTTGCCACGTCATCCTGTCACGTATGCAAATCTTTTGCATTAATTGCTGTTGATTTGCCGTCAGTTTTAAGGCCACTTTTTGGGAAAGGATCCCAAGAGTCTGTCCTTTATGTCAGTCGGCTCGTCTTGAGAACCGAAGGGTCGGTTACTGTACGTGGATCGAGGCGTCTCTCTCTTGCCTATAAAATGTGATCGTGCTCAGTCGGAGAGACTTCTTCACTCTCTCTTTCGTCTTCGGCCCTATTTTTCTTCCTTAGTCTTCCTTCTCCGACCTTCGATACGACAATGGCCCCCAAGTCTTCCAAGGTTGCTTCTGCTGCTGCGAAGGGCAAGAATGCGACCTCTTTATCGGTTGCTATGCCAGAAGTACACCCCGACGACCACTCTGGTTTTAAGGGTAAGGATTAGATTAAATGTTTTGAACCATAAACCCCATAGCTCTGTTGCATGATTTATGCACAAGCCTTCATCCTTCATCTTCATTGAACTGCCCAAGTTTAATCATGATGAAACCGCTCTCGTATTCGAGTCGCATGGGGAATGCCCTGTGTTTGAGCCGCTTGAGAAGGTCCTGAGCCGCAGGAGCTCTTTCTGGAATTGAACCGCACACGTTCAACCAAACCGCATAAGTTTTATCGAAGTAGTGCTTCGTGAAGCCCAACTGAATCGGGCCGTATAAGGCTGCATTGACCCGAGCCGCATAGACTCCAACGAAGCTGTGCCGCATAAAACCCAACTGAATTTGGGCCGCATAAGGCTTCGTTGATCCGAGCCGCATAGCCTCATAGGAGTTTCTTTTTTAAGAAACTTTCGTTTTAACCCTCTTTTAATCCTGTTTCTTTTGTCTTCTTTCAGTGAATCTGCCATCCAACCGGACAGGAGAGCTTTTAGTGGGTTCAGAACAGTATGCTGTAGCTGTGCGGCTCGATGGCTTAATTCGACATGTGTCGGACCAGCTTCCCACCAATGAGTCTTTGGAGAGGTTGGGCGCCATCAATAACCAGCCTTTCCATTTTCTTTGTACTATGATGAACTCGGGGAAACTGGAAGGAGAGCATCTAAAATCGGCCTTTCTCTTTGGGGATGCTCTATCCATAAAGAACCCCCGAGTGCTGGATATCTCTGAGAACTGGGATTTTACTGTGGACGGGATGGAGATCCATATTCCTGAAATGGAACGTCACTTTCCCCTCTCGTGGTTCAATATGGTACCGCTGAGCAGACAGATGGTGGGCTCCCTAACTCCGACCCAATCGGGAATGTTCGTGGGCAACATTCACTATAATAGGAATATGGGGTCGGCATGTGCGAGCAGGGACTCGGTTAGTCGAAGAGTGATGGGACTGATTCCGGGTACCTTCATAAACGTATCTGGTCCCAACTTCACTTTTACTCTGGCTGATACTTTCCTGAATCAGCTCGCTCGCAAGGGGTCTTATCCTATTGGCAGATTATCGCTGTTGAACTGGATAAACCCCATCCCTACGTGGGTAAACCTTACCTCATGGATCCTGAGGAAGTATGAGGAATTCCTTCGGGAGATCGACGTCTATTATGCCATCCGGGGCACCTGTTACGGGTTAACCATTAACAAGCCGCTATTCATGGCTCTTTTGGAGATGTATAACCGGCGTACGAGAACCTTTTTTGCGCCTGGAGGGGAGTTGGGACTCGCTCTCCATGAAATGCATGCTGTTTCTAAGCTGCCGTGGGGGGTGAGGCCTTTGAAGTATACACCCCGACAAACGAGGAACTCGAGGATCTGGATCGCCGATTCTCGGGTTTCATCGTCGTGTACCGGGAACTGCTGTGCCACCACAGCATTTGTCACCAGACTGCTATCAAGAAGAACAATAGCTCAGAAGGGAATGCCTCCCATACCACGTCCTGGGTCGCGTATCTCTTCAAATTCAGTCCCTCCGGCCGAGTTTCTTCCCGGGGTCCTCAAACCCAGGAGGAGGTAAAGGGCCTGATGTCGACTGCCAAGAGGTCGAGGTCCACCAAAGACAGATTTAGGAGTCGTACTGACTCCTTCAGCTATTTCTACCATGGTATTCGGCAGATAACTGATAAAGTACTCTTGGCCGGATTCTTGATGGTATGGCTACGAAACTGCGTAGTCTCGGGAGGTGCAGGTTCTATTGAAAGGATCAGCCGCCATTTCATCCTTCCGGCCGTGAAGCTGGTCTTTAGAGTCAGGCTGGCCCTCCTTCCGGCTATGGTATGTAGCATACACTACAGTCTCTGTGCCTTTTTATCCAAAGTCATTGCTCACGAGACGACACTGGAGTTTGAACGAATAGAACTACCCTATCATTATTTAATGGGTTGGCTACTGATGCATTATCGGTCGCTGATGAGGCCCGGAGCAGACGATGGCGTTACCGATGATGACGCTTAACTTTTCCGATATCGTCGTCAGCCTTGGGAATTCGACACCATGCCAGCCTGTCAGAGGGCGTTGGCGAGAGTAGATAGGCCCGACTTCTTTGTGTCTGTCCCTCAATTTACCGCTAGAGAAGTGAGGGGTGTGCATGTTGACGGCATTGAACCTCCCCTGCTCTTATCTGAAAAGATGCTTCTCTGGCTGCGCAATATTCGTCCGGCATACCTGGTATATTATTACCGCAATAACGTGTACCTAGAGCCCTACTTGCCCAGTAGGTTCTCCCACCAGTTCGGGTACAGCCAGCTGTTCCTTGATTGTCCCAGTGCTTGCCTAGGCTACGAGGGCAGTATCCTTGACGGTATCCGGGCCTGGCATTATTACAATACGGTTCATACCCGGGCTAGCATCTCGGTCCCCGACGCTAATACGCAAGGGGAGATTTTGTACATGGCGGCCCTCTATCATGTTGCGGCGAGCAAACCTCCCGTGAATTTTGATATGAGCACCAGCTTTATTGTCGGGACTGGCTTGGCAGAGAAGCCCGAGGGGTCCAAAAAGAGAAAGAAAAAGGCGAATACGATTCCTGTGTCGGACTCGGAGTCCACGACGGCGGGCGAGGAGGATGAAGGGCATGATGCCGATGATTCGTCCCATTCCTCAAACGAGGAGGCGGGGGATCAGCCCCCTATCGTGCCGGACGACATGGTTGTGAGGCAGCCGCCTGCTGTGCCTGGTCCTTCGCGCAAGCAAAGCAGGCGTATGTCTACTGATAATAGCATAACCTACTCCACTAAGCAAGCTGCGGTAAGACGCCGCAGGCTATTTATCGATGATGTTGGCGCTGTTTCTGAGGTGATTTAAATTTCCACTACCTTTCCCTTCTTTTTCTAAACTATGGCCTAATCATCCTCTTTTACTCTTTGTAGTCATCAGAGGAGTCGGTTTCTCGGGATTCGGCTACTGAGGTCGATCCGGCCTTGACCACTTTGGTTGATGATATATGCATCGCTATCATTTCCGCTGGGGTTCTTCCGGAGGCGGCCGAGGAGTCCCACCTTGCTGAGACCTCCACTTATAGGGACGGGGGTTCTACTGCACATATCCCCGAGACAGCTGAAATTCAACGAGATGATGCTGAACCAGCTGGCTCCCTTTCAGGAGTGGCTGGGGTAGAGAGGCCAGTTGAATTCAACCTGGAAGTCGCGGGTGGGGAGACAATGTCAACCGCGAGCGAGCTGCCGCCTTCCTGCTCCTCCCCTGGTAAGATAAGCCGAATCTTAACTTGTGAGGAGGCCTATCTGCTCTATCATTATATCCTTCGGGTTACGTCGATTGATGGTTGCTTTGGACGTACAGGTCCCGTCCCCTTATTGCCGGTGACGGACATTGTCGGGGTGGACTCTACCAGAGGGGACATGATGGAAGCACGTGTGCCTCCTTCTCTTCCCACCTATATTGAAGGGCCTCCTGCTGGTTTAAGTTCGGGGGCTCAAGTGGTGGCACAGCCGGGGCAAGGAACAATGCCTCCTGTGTCCTCTTCCGTGAACATGGTTTCAGGGGTTGACCTTTCCGCCTTGCCCAGTATCCAAGCTCTTCGGGCGGCGGAAGAGGAGCTAGCCGCTATCCATGCATCTTTTCGCACAGGATTTGTTTCCCTGGTGGCAGGGATGGCAAGTTCTAATGCTACTCCTTCGACATTGCCGGCCACACTCCCTTTGACGCCATCCTCTACAGAAGTTTTGGATAAAGTGTCCCAGGATGTGGTTGACAGCTTTCACCGCCACCTGAAGAGAGGAGTCAAGGCAGCCGTGGAGAAGGGAACTCCCTTTTCTATGGCCCGTCGGTGCGCCGGTGGCCAAATCGATATCCTTAGAACACTCCCCGGTGGGACGGGGTTAGCCGCGCTTCTGTAGCCTAAGCTGTTAGAGGCCGATCGTCTTGTGGCCCAGTTTCATGTGTTGCAACAAGCTGATCTGTCCGTGGCGATAGATCAAGAGCGCGCTTTCCTCATAACCGCGATGGAGAAGGTGGGGCTTGCTCGGGAGTCGATTAAGCCGTCTATACTGAAGGACCGTCGTGATCTGTCTCAGTTATACGATCAATGGAGCTGTAGAAGCGAAGATTGCACGGCTCGAGAGGCGACCGCCTCCCGCGGGGTAATTGACACCATGGAGCAAATCCTTGAGCTCCAGAGGAAGCAGGCCTTCCTGTAGTCCGAGCTCGAAGTCGCCCGTACTGAGAAGGGGCTTGCTATCCAGGAGGCTGACAGACTTAGTCGAGCTTCTGCCAATCTGGAACTCGCCCTAAAGAAGATGGAGGATGATTGGCGGGCATATATGCACTTGGATGATGCAGAGCAGTTGTCTCGGGAAGCCGAGCGTAGAGCTAGACAGCGGCTTGAGCGGGGGACCACCTTGGTGAGAAACCGCCTCTTGGAGTTGTGTAATACCGAACTATAGTCGGCCTTTTTCTCCTTTTGTTTCTGTTCTCTTTTTTTTTCTTTTTGAGAGGGGCGTGGTCCCAAAACATGTAATGCTTTTTGGCTTCCAAATAAAAGAGTATATTTTATTTTACCCTTTATCTGTACTGCTTGTTGTGCTTGTGGTGTTATGGCAGTGTTTGCCCCGTATGGAGGACTTGCTTGTGGACCTGTTACCCCTGGCATACCTTGGTTTTAGGTACGGATAACGAGTTTGATTGGGGATACCTAGAACGGTTCAACGGTAGGGTTGTCGTGGGTGTTCTGGGTATCGGGAGATAGAATACCATGGAGCAGCTGGGCTCTCGGGGTATGATGAGAAATGATGGGCCTGTACTAAGAAACTTAGCAAAGGATATTTGTGTGCCTATTATCCTTGGCGTATCCTGGCTTAGGATACGGATAATAGGATGAAAGGGGAACCAACATACTTACTCAGAGGTAATTAGGACATGGCAAGTATGAGGGTTTTACCGTGGAGTCTTCCTACTCAGAGGTAATGAGGACATGGCAGGAGTGGACTCAACGGAGGATATTTATAGACCTATTATCCTTGGCGTACTCCGGTTGTGGGTACGGATAATAAGTCGAAAGGGAATCAACATACTTACTCAAAGGTAATGAGGACATGACAAGTATGAGGGTTTTACCGTGGAGTCTTCCTACTCAGATGTAATGAGGACAAGGCAGGAGTGGACTCAACGGAGGATATTTGTGGACCTATTATCCTTGGCGTACTCCGGTTGTTGGTACGGATAATAAGTCGAAAGGGAATCAACATACTTACTCAGAGGTAATGAGGACATAGCAAGTATGAAGGTTTCTTCGACGGAGCCTTTCCACTCAGAGGTAATAAGGACATGGCAGGAGTGGGCTCAATGAAGGAGGGTACATTGAACGACTCAGAGGTAATGAGGACATAGAAGTTCTATGTAAAGGGGTGATTTGTTTTTGACGGAAGTGAAACGACTCAGAGGTAACATCGACATGGCCGTTTTGGAAATTTGTGGATCTGTTACTCTTTTTGTGCACTGGGAGTGCGGGTAGTGGATCATGAGGGAGGATCTCTTTCAGGAAGAAAGTTCAGAGGTATGGTCATACATGACTTACTATCTGAAAGAGTGACAGGAATGTGAGTTCAGAGGCACCTGCGGGTACATAACTCGATAATCTGGGAGATTGTTAGTTCAGCGGTACGGGAGGGTACATGACTCAATAATCTGGAATTTGAAAATGTGAGTTCATTGGTACCAGCGGGTACATAACTCGATAATTTGGGGTGTTATGGATATGAGTTCAGCGGCACCAGCGGGTACATAACTCAATAACCTGGAATGTTGTGGATGTGAGTTCAGCGGCACCAGCGGGTATATGACTCAATAATCTGGAATGTTGTAGATGTGAGTTCAGCGGTACCGGCGGGTACATGACTTAATAATCTGGGATTTAGAATGAGTTCAGTGGTACCGGAGGGTACTTAACTCAGCAATCTGGAAAATGTGATATGAGTTCAGCGGTACCAGCAGGTACATAACTCAATAATCTAGAATTTCGGAATATGAGTTCAGCGGTACCAGCAGGTACATAACTCAACAGTTTGGAAAAATGAGTTCAGCGGCACCAGCGGGTACATAACTCAGCAATCTGAAAAATGTGATATGAGTTCAGCGGTACCGGCGGATACATGACTCGATAATCTGGAAAATGTCGTTTAGATATAATACTTCTTCAGGAACTTGCCGTTGACGGGCAACATGAGCAAGTCTCCATTTTGTTTTACGAGGCGGTAGGTGCCGTTGGAGATTACAGCCTCAATGATAAATGGACCTTCCCATTTTGGCTGGAACTTGCCGGCGGTCTTGTGATTCATGACCATCGGCCTCCGGACTGCCAGAACGAGATCGCCAACTTGGAATGTTCTGATTTTAACCTTCTTGTTGAAGGCTCCGGAGATGCGTGCTTGGTATAGCTCGATTCGTTGCTGAGCCAGGAGGCGCTTTTCATCTAAGGCCTCCAACTCTTATAGTCAACGATGGTAGTTATCGTCCGTCGTTAATTGATAAGTGAGAGCTACACGGAGTGAGGGTATTTGAGTCTCCAATGGGAGAATTGCCTCACTCCCGTACACCAGGGAGAATGGTGTGTTCCCTGTGGCCGTTCGGACTGTGGTACGGTACGCCCATAAGCATTCACCAAGCTTCTCGTTCCAGTCGCGTTTGTTGGACGATACGAACTTCTTGAGAAGTTTGATGATTGTTTTGTTGAATGCTTCTGCCAACCCATTTGCTGCTGGATTGTATGGCGTTGAAGCAATATTCCGGATGCGGTGCTTATCGCAGAACCGATAGAAGGCATGGCTTGCAAACTGCGAACCATTATCGTGGATGATCCTTCGGGGCAGTCCAAAGCGGTAGATGACGTGATGCTTGAGGAAGCCGATCACGTTTGAAGTCTTTACTTCTGCAAGCGGGACAACTTCCGCCCATTTGGAGAAGTAATCTGTGATTGCGAGTATGAAGCAATGTCCTCGAGAGGAGGGTGGAGTAATCGGACCGATGATATCCATTCCCCATGCTTCGAATGGCCAGGACGCTACTGTCGGATGTAGAAATTCGTATGGCTGGTGGATGAAGTCCGCGTAGACTTGGCAGGCTTTGCACTTTCTTGCATAGTCTATCGCATCTGCTACCATCGTGGGCCAGTAGTAGCCCATTCGGTGAAGACGGTCTTGCAATTTAGGGCGAGGCTGATGGGTACCACAGACACCGTCGTGAGCTTCTCGTACGGCTTCTTTGGCTTCTGCGTTTGACAGACATCGAAGCAATAATCCATCGTAGGATCGGCGATACAGCATTTTCGTCTCTGTATCGTAGAAGAATCTGAGGGAACGCCTTCGGATAGAGGTGGCCTCTTTTGGGTTCTCGGATAGGATGTCATAAACTACGAAGTCAATGAATGGTTGTCTCCAGTCTGGGACTTCGTCGATTGTCTGCGCGGAATAACTCGCCACGAATTGAACATTGTTCTTGGGATAGACCAGTTCGTGGCCTATCACATCCACGGACTGGCGAGCATAGTTCGGAATCGCTAGGGAAGCGGCAAGGCCAGCTAGGGCATCGGCTTCGATATTTCGGAGACTGGGAACGTGTTCGATAAAGAATCCCTCGATTGCTATTTGGTGATAGGGGATCATGTCTTCATGACGAACCTCGTAAGAACCCCGAATCTGATTGACGATTAACTGAGAATCACCGTATGCTTCAAGATATTCTACCCCCAGCTCTCTTGCAAGTTGGAGGCCAATGACCAAAGCGTTGTACTCGGCCACATTCTTAGAGCAGGGCTCTGTGAGAGAGTAAGTGCGGTTAATCACCAATCCGGAAGGGGAGACCAGCACCACCCCGACTCCGATGACGATGTTGCCTTTAGGCCCGGTCCTTGAGGCGCCGTCGAAGAACATTCGCCATATATCATCGTGAGAGGTTGCGTGCGAGTCTGCAACCTCATCTGGGATTTCTTCATATATTCTGGACGACTCCGAGCCCGGGTGGGCTGCCAAAAAGTCTGCTAGGGCTTGACCTTTAACAACCTTTTGTGGGACGAAGATCATATGGTAGGAGGACAGCAATATTGCCCATGTAGCGAGGCGAGAGCTGAGTACCCCTGGTTTAGTCATGAGGACCCTGAGAGGGTTGACTCATGAGATCACATGTATGGTTTGTCTTGTGACATAGTGTCGCGTCTTCTGAATGGCGAACACCAGGGCGCGACATTCTTTCTCTACGACGGTGTATCGGTGATCTGGCCCGATCATCATTCAGCTGAGGTAATATATGGCTTGTTTATGGCCTGCATCGTTGTTTTGTACCAGCAGAGTGCCGAGGGAATGCTCCATTGCTCGTATATTGAGCCAGAATGGATTTCCAGCAACCGGGGCCACCAGGACTGGAGGATTCGACAAATATTCTTTGATGCTGTCGAAGGCACGTTGAAATTCTTCGTCCCATATGAATGAGATGCCCTTCTTCATAAGATGGGTGAATGGCTGACATCGCCCGAAGAGGTTAGAAATGAACCTCCTGATGTAAGCTAGTCTCTCTTGAAGGCCTCTGAGTTCGCAGAGATTTTTCGGAAGACCCATCTCCATGATTGCCTTTGTCTTCTCAGGGTCTACATGGATACCCTCGGCGGTGATGAAAAAACCCAAGAACTTTCCGCTAGATACGCCCAAGAAAGATTTTGTGGGATTCATCTTCAGGTTGTGTGCTCGCATTAGGTCGAATACCGTCCTCAGATCCTGGAGATGGTCACCCTTATAGCGACTCTTGACGGTGATGTCATCAACATAGTACTCCACCGTCTTACGTAAGTGGTCTCTGAGGATGATACTCATGGCTCTTTGATATGTGGCGCCAGCATTCTTTAAACCGAAAGGCATGACTGTGTAGCAGTACGTGCCAATCGGTGTTCGGAATGATGTATGCTTTTCATCGTCAGGAGAAATCTTGATTTGGTTGTACCTCGAGAAGCCATACATGAATGACCTGCGTTTGAAGCCACATGTGTTGTCGATCATGATGTCTGTGATAGGGAGGGGGAATTCATCTTTGGGACATGCCTCATTCAGATTGCGGAAGTCGATGCAGATTCAAATCTTTCCATTCTTCTTGAGGACCGGTACTATATTGGCGACCCTGTCCGGATGTTGTTCCTCACGAATGAAGCCGCTGGCTATCAGTTTGTTAACATCGGCTTCGATCGCATCTATGATGCCCGGGTGGAAGTGTCGCTGTTGTTGTTTCACCGGTTTTGCCTCTGGCCGAATGTTGAGCTTGTGAAGGGCAACTTCGGGGTTTAGTCCTGGCATGTCTTTATAGCTCCAAGTGAACATATCGATATATTCTTTGACAAGTTCCAATAACGATTCTCGCTCTTCGTTTGTCAGGCTTTCGCTAATGAAGATTAGTTTTGGAGAAGAGTCGCTGCCTAGATCTACTTGTATGACCTCATCTTCAGTAGGAGGCTCTCTCTGTTCGAACCGCTTTTCCCATTATGCATCCAGCTGTTGGGCCCACGGCTCTAACTCGAGGATTTCAGGAATGTCTTCATCTTCTTCATAAGCGTCGGCGAATGCCATGTTGACTGATAGGACTTGTCTGAATACGTCTCCGATGCTGGTATCCGAATCAGAAGTTGGTCACCCGATTGAATGTGAATGCCAGTCACATTCTTCATCTGAACTTTCAGGGGTCGTTGTAGGCGTAACATACCCTAATCTACATTGGGTCTTGCTGTAGTAGTCCCGTGGTTTGCCAGTCGAGACTGGTGGCTTTAGAGGTAATCGTCCCCCGGTGCCGTAGTTCAAACCTGGCGTAGTCTCTAGATCATACCCCTGTTTTTGTATGAAATATTTGGATTGGGAGCTATATAGGTAAAGTGGCAATCTTCCGACATCTGATTCGAGATCGACCTTCTCTATGGTGAAGGGCTGCGGGTCGTCCTTCCGGCCGAAGATGATTGGATGGTCCCCTTCCTCGATTATGCGGTAAGCGTCTTCCACTGGGATAAGCTGGTTGGCGGTGTAAACATTCGTCACCTGTGTGTGTAGGTGAGTGCCTATACCGTGTTCCATAGCATACATTGTACAAAGCTTATTAAGCTCGAGGTAGTTCAAAGATAGCCCTTTATTGATGAAGTAAGGTATCTTTTCTAGCGGAATTACATCATATGCGGAGGGAACATCAGTGTGGGCAGCCACATACTTGGCTAGCTTCGGTTCTTCTTCGGCTACCACCTGTATAAATGAAGACTAAGAGGACGACCTGGGTAGCTTGATCATCAGGGGTTCTATCGAAGGAGCAGAACGAGGATTTGTTGGCAAACTAGTGACCCCCAGTTTGGCACCTGATGTTGGACGGGGAGTTGTTGGTTCGCTAGAAGCCCCAGACCTTGCATCGGGGTGACGACTCTTCTTGGAAAGGCGTATCGTCATTGGTTTATCGGATGGATTGAGCTTCTTCGTTTGTGGCTGGCCGACTCTTAGCAGTCTGATTATTAGTGGCTCCGTTGTGGGCTTTAGCACTTGACCGGACCTTTTCAGCCGGATTATCATTTGCTCTTCTTGTGCCGAGAGGCTGATTGTGTCCTTACGCAGAGTGGCTGTAAGGGGTGCGGTCTTGCCAGGTTTACGAGCTTGGAGGTGGATCGTTAAGGGTTCTTCTGACCCTGTGGCTATCTCGATATGAGCTTGCACATCTCCTTCATCAAGGTGCCTCTTCGACTTTTCGTACAGACAGGAGTCTGAGTAGTAAGATTCGACCCCTTTGAAGGGATCGAAGTCAGCAAATTCTGTCCTCATGAAGCTGTGTTTGTCGACATATTTGAAGCATTGGTGCAGTGTAGAAGGCACGATCATATAATCGTGTATCCAAGGGCGCTCCAAGAGGATGTTGTAGGAAGTGTTTGCGTCTATGATGTAACAGGTTACTTCTGAGTGAAGGTCGCCAATTTGGCACTTCAAGCGAATCTTCCCAATCGGGTAGCTCCTGCCCGAATTGAAACCGTTGATGGCGGTGCTTGCCGACGTTAGGCGATGCATAGGAATGCGGAGATGATGTAACAGACCCTTCGAGATGATGCTTATAGAAGAACCAGGACCAATGTGCATCCGATCTACCTTTACGTCGCCGATGTATCCAGTATAATATAACGGGCGATCGTGCAGGTTGGTTTTGATGAGCATATCCTGCGGAGTGAAGACAATGTTGGGCATCGCTCCCATGCAAGCGCTGTCTTGGAGATCTGCAGGCAGGTTCTCTCCCGTGAGGTTGACCTGAGCCAGGTATGCGTCGGCATTTTAGAGTGCATCGCTCAAAGCCGCACGAACATCCTTTGAGAGTCTCAGAAGCTCGTATAATGACAACTTGGCCGGTGTGTTGGCCAATTGCGCCAAGATGTCGAAGTTGTAGGGCTTCTCCAGCCCCTGCGGTACCTCTTTTCGGAGGGATTTGTCAAAGCGATTCTCCTTCGGCCTAGGCTTGTCGGTCGTCGGAGGCTGAGAAGGTCTCGAGCGTCGGTTGTAGCGGGCTGATGATCTTCAGTTGAGTTATCAGCCACAGGTTAGGATTGTGCCCCAGACTTAGTGACGACGGCTGTAACTTTTTCGATATCTGCCGAGATTGTGCGACAGGACCTGACTTTTCCACTCTTCTTCTTGAGAATGGAAGATGGTGTGGACTGAGTCACTTCTGATACCAAGTCTGGATGGACCCACATGACCTCTCCTCGTGATGTGGTGAGGGGTACTAGACCAGCAGCCTGATCTCGGGGAGGTAGAAGATTAGCAATCTGCATTATCGCCAAAGGGATGGAGACCACGCCGTCTTGAGTTTCGGTTGGAGGGAAGCTACCAAATTGTACTGACACCATATTGGCTGCTACGGTTTCTTCTTCGAAATTGATGGCCAGAGCGTTCGAATCGATGAGATGTTGGATGTACTGTTTCAGTTGGTAGCAGTCGTGTGTAGCATGGTGGACGTAGCGGTGGTAGTGGCAGTACTTTGGGTTCTCCATTTCTGCCAGCCGAGGTTCCCGTCTTGGCGGAGGGAGCTGAATTCTGTCTTCTTGTATGAGCATGTCCAAGATGGGCTTGACGTGACCGTCTTCAAAGGAGTAGGTCATTTGTGGCCATTGCTTGTTTGCCGATTTAGGCTCAGGTTTCTGTGCTGTGTCGGCCACCATAGCCTTCTTGCCCTTGTTGTCCCGATTGTTGGTGGAGCTACCCCCATTGTTGGCGTTGGGACGCCTGCCCTTGTCTTCTCCCTATGAGATGTGCAACTCCAGTTGGCGGGCCTTCTTCAATCGTTCTTCGGCGCTTGTGGCACTGATGATAAACGTCTTCCAGTCCTTGAATTGACTTTCGTCCATCCAGAGGCTGATTGTTGGAAGCAGTCTCTTTTGGCAAATCTCAATTAAGGAGGAATCCGGGTTACCAGACGGCAGTTTCTTTGCGGTTTGGCAAAACCGCTCAAAGTAGTTACTTGTCAGCTCTTTCTTCCCTTGAACGACGTCCATGAGGGTGGACATTGTGATGTCCTGTCCTACTTCATAGAATCTTACCATGAACATGCGTTTGAAGCTGGCGAAGGAGTGGATGCAGTTGTTTGGCAGGTTACGATACCAGTCGAAGGCGACTCCTTCCAATGCCCTAATGAATAATCGTGTAAGGATGGCATCATCATGGGCAGATGGTCGGTGGTGACCTCAAAGTACGTGATGTACCGACTTGCAGAGGTCTTCCCATCATATGGATTGATGTGGAATGGTTTATACTTTGGTGAAAAGGGAACATCTCTCCATGCAGCTGGATACGGTTGCCGTATCCTGAGGTCTTGGCAATTTTCTCGGGCATAGAACATGGCCCGGAGCTCCTGGACCTCTCTTCTTGCCTCTCTGGCTTCGTCTGCAGCGGTAGGAACCGACATCTCAGGAGGATTATTGCCCGGGTTCGTTGCCGCTGAAGTCGAGTCCGCATTGACCGCGGCGCCCAAGTTTGTCTGGCCAGGCATCCCTCCTTACAGAGTAGGGAGGGCTGCTTTGATCTCGTCCACGGACTTGACTAAAGAGCGCAGTATGGCTTCCAGAGTATCGATGCGTTGGCGATCACTGGGTCCGTCGTGTTCGTCATTTGTCATGAATGTCGTCCTGACATGAGTAGTAGTGGAAGGGATAGTGGATGACGTACACTCTGAATCATACCCCTGTAATGAGAAATTATCGAGGAATGTGGGAATGTCTTCCTCTGGTTCGGACTCAGAAGGAGCAGTACCCCCAGTTTTCGAGTTCGCCTCGTCTTGGGAGTTGTGGACGTCCTCGGGGACGTCGGGGTTTGCTACATCTAATGGGAGATATGTTTTCCCCAGCTCGTCTTCTTGGAACATCGGATTGTGGTGGAGGTTCGAAGGAGTGCTACCCCTAGTCCTAGTAACCCCAAGTGGTGTGGACGATGAATCTCCCTCTGTAGCAGATTTCATCTTAGAACGGGTACCTTGGAAAACTCTGGTGGTGGGCACCCGCTTAGACGACAGTCTCTTAGTCATAGTGGTTGAAATCTTCAGGCTGGGAACATTTGTCTTCTTTCCTCTCCCATCGGCGGAGATTTTTTGAGCAGAGTTGCAGGAGACGACGGAAAGTGCCTCATCCTCTGAACATGGTTGTTGCAGTCTTTGGAAGATGGACTGCCGGTCTTCTTGTATCGTCGCGTTATTACAACAGCAGTTGACGATGACTTGGGTGCAGTGACGTCCGTGGGAGGACTCTTTGCACCCCGATGCACCTTCTCTTTCCTTGCGTTTGTGGAGGATGGCCTCACGCAAGTCAGATGGGTCTTGATCGACCATGTTTGCTCCCTGGATTTTGGGAGACTTTTGGGAACCTCTCTGTCCGTTTTCTGCGGGGGGTTGGACTCGAGTGGTTCTGTACAACTTTCCATCAGAGGCCCGTATAACAGTGTATGGGACGCTCGGATGGTCAGAGGTCGGATCAGCAGACCGAGCCTGCCAAGCTTGCGCTGCCCTAGACTTCTTTACTCTAGTGCGTGAGGGCATATAGTAGGAAGAGTCCAAGTGGTGCTGGAGAGAATCAGACATGTCTTCTTGGGAGTACAAGAGATCAGGACCATAGGAGAGGCGGTCGAAGACAGAGGCGTGTGGAGTAGGCGTCATGTGGCTGGAATCAATAATCTTCATGCGGCTGGCCATCATAGCCGCATAGGTCTTCTCCATGCGGCTGGAAATCCTGGCCGCATGAGTATTCTCCATGCGGCTGGAAATCCTGGCCGCATGAGTATTATGCCCTTGGTTAGCAGTCTCAGCCGCATGGTCATCATTCATGCGGCTGGCAATCTTGGCCGCATGAGTCTTCGTCTTCCGGCTAGTGCCCTTGTTTGGTTTTTTCCTGGAGCACATAGAATCACTCTTTGCCCCTGCAAGTCCAACATCGTAGTGCTTTCCTCTGCCGGACTTGGGGACAGCAGAGTCATCTATGTCTCGAAGTGGGGCCGTGCGAGAGTCGCCTTCGCCGTCTTGGGCAGCAGAGAGTACTCCGTCCAGAGCTTGGGGAGGAGCAAATAATTTTGGCCTCCACTCGCTGCGAGCTTTCTTTGTGCGGGTTCGCTTCTGGACCGGGCCAGCACTTCCCTCAGAGAGCATTTCTTCAAATACCTGTTGGTCAAAGCGGACGACCATCTTCTGTTGCGTGGAGCCAAGTTTGGCTACATCCGATTGCATCACCAACTCCTCAGTCGTGGAGAAGTTTGTCCCCAACAGAGTCACCATCGTGTTTGCCATGAAATATAAAAGAACAGAACAATTATCGGAGGACTGGACTTTTACTTCACAATACAAACTCGCTTGTACAAAGAAAGCCTAGGGACAAAAATCTAGGTACAGCAATCTAAGTACAATTGTTTATTTTAGATTCTGGGGGGTGACGATAGAGGCTCGGGAAAGCGACAGCAGCTCTGCCTTACTCCTTGGACGATCGGGTACAGCCTTGGCTCTGTAGAAGAACTGCTTGGCGTTGATGAATGAAGAAATGCTCTCCTCTCAAGCTATGTATATTCTCTCTCTGCTCTCTGGATCTCTGTATCTTCTTTTTCAAAAGTAAGAGTCTCTCCTCTCTATATGTCTCTCTCTGTTTCTCTATATATGTCTCCGTGTCCGTTGCAAGGGAATGGCACCTTGCTATTTATAAGAGTTGGGGCGCATCATTAGGGTTTTGTAATGATTGCCCATTCTCAAAAGTCGGCGACTAAGGATCAATGAAACTGGGCCGCTCATCTTGAATATGATAGATCTGGGCAATTAATGTGATTGCATCAAATCTTTGTAGGTAATTAATGATGATTGACATAAATCCCCATAATTTGTTATGCCAATCTCGGATCTTCCTCCACTTGGCATTGATCTACTTGATTGCAAATGATCTGATTTGATCCCAATATTTTATTAAGATTTGTTTGATGGATTTCGGTTGATTTCATGCCACGTGTCCCATTATCATGCCACGTATCTTAACAGCGAGCCACTTAGAAAATCTGAACCGCATGAGGGTTGCTCCTCATGCAGCCGCATAAGGCTGGCCACGTGACAAGGCTGCTTGGGAGTGACCCCTGAATATTTGAACCACATGGTGATGATGGGTGCCTTCTTCGTGAGCCGCATGGAGATAGTCCTTGTGAGCCGCACGAGGTAGCCTCTGCTTGAACCTCATCGAATAACTTCGGCCTGAGCCGTATGGGATAGCTTCGGCCTGTGCCGCATGGGGTGGTCTCTGCCTGAGCCGCATGCGACTGTCCACGTGTCAAGGCCGCATGAAGGTTTTTGGATTTCGGGGGATCGTGTCAGAGATTTCCTTCGTTTCCCTAGGAGTCTGCCATTATGACGGAGTCATGATTGTTTCTTTGTGTCAGAGCTGTCATTTGTCAGAGCTGTCAGCCGTCAAGGCATTTAATGCAGTAAAGGACAAAGGAAAGAGCTGTTTGCAGGCTACGTGGCTCCTCTCTGAGTCGCATGAAACTTATTCGAGCCGCGTAGACCTTTGAGCCGCATGGATTCCTGAGCCGCATGAGCTCTCTGAGCCGCATGGGGCTCCCTGGCCGCATGGATCTTTCCTTATTCTTTTCCATGCTTCTACAGTAATAGTTTGAGGGGGCGCATTAAAGTCGACTGAATTTTTCTTTCTCAAACATTTTTCTCCTTTACCTTCATGTTTATCTAAAGGGTATTCATATAGCATGATAAGGTAATTGAGTTCAAATGCATGAATTTTGGATAAGCAAATAGATTTGAAAATAATAAGATCATTTTATATCAATTGCTCTATTTTACATTGATCATTCCTTTATTTTGTTCCACTATTTATCTGTGGACAATTGTGACTATCATAGTTTCATTGATCAATATTTCAAGTTTATTTATTTCAACTGATATCAAGTTTATATATTTTAATATCTCAATTGGTATTTTTCTTCTTTGATATCTATTATTTACAATTATCTAATCCTATGGTTTTTGATTGAATTTTTTTCCATAATTCTCTTCCAAAACTAGAGCAATATGTCATATCGTACTATATTTTTGGATGTCTTTCTTGGATTTCATGTTGGTAAACTATCTATTGATTATTTTAAAATTCTTTTAGTTTTACCAACTATTTGTATTTTGACAAGCTATTTTCTATTTGGCACTCTACATTTGGTATGTAGTTTCTATACTTGTCTTTATACACTTCTTCCATTGTTTTTTATTTAGTATATCTTGATCATGATTGTCTATGCCTTCCTCCTTTACTTCTGCTTGAGTTCGTTTTATCTCTTATTACGGGGGAGCTTATTTTTTGATCATGTCAAAGGGGGAGAAATAAGTTTAAGTTAGCACATAATATGTGTTTATTATTGATACATACATCTATCGTATCTGTCTTAAACTTAACTGATTTGCCATAATCAAAAAGGGGGAGATTGTTGGCCCAATAATTACGTCGTATTTTTGAATATGGCTAATCAACTAAGTTTAACATAATGATGTCACTAATATTCATATACTCACTATCATGTTGCTACTTAATCTTAGCATTGTCCTAATTGTCCTATATTATATTGCTATGCTTGTATCATACTGCAACATATTTTGCTGGCCTAACATGTATTTGTAGACATGCAATAAGCATGATCAAATATGATCAAACCAGGATATAGGCAATAAAGAATTAATGATGGACCAAAGACGGCGTCATACAAAGAGATTTCCAGATCTGCTTATCTTTGGACGACTGCTGTCAAGGAAAACGACGTCTTCAGGTTTGCTCAACTATCAGAAGAAAGACGTCATCAAAGGGCTCTTGGTTTTCCTATTTGTTCCAAGTCTGTAATCTTTAATTTATTGAGTCTAGGAGAATGTGTACGTTGAGTCGCACTGTGTCATCTCAACCCCTAGACATATCTCTCCAAGCTCTACCATACAAACAGACCAATTCCTGAACCAAGCCCAAGCTCCACCAAGACAAACAAAGCCCAAAAGCCCAAAAGCCCAAAAGTCCAAAGGCCATTCTACCACCTAGGAGGCAAAGTTCGGGCCGAACTCTGCCCCCACACAGAGTTCGGGCTGAACTCTGTCCCCTGATTTCTAGGAACTAATTTTTAGGGCCTGCTTGGTACAAGCTGTCCAATGTTCAAAAATTTGAATTCTTGGGGCAGAATTTGGGCCGAACTCTGCCTCCCCAGAGTAGTTTAAATAGAGCTTGAATTCTCTCATCTTTCTTTCTCTCACTCTCAATCATCTAAGCCTTATACTACCTAAGCCTTAATCTTCCAATCTACTAGCCACAAAACTTCCTAAGCCCCAAGGTGCTCAAGTGCGATTCAGCTAGAAGTTTTTGTGCAAGGGTTGAAAAAAAGTCACTTGGAAAATTCCAAATTTTGCCACTGCGAAGTTAAAGTTGCGAGCGCTTCAAAAACTCGTGTTTGTAAGATGCTGGCGTGCTCTTCTGAGTAAAGGCACGTGGTTGTACACTATTTCACAAATAGTGGATTTCAATCCTGAGCTAGAGTTCTCAGGCCTGGACTAGTCCTCCACGAGAGAAACCAGGTTAAAACTGCTGCATCTGCGAATGCTCTTCTGATCTTTATTTACTTCTGCATTTATTTCTGATTTATTTACTATCTTGATAGTTGTTTTTGTGGAGGTGATATAGAGTTAATTTTTATTTGGTGATTATCGACACAAACTCTATTCACCCCCCTCTAGAGTTGCCTACACGTTATTTCACGATGAGCGTCGTCTGCCGGTCGAGGACAAGGAGGGGATGCCGTTGTCACGTCCACTTCCTCAGAGGAGGAGGCACCTGCCTCAGCTTCAAATTCAGGGTCCTGTGCAAAGGACAAACGCAAAGGTGAGAAAGCTTCTAAAGGCTTGACCAGAACGGCTGTAGAGTCTAGGAAGGGATCTACCTCCCGAATAGTAACGGCCTACGACGCCATTCCTCATCTTCCAGTTTACCGGGAGGACCTCCTCAAGGGAGGCGAGCCAGCACCCACTTTCTTGGCTCTCCTCACGGCGACAGTTTTCTTCTTCCGTTATAATGTTGGCTCATGGGCCAATTCAGTTGAAGCTTTCCTCTTCTGAGGAGGATTGAGAGGAGAAGAATTATCATCTTTCCTGTCCTCCTTTCAAGACACTGTTGGCTCCCTATGGTTGGCTTTTGGCTGCGGTACTACGGTTGGCTTCACCGTGGGAACAACACTCTCCTTCCTACTGCCCTTCGGCGCCTTTTTCGTAGGAAGGGGGCCAAACCGGGTCCCCAATATCAAGCTCTGTTCACGATCATACCGGGGATGAAAAGTATTGATCTAAACATAAAATTTTTGGCCCAATTATTGTATCATATTTTTGAATATGGTTAATATATTAAGTTTAGCATTTAATTATCACTAATCTTCATACTATTGCCATAGCATTTCTACTTATACTTATACCTTTGGTGATATGTGCCTATTGGTTTATATATTAGTGATATGAGCTTATCTATCTTAAATTTAATCGGGTTGCCAAAATCAAAACTATGTTTTTATTGTGGTCATTCAATTAAGTTTAATCATTATGATATCACTAACATTTATGCTATCACCTTAGCACTTATACTTAAACTCAACATTGTCCTAATGTGTATTAAACTTATCATACTTGCTACTATGTATATTGTTTTGTTCGTCTAACATGTACATGCAGAAAAGCAATAAGTAAGATCAATGTGGACATGTGCAATAAAGAAATCATGGTGGGCCAAAGACGACGGATCCCACAAGATTTCTCTGAACCACCCAACGACATCTCCGGAGCCACGCACTCGGGGGTTTCACAAACTTGAAAACTTTCATATTTTGAGGGGGAGCAAATTAGTTGATTCAATTCATTTCATTTATACTGGAAAACTTTCATAGTTGATTTACCCCCAAATCCTTTAGTTATATATTTTATGCTATAAGTGCTTTGGAACTAGACGTATATTTTGAGGGGGAGCAAATTAATTGATTCAATTCATTTATACACTGTAAGATATCGTATACCTAGTTCATCATGGACCCATATTTTTTTTCTATTTTCATATCCTATTGATTGAGGTCATGATATTTTTATTTGTGAAGGATTTATGAGAGTGTATGCAATTGTCTTCATCATATTATCTCTCTTTTATATAGGTTAAATAAGTCATCTTGTTAATATTAACTTTTATATCTTATCTTGATGACTATTGTGCTTTCATTGTTTGGCTTTCCTTATATGCTTAATTGATTTGGCTTTTCTTATTGAGGACTTACCTAAAATTTATGTTTATCTATATTGGTAATACTTTAGGGGGGGGGTATTCAAGTCGACTGAATGTCTCTTTCTCAAGTAATTTTCTCCTTTACCTTCATGTTTATCTAAAGTATATTCACATAGCATTATAAGGTAATTGAGTTCAAATGCATTAACTTGGTAAGCAAATAGATTTTGCAAATAAAAGTGATTATTTTATATCAATTTCTCGATTTCACTGATCATTCATTATTTGTTCCACTATTTATTTGGGGACAAATTTTGACTTTCAAATGGCTTTTTGATTAATGTTTCAAGTTTATATTTCAATTGGTATTAAGTTTATATCTTCCAACTATCTCAATTGGTAATTT
This sequence comes from Iris pallida, assembly GCA_029216955.1. NCBI lineage: Eukaryota > Viridiplantae > Streptophyta > Magnoliopsida > Asparagales > Iridaceae > Iris > Iris pallida. The sequence continues at coordinate 1,368,584 of JANAVB010002399.1, forward strand.
TTTTAATATCAATTACTTTGCAATTATCTAATCCTCATGGGCTTTTGACTGAAATTCTTGATTGAAATCTTTTATTTCAATTGGTATATCGCTTCCTTCCAAAACTAGAGTTTTAATTCATATAATATTATGTTTGGGACTTTCTTTCTTGGATTTCAAGTTGGTAAAACTATTTTTTGACTGTTTATCAATTTTATTTGGTTTACCAACGATATTGTGTTTTGACATACTTCTTTTAAAAATTTGATGTTCTACATTGGCAATGTAGCTTTATAAACTTGTCATTACACCCTTCTCCCATTGTTTTTCATTCGTATATCTTGATCATGATTGTCTATGACTTCTCTATGCTCTGATTTCTACGCTTGAGATTGATTTTATTTTATCTCTTAGTACGGGAGAGCCTATTTTTGATCATGTCAAAGGGGGAGAAGTAAGTTTAAGTTTGTATTTATAAGTAATAGAAGTAGTATGCTTTTAGTGATATTGCTTATGTCTTTTGTATATTTGTGAAACATGCATCTATTGTGTCCATACTAAACTTAACCGATTTACTATAATCAAAAAGGGGGAGATTGTTGGCCCAATGATTGTATCATGTTTTTTAATATGGTTAATATGTTAAGTTTAGCATTTTATTATCACTAATCTTCATACTATCGCTATAGCATTTCTACTTATACTTATACCTTTGGTGATATGTGCCTATTGGTTTACATATTAGTGATATGAGCTTATTTATCTTAAATTTAATCGGGTTGCCAAAATCAAAACTATGTTTTTGATTATGGTCATTCAATTAATTTTAATCATTATGATATCACTAACATTTATGCTATCACCTTAGCACTTATACTTAAACTCAGCATTGTCCTAATATGCATTAAACTTATCATACTTGCTACTATGTATATATCTTTGTTCGTCTAACATGTACATGCAGAAAAGCAATAAACAAGATCAATGTGGACATATGCAATGAAGAAATCATGGTGGACCAAAGATGACGGATCCCACAAGATTTCTCTGAACTATCCGACGACATCTCCGGAACCACCCGACGACATCTCTGAACCACCCGAAAGGTATTCAATTTTCATAAACTGGAAATATTTTGACAGATGCCGCCAAGGAAAAAAGCCAGCACCTATCAAAGGAAGAAGCCAAGCCATGCCATCATCATTTCAAGACTCTGAAGAAGCCTACACCTGCTACAGTATTTCTGGAGTCTGTAATGAGTCTTAGGAATAATTGTGAACACAAGAAATGGATGGCAAAATCGAAAGCTATGGTAGATATTAGCCCAGGATCATTTTCGGATGAAAATCGACATACCAACGGTATACTGATTTTGTTCACATAAAGTTTCTGTCTACAAAATTGTCATACCGACAGAATAACGATCTATACTGACGGTATACCGATTTAGTAATGTTGAAAATTCGACGGTCGAATTTCTAACATGTAAGGATCCCAACGGCTATATTTCTAGCAGTCGCAATTCCAGACCGGTATTCCGACGGTATAACGGTTCATACCGACGATATACCGATTGCTGACTGAAATGTTGCCTTTGAGTTCTTTTCAATGCTTTGGTTATAAATAGCCTTAAATCCCTTCATTCAAGGTTGATGCTTTGATCCTAAAAATTTCTAAACCACCAAATCCTATCGACAAACAACTCTACACAGCTTTCATTTGCAATCCATAAATTGTGTTAGAGTTATTGAGTTGAAAAGTAAGATCTTCATCTTTTTGTATAAGGAGATCAAAACCTTTTGTGAAAGGTTAAAGTTGGAGAGTCTTCGGATCAAAACTCTCGGTTGAAGTTGGAGAGTCTTCGTATCCAAATTCTCGGTTAACGTCGGAGAGGCCTTCGGACTAAAGCTCTCGTGTATGAAGTTGGCGAGTTTTTTGGATCCAAACTCGTGTTGAAGTTGACGAGTTCTTCGGATCCAAACTCGTATGTAACTATTTACTCAAATAGTGGATTAAAGCCGACGAGAGTTCCGGGACTGGAGTGCCCCTTGGGAGGATAGCAGGATATATCGTGTGTCGGTATTTTTGTTGCTTCTTCTCTTGCACTTATATTTTTAAATTGCCCATTAGCTTGTGCTAAGTGGTTGATTAGTTAGCTTGACCCTATTCACCCCCCTAGGGTTACTACAAAAATTTGGCGGCAACATAGCACAAATGGGTCTCAGGCTTATCCAAGGACAGAGTGAAGACTGCCCCCGTACACCTAACATTGTAGTACATCCAAGCACGCACCCCGTCAATTAAGCTACCTATCGACTCCAAATGCGGGCTGGCATTTCCTAAAAGGAGCTGGCTGTAGCCAAACTGCCACGCAAAATGGCTCGGCAGATATAGCTCCAGATAGGCATGATTCCTGTTTCGGAGCACCAGATACGATGATCTAATAGACTGGAGCTAGTAAAATGCCCCAGCAGTCAAACTAGTGGCATGAACTCCCTCTTCCACTAAGATATCTCCCGCATTACCGCTGTCGAACGGAGGGGATACTCTGAAAAACTCATAGTTCTGCAATAAGCCTAAAGCCTTTCTGCAGGCGAGTATACCGGTGACGGCCCAATCAACATCACGAAATCTATGAAGAAAGGCGTCTCCCGCCAAAGAATCCGCCACCGGCCCAACATTCATCAGGGTAGGACAATGCAGTAGAAGCCACCCCATCAGAAAATGATACAGAAGTTCGGTCCGGTCGAAGTTGGCCCTGTCGTCAGAAGTCACGGCATTCCTAAGAAAGTCTGGTAGACCTCGTCCAATGGCACAGACCATCGCGGGAAGCAATGCAAGACGGTATCCGAATGCCAGCTTTACCGCCGAAAGTATCATACTCCAGCTTATTCTCTCAATGGACCCCGAACCTCCAGGGACTATGCAGTCACGAAGCCAGATCATTAAGAAAGCTGCCAGCACGGCTTTCTTCGACAACGGATATTCGGCTTGACGGAAATAGTGGCCAATCGGAGACTCATGATCATCATTGTCCTCAATATCCGCCGTATCATAATCCGTCAACCGGGCTTCTATGTCGGACTTGGTCATAGGTTTTAAGATCGAAAAGGAGGCTGGATCTTTCCCTTCTCCTTGAACGAAGATGTAGCCCATCCAAGCTCTCGTGTGGGAATTGGCCCCCTTAGTCCTCCATTTCTTATTAATCCTATGATAGATAAGGAGATGGTAGAGCAATTCCTTGTATACATCAATCATCTCAGAGTTTTCATTCTCCAGATCTCGGAGCTCTTCATCACAAGGCACGTACTCTTCATAGGGCTCCGTCCCCCCGGGAAGCTTTGACACTTCCTGTATCTCGTGGAGAGCCAATCCTATCTCCCCACCCGGAGTAAAGAAGGTACAGGTGTGAAGGTTATATAACTCTGCCAAAGAGACAAACATTGGCCAGTTGACCCTTACACCATATTGAGTGGCCCTAATAGCATAATAAAGGCTAGCAGTCTTTAGGGTAGCTTCATACGTGTAAAGCACCCAGCTAGTGAGATTGCTCCAGAATAAAGATGGATACCTTCAGCCTTCCATCCGCATCTTCCCTGCGGGATACATCACCTCCCCCGTCACCATCAAATTGCAAATCATGTCAGCGGCATAAGGATGGAGGTTAGTCAAAATATCGTTCACTACGGCACCAGGTTGAAATCCTCTCGTAGAATAAGATGCAGAGCCCCGGACACACTTGAAAGTGTCCTTCTTCCGATCGCCTGAGTCGAACTGTATCCTTCCAGAGATAACCCCGGGTAGCCCAGGAGTCAGCTCCCACTTCATCTGTTATCGTACAGCCAAGATAGTAAAAGCAGACAAGGATATTGACGTTCCATCGACGGTAGCTGTATCCTCTGATTGTTCGGACATATCACCATTGGTTTCTCAAGCGTATGGTATCGCCATCTTCAAACCCCATACTATCACTGAATAGGAAGTACGGCTTCTTCCAACGGCGTGTCCCTCCGAGCTTCTCATCATTATTCATCTGCTTCAGAAAGGTTTTGTCCTTGTTTGCCATGAAATATAAAAGAACAGAACAATTATATCGGAGGACTGGACTTTTACTTCACAATAAAAACTTGCTTGTACAAAGAAAGCCTAGGGACGAAAACCTAGGTACAGCAATCTAAGTACAATTGTTTATTTTAGATTCTGGGGGGTGCCGGTAGAGGCTTGGGAAAGCGACAGCAGCTCTGCCTTACTCCTTGGACGATCGGGTGCAGCCTTGGCTCTGGAGAAGAACTGCTTGGCGTTGATGAAGAAATGATCTCCTTGTTCTCTCTGTATATGCTCCTCTGTCCTTTCGATCTCTGTATATTCTCTCTGATTCTCTGGATCCTTTCGCAAGGGATTGACACCTTCCTATTTATAAGAGTGGGGGGCCTCATTAGGGTTTGCAATAATTGCCTATTCTCAAAAGTCGGTGGCCTGAGAGTTAATTAATCTGGGCCGTCCATCTCGAATATAATAGATTTAAGCAATTAATGTGATTGTATTAAATGTCTATGGGCAATAAATGTTGATTGTCATGAATATTCGCGACTTGTAATGGCCTGCCACGTGTCCAATTTGCTTGATTTGATCTGATCTGGGCAATTATGGTGATTACAACAAATCTAATTTTGTTAGGATTCGTAATCAGCCATAGTTCCCAGGGGGGTAAGACTGCCACGTGTCTCGATTATCATGAAGAGCGCCACGTGTCTCGGCTGGGCTGTCTTGGCAGAGCCGTATATGAGCGGGCGGCATGAGGATGAGCGGCCGTGTGAGAATGAACAGTCGCATAAAGATAGGCGGCCGCATAACGGATACAGCCGCAAGAAGATGGGCGACCGCATTAAGTGGGCAGACACATAAATGCAGCAGTCGCATGCCTCGGGATTCGGTGGATTCTGCCAACTGTGAGAAGATTTTCTCCTCTTCCCTAGTAACACGCCATTATGTCAGTCATTATTGCACCTTCATGTCAGAGCTGTCATTTGTCAGAGCTGTCAGCCGTCAGGCCATTAAATGTAGCCAAAATGAAAGAGCTGTTGAAGGCCACATGGCTCTGGGTCTCATGGAACTATCCGAGCCGCATAGACGCTTGAGCCGTATGGACCCCTGAGCCGCATGGGCTCTCTGAGCCGCATGGAGATCCTTGGCCGCATAGACCTTTCTTTATTCTTTTCCATGCTTCTACAAGACCACCTTCAAAGTTTTCAATTTACAAAATTAAAATACTTTGAATAAGAAATATGGCTATGTATAAACTCCTCTGGCTGCATAGGATGTTCTGGTCGCATGGATGTCTCAGCCGCATGGCCTCCTCAGCCGCATGGCCATCTGAGCCGTATTGACCTACCAACCGCATGGACTGTCTGGCCGCATAGGCTGTCTGGCCGCATGCACCTTTTTGCCGTATAGCCTGTCTAGCCGCATAAATTTCCTAGCCGCATGGGCTCCCTGCCACATGTGTGTGTCATTAATTGCCTTTGGTTTGAGCCATCTTTTGGGGGAAGTCCCAAGAGTCTAGCCTTGAATAGTCGAATTGCCTTGATAACCGAAGAGTCGGTTCATTGCACGATGATCGATGCGTCGGTATATAGGCTTCATCTATAAATAGCAGCGTGTTTTTGGCAAGAAGACTTCTTTACTTTCTGCTCTTGCCCTAGCTTTCTTGTCTTCATCTTCCTTTTCTGATCATCAGCAATGGCTCCCAAATCCTCCCAGGTTGCGGCAAAGACTGCGGCGAAGGGTAAGGGTGCGGCCTCGGTGTTGGCTGCGGCATCCGAAGCTCACTCCGACGTTCATTCTGATGTTAAGGGTAAGGACTTGGGAAAGTCCTAACAACGGCTCTGTTGCATGCTTTATGCACAAGCCTTTAATGCAGACTGTTCGAATTGTATTACCATCTTTTGACTTTGTTTCTTTTTATCTTTGATTCTTGCAGCAACCCTACCGAAGGCTGAGATCATTGTGAAGGATGAGTTGCTGCCCCTTTCAAACAAGAATCATCGCTTATTAAGGAAGAGGTAACACCAGAAGCGGAGGAGCAGAAAGGAGAGCTGGCGCCCATTGCTGTAAAGGAGGAGCCCTAGTCTGACGGCGATAGTACTAGGAGTTCTGATCTTCCTATTTTGGACGAAGATCTTGCTCAAGTACATCCTTCATATGCAAAATGGCTGAGGGATTGGTATTTGCGTCCCCGCAACTAGGATTCGTGGGCTCTGACAGATGTCCGTCTTTTGTCTTGATATTTCTGTCTGTTTTTAGCTGTATTTTGCTTCCTTAGGACATCAATGTAATATTTTTCCTTCTTATCTGTATGAAATAATAGAGAACTTTTCTGGCTTGCTCATGATATGTACTCATGTGAATGTGACTGATTTTGAACAGAATATATTTGCTCTGTTCTTTGCTTGTAGTAGTTGCCCCTAATGGAAGACTTTTTGTGGACCTATTATCCTTGGCATACCTGGGTTTTAGGTATGGATAAGAAGTTTGATGGGGATACCTAGAACAGTTCCACGGTAAGGTGGTCATGGACGTTCCTGGTAGCGGAAGAAAGAATGCCATTGAGCAGCTGGGCTCCCGGGGCATGATGAGAAATGATGGGCATGTACTAAGAAACTTAGCAAAGGACATTTGTGGGCCTATTATCCTTGGCGTACCCTGGCTTAGGATACGAATAATAGGATGAAAGGGAACCAACATACTTACTCAGAGGTAATGAGGACATGGCAAGCATGAGGGTTTTTTTACAGCGGTATCTTCCTACTCAGAGTAATGAGGACATGGCAGGAGTGGACTCAACGGAGGATATTTGTGGTCAACAGAGGACATTTGTGGACCTATTATCCTTGGCGTACCCTGGTTTTTTTTTGGGTACAAATAATAAGTCGAGGAAGGACCAACATATTTACTCAGAGGTAATGAGGACATGACAAATATGAGGGTTTCTTCGATGGAGCCTTCCCACTCAGAGGTAATGAGGACATGGCAGGAGTGGGCTCCATGAAGGGGTACATAGAACGACTCAGAGGTAGTAAGGACATGGAAGTTCTATATAGAGGGGTGATTTGTTTTTGGTGGAAGTGAAACGACTCAGAGGTAACATCGACGTGGTCATTTTGAAAATTTGTGGATCTGTTACCCTTTTTGTGCACTGAGAGTGCGGGTAGTGGATCATGAGAGAGGAGCTCTTTCAGAGAAATAAGTTCAGAGGTATGGTCATACATGACTTACTATCTGAAAGAGTGACCAGAGTGTGAGTTCAGAGGCACCTGCGGGTACGTAACTCGATAATCTGGGAGATTGTGAATGTGAGTTTAGCGGTACTGGCGGGTACATAACTCGATAATCTAGAATTTGGAGAATGTGAGTTCAGCGGTACCGGGGGGTACATGATGTAGAAGCATAAAAAAGAGAAAAAAAATGATCCATGCGGCCAAGGAGCCACATGCGGCTCAAGAGTCCCATGCGGCTCAAACATAGAGTGGACTCCATGCAGCCAGCAGAGGGAAGCCACGTGTCTTTTTAGAACGGCTGTACCCAGCGTCATTCAAACACAATTAATGCTCTGACGGTTGACAATTAATGCTCTGACGGCTGACAGCTGACAGTTGACATCCCTGACAAAAAGTAGTCATAATGACTGACACAAGAGCACTATCTTCCTAGGGAACTGGAGAAAATCTTCACAGCTTCGAGGCAGGTTTATGCGGCCAGATTAGACGAGTTCACACGGCCAGTACAGAGAAGCCTATACGGTTCAACCATGAAGAAATCCATGCGGCTCGGCCATGAAGAAATCCATGCGGCTCGGCCATGAAGGCTCTCATACAGCTCGGCCATGAAGACCCCCATGCGGCTCGATCATGAACATATTCATGCGGCTCGGTCATGACAACCTTCATACGGTTCGAGTATAGAGACTATTCATGCGGCTCGGTCATGAAATCTTTCATGCGGCTCGGTCATGACGACCTTCATGCGGCCCAAACACGAACGCTCCTCATACGGCTCAACAACGATGATAGGACACATGTCCTAAAGATAATCAAATTTTGGGTCAGATCCCAATAATTTGGGACACGTGGCAAGAGAATGAATTAAATTGATTCATTTAGATTTACGGACATCAGCAAATCATCATGATGGGGATTTATTGCAATCAACATTAATTACTGACATGATTTGGCATAATCCTCATTAATGGCCCAGATCCTTCACGCTCAAGATTAATGGCCCAGATTGATCATTTACTAGACCGTCGCCACTTTGAGAATGGGCAATCATTACAAACCCTAATGATGCCCTCCACTATTATAAATAGCAAGGTGCCATTCCCTTGCAAAAGGATGCTCCCCCAATAATCAGAGAAAAAAAATACACAGAGATCAATCCAGAGAGAGAGAAGCCAGAAGAGCAATACGAGGAGAATAAAAAGTGCATTTCTTCGTCAACGCCAAGAATCTCGTTACAGGAGCCAAGGCTACATCCGATCGTCCAAGGAGTAAGGCAGAGCTGTCGTCGCTTTCCCGAGCCTCTACCGTCACCCTCCAGAATCAAAAATAAACAATTGTACTTAGATTGCTATACCTAGGTTTTCGTCCCTAGGCTTTCTTTGTACAAGCGAGTTTGTAACGTGAAGTAAAAGTCCAGTCCTCCCATAAAACTGTTCTGCTCTTTTATATTTCATGGCAAATATGATGGCGACTCTGCTGGGGACAAACTTCTCCACGGCTGAGGAGTTGGTGACGCAGTCGGATGCAGCAAAGCTTGGCTCCACGCAACAGAAGATGGTCGCCCGGTTCGACCAACAGGCGTTTGAAGAGATGCTCTCCGATAAGAGCGCTGGCCCGGTCCAGAAGCAAGCTCGCACGAAGAAGGCCCGCAAGGAGTGGAGACCCCGATCATTCGCTCCTACTGAAGTTCTTGCAGAGATACCCTCTATTGCTCAAGACGGCGAGGAAGACTCTCCTGCGGCCCCACTTCAGACCGTAGACAACTCTGTTGTCCCCAAGTCCGGCAGAAGAAAATATTATGATGCTGGACTTGTAGGGGCAAAGAGGAACTCTATGCGACCCGAGCCGCATAAGGGTGCTAGCCGTATGAAAAAAGCTCATGCGGCTACATCCCCCAGCCGCATGAAGAAAGCTCACACGACCACATCTGTCAGCCGCATAGCATATGCGGCTACAGTTGCCAACCGCATGGATGAAACTTATGCGGTTACTGAAGTCAATCGCTTGCAGAAAACCCATGCGGCCACATTTGCCAACCACATGCTGCCAGCCTGCACGGTCGTGACTCCTAGTCGCACAAGAACAACTCATCTGATAACTAAAGACAACCGCATGCAGACAGCCTGCACGGTTTCCAATCCTAGCCGCATAGCGTCTATTCTATGCTTCTTTCGATCAGTCTTCGACCGTCTCTCATGCGGTCCTGACCCTGATGGTTCTCTGGATGATAAGCCAGACTCTATGGTATCCAACTTGGACTCTTCCTATTACGCACCCGTAAGTGCTAAAAGGAATAAGTCTAGGGCAGCGTGGGCTCACCAAGCCCAGTCAGCTGCCCCAACCTCTGACTATCGGAGCGTCCCGCTGATTATCATACGGGCCTCTAATTGAAAGTTGTATAAGGCTACTCGTACCCTGCCCCCTGCGGCCAATGAGCGGGATAGTCACCAAGCATCTCCCAGTAACGAACGAAGGCAAGTATACGAGCTACCTTCGAATCAGGAAGCAGGCGGGAGGCCTACACACTCGCGTGCCCAGAATTCCCAAGCCAGCAGAGCAAGTGACTTGCGTAAGGCCATCCTCCACAAACGCAAGAAAAGAAAAGATGCATCGGGGTGCAAAGAGTCCTCCCACGGACGTCACTGCAACCAAGTCATCGTCAACTGCTGCTGCAATAGCACGACGATGCAAGAAGACCGGCAGTCTGTCTTTCAAAGACTGCAACAGCCATCTTCAGAAGACGAGGCACTACCCGTCGTCTCCTGCAACTATGCTCGAAAAGTCCCCGCTGATGGAAGGGGAAAGAAGACGAACGTTCCCAGTCCGAAGATCTCAACCACTGCGACTAAAAGACTATCGTCTAAGCGGGTGCCCACCACCGGAGTTTTCCAAGGTACTCGCTCTAAGACGAAATCTGCTACAGTGGGAGATTCGTCGTCCATAACGCAGGGGGTTGCTGGGGCTGGGGGTAGCACCCCTCCGAGCCTCCACAGCAATCTGATGTTACAAGAAGACGAGCTAGGGGAGACAACTCTTCCATCAGATACAGCAAACCTCGACGTCCCCGACGACATCCACAACTCCCAAGACGAGGCAAACTCGGAGACTGGGGGTACTGTTCCTTCCGAGTCTGAATCGGAAGGGAACAAACCCATATACCCCGATGACTTCTCACAACAGGGGTACGATTCGGAGGTTGCTTCCTCCACCACTCTGTCTTTCTCTCCTCATGTGAAGACGGTATTCATGACAGACAGCAACGAAGGTGGTTCCAGTGATCGCCAGCACATCGACAGTCTCGAAGCCATATTGCTTGCTTTGGTCAAGTCTGTAGATGAGATTAAAGCGGCCCTTCCAACTCTGCAAAGAGGGACGCCTGGCCAAACAAGCACGGGTCCCGCGGTCAATACTGACTCGAATTCGGCGGCACCAAACCCAGACAACAATCCTCCGAAAACAACGGCCCCCATTGCCGTGGACGAAGCACGCGAAGCGAGAAGAGAGGTCCAGGAGCTCCGAGCCATGTTCCACGCTCGAGAAAACTCTTAAGACCTCAGAATACGGCAACCATACCCTGCTGCATGGAGGGATGTTCCATTCCCACCAAGATATAAGCCGTTCATTATCAATCCTTATGATGGCAAGACCTCGGCAAGTCGGTACATAACTTACTTCGAGGTCACCACCGACCATCTGCCCCATGACGGTGCCATTCTCATACGATTATTCATCGGTGCATTGGAAGGAGTCGCCTTCGACTGGTATCACAACCTACCGGACAACTGCATCCACTCCTTCGCCGGCTTCAAGCGTATGTTCTTGGAGAGATTCTACGAAGTAGGGCAGGACATCACCATGTCCACCCTCATGGACGTCGTCCAAGGGGAGAAAGAGCTGACAAGGAACTACATCGAGCCGTTCCGCCAAACCGCCATAAAGCTGCCCTCTGGAAATCCAGATTCCTCCTTGATTAAAATTTGCCAAAAGAGACTCCTCCCAACAATCAGTCTCTGGATGGGCGAAAGTTAATTCAAGGACTGGAAGACGTTCATCATCAGCGCCACAAGCGCCGAAGAACGATTGAAGAAGGCTCGCCAACTGGGATTGCATATCTCAGACGGAGATAACAAGGGCAAGCGTCCCAACAACGATAATGGGGGTAGCCCCTCCAACAATTGGGATAGCAGGGGAAAGCAGGCTATGGTGGCCTACACGGCCCAGAAACCTGAGCCAAAGCTGGCAGACAAATAATGGCCGCAAATCACTTACTCCTTCGAAGACGGTCACGTCAAGCCCATCTTGGACATGCTCATACAAAGGGACAGAATTCAGCTTCCTCCACCAAGACGGGAACTGCGGCCGGCAGAGATAGAGAACCCAAAGTACTGCCATTATCATCGCTACGTCCATCATGGTACACACGACTGCTACCAGCTGAAACGGTACATCCAAAACCTCATCGATTCGAACGCTTTGGCCATCAATTTCGAAGAGGTAACGGTGGCAGCCAATATGGTGTCGGTGTAATTCGGCAGCTTCCCTCCGACGAAAACTCAAGACGGGGTGGTCCCCATCCCTCTGGCGACAATGGAGATTACTAATCTTCTACCTCCCCGAGATCAGGCTGCTGGTTTGGTGCCCCTCACCACATCACGAGGGGAGGTCATGTGGATCCATCCAGACTTGGTATCGGAAGTGACACGGCCTATATCGTCTTCTATCTACAAAAAAAAGAATAAAAAAATTAGATCCTGTCGCACAATCTCGGTAGACATCGAAGAACCTACAGCCGTCGTCACGCGGTCTAGGACGCAATCCCAACCTGTGGTTGACAATCCAGCTGAAGATCAACAACCCACTACAACTGATGCTCCGGGACCGGCTCAGCCTTCGACGACCGATAAGCCTAGGCCGAGGGAGACTCGCTTCGACAAATCCCTCCGAAAGAGGCAGCCCAAGGGCTGGAGAGGCCCTACAACTTCGACATCTTGGCACAATTAGCCAACACACAGGCCAAGTTGTCATTATACGAGCTCCTGAGACTCTCTAAGGATGTTCATGCGGCTTTGAGCGATGCACTCCAAAACGCCGACGCATACCTGGCTCAAGTTAACCTCACGGGGGAGGACCCGCCTGCAGATCACCAAAATAGCGCCTGCACGGGAGCAATGCCCAACATCGTCTTCACTCTGCAGGACATGCTCAACAAACCTAATCTGCACGATCGCCCACTATACTATACTGGATACATCGGCGACGTAAAGGTGGATCGGACGCACATTGATTCCGGCTCTTCCATAAGCATTATTTCGAAGGTTCTGCTGCATCATCTCTGCATCCTAATGCATCGTCTGACGCCCACAAACACCGCCATCAGCTGTTTCAATTCGGGCAGAAGCTACCCTATTGGGAAGATTCGTCTGAAGTATCAAATTGGCGACCTCCAATCCGAAGTTACCTGCTACGTCATCGATGCAGACACTTCTTACAACATCCTCTTGGGTCGCCTATGGATACACGATTATATGATCGTGCCCTCCACGCTGCACCAGTGCTTCAAATATGTCGACAAATACAGCTTCGTGAGGACGGAATTTGCTGATATCGATCCCTTCAAAGGGGTCGCATCTTACTACTCAGACTCCTGCCTGTACGAAAAATTGAAGAAGCATCTTGGTGAAGGAGATGTACAAGCTAGTACCGAGACAGCCACAGGATCAGAAGAGCCTCTGACGATCCACCTCCAAGCTCGTAAACCGGGTAGGTCTGCACCCCTTACCGCCACTATACGTAAGGACGCAATCAGCCTCTCGGCACAAGAAGAGCAGATGATAATCAGGCTGCCAAGGTCTGGCCAAGTGCCAAGATCTACAACGAGGCCACTAACAATCAGACTGCCGAGAGTCGGCCAGCCCCAAACGGAGAAGCTCAATCCCTCCGACAGACCACTGACGATACGCCTTCCTAAGAAGGGTCGTCACCCCGATGCTAGGTCTGACACTTCTAGCGAACCATCCACTCCTCGCCCCACATCGAGTACCAAACTGGGGGTCGCTAGTCTGCCAACAACTCCACGCTCAACTCCATCAACTGAACCGCTGACGATCAAGCTTCCCAGGTCGTCCTCTCAGTCTTCATTCACACAGGGGGTAGCCGAAGAGGAACCGGAGCTAGCCAAGTATGTGGCTGCCCACACTGATGTTCCCTCCGCAGATGATGTAATTCCCCTAGAAAAGATACCTTACTTCATCGATAAAGGGCTATCTTTGAACTACCTCGGGCTTAATAAGCTTTGTACAATATACGCTATGGAACACGGTATAGGCACTCACCTACACACACAGGTGACAAATATCTACACCACAATCCAGCTTACTCCAGCAGAAGACGCTTACCGAATAATCGAGGGAGGGGACCATCCAATCATCTTCGGCCGGAAGGACGATCCGCATCCCTTCACCATAGAAGAAGTCGACCTTGGATCGGATGCCGGAAGACAACCTCTGTATCTTTATAGCCCCCAATCTAAATATCTTATACAGAAACAGGGGTATAACCTGGAAATGATACCGGGTTTGAATTACGGTACTGGACGACGACTACCTTTGAAGCTCCCGATCCCGGTCGACAAACCAAGGGACTACTATAGCAAGACTCGATGTGGATTAGGGTATGTAACACCCACGACAACCCCTGAAAGTTCAGATGAAGAATGTGACTGGCATTCACATTCGCCGGGTCACCAACTTCTGATTCGGATACCAGCATCGGAGACGTATTCAGACAAGTCCTGTCAGTCAACATGGCATTCGCCGACGCTTATGAAGAAGATGAAGATATTCCGAAAATTCTCGAGCTAGAGCCGTGGGCCCAACAGCTAGATGAACAATGGGAAAAGTGTTTCGAGCAAAGAGAACCTTCCACTGAGGATGAGGTCATACAAGTTAATCTTGGTGACGAAGCCTCCCCGAAACCAATCTTCATCAGCCAGAGTCTGACAGATGAAGAACGAGAGTCACTGCTCCAACTCGTCAAAGAGTATATCGATGTGTTCGCTTGGAGCTATGAAGATATGCCAGGATTGGACCCCGAGATCGCACTCCACAAACTCAATATTCGTCCGGATGCAAAACATGTCAAGCAACAGCAACGACGGTTTCGCCCCGATGTCATGAATGTTATTGAAGCTGAAGTCAACAAACTGATAGCCAGCGGCTTCATTCACGAAGAGCAGCATCCAGACTGGGTAGCCAACATCGTACCAGTTCTCAAGAAGAACGGGAAGATCCGAATATGCATTGACTTCCGGAATCTGAATGAGGCCTGCCCTAAAGATGAATTCCCTCTTCCTATCACAGATATCATGATCGACAACACCTGCGGCTTCAAACGTATATCCTTTATGGATGGCTTCTCAGGATACAAATAGATCAAGATGTTTCCTGACGACGAGAAGCACACATTATTCCGAACACCAATTGGTACATATTGCTACACCGTTATGCCTTTCAATTTAAGGAATGCTGGCGCCACTTACCAGAGAGCTATGAGCGTCATCTTTAGAGACCACTTGCACAAGACAGTGGAGTGCTACGTCGACGACATCGCCGTCAAAAGCCGTTCGAAGGAAGATCATCTGCAAGATCTCAGGACAGTGTTCGACCTAATACGAGCACACAACTTAAAGATGAACCCTACAAAATCATTCTTGGAAGTCTCCAGCGAGAAATTCCTGGGTTTTGTCATTACTTCTCAGGGCATTCACATCAACCCCGAGAAAACAAAGGCAATCATGGAGATGGGTCCCTCGAAAAATCTTCGCAAACTCCGAGGCCTCCAAGGTAGGCTGGCTTACATCATGAGATTCATCTCTAATCTCTCCGGACGATGTCAACCATTCACCCATCTCATGAAGAAGGGAGTCTCTTTCGTATGGGATGAGGAATGCCAGCGCGCTTTCGACAGCATCAAAGAATATTTGTCGAACCCCCTAGTCCTGGTAGCTCCTGTTGTCGGAAAGCCATTCCTGCTCTATGTGCGAGCAATGGAACATTCTCTTGGTGCTCTGTTGGCACAGAATAATGATGCGGGCCACGAACAAGCTATATACTACCTCAGTCGAAAGATGATTGGGCCAGAATACCGGTACACGGCCGTAGAGAAGGAATGCCTTGCTCTCATGTTTGCCATCCAGAAGACGCGACACTACGTCACGGGACAAACCATCCACGTGATATCGCGGGTCAACCCCCTCAGGGTCCTCATGACCAAACCTGGGGCACTCAGCTCTCGCCTTGCTACCTGGGCGATATTACTATCACCATACCACATAATCTTCGTCCCGCAAAAGGCTATTAAAGGCCAGGCTCTGGCAGACTTTCTAGCAGCACATCCAGGTTCGGAGACGACCAGGGTATATGAAGAGATACCGGACGAGGTCACCAGTTCAAATACAGTCTCCCATGATGCCATCTGGCGAATGTTCTTCGACGGCGCTTCGAGAACTAGACCCAAAGGCAACATCATCGCTGGAGTTAGAGTGGTGTTGATTTCTCCCTACGGCTTGGTGATCAATCGGGCCTACTCACTCACAGAGCCCTGCTCAAATAATGTGGCCGAGTACAATGCCTTGGTCATCGACCTCCGACTCGCAAAGGAGCTGGGGAAAGAGTATCTTGAAGTATACGACGACTCACAGTTAATCATCAATCAGATTCGGGGGTCGTACGAGGTCCGCCACGAAGACATGATCCCGTATCATCGAATAGCAATCGACATCATCTCGTCTCTGGGAGGATTCTTCATAAAACATGTTCCAGACTCCAGAACATTGAGGCTGATGCCCTAGCTGGTTTGGCCGCTTTCCTAGCTGTGCCAAATTACGCTCGTCATCAGGTTGACATAATAGGCCGTGAACTAGTCTGTTCTAAGGATAACGTTCGATGCATTGAAAGCTACTCCGCCCTTTCAGTCGACGAAGCACCAGACTGGAGACAGCCGTTCATCGACTTCGTAGTATACGACATCCTGCCAAAGAATCCGAAGGAAGCTACTTCTATCAGAAGACGTTCTCTCAGATTTTTCTATGATACGGAGACGAAGATGCTGTATCGCCGATCCTATGATGGGTTGCTGCTTCGGTGTCTATCAAATACAGAAGCCAAGGAAGCCGTACGCGAGGCCCATGATGGTGTCTGCGGAGCCCATCAACCTGGCTCGAAACTGCAAGACCGTCTTCGCCGAATGGGCTATTACTGGCCCACGATGGTTGCAGATGCAATAGATTATGCACGAAAGTGCAAAGCCTGCCAAATCCATGCCGACTTCATCCACCAGCCATCTGAATTCCTACATCCGACGGTGGCCTCCGGGCTATTCGAAGCATGGGGTATGGACATCATCGGCCCAATTACCCTGCCTTCGTCCAGAGGACACCGATTCATACTCGCAATCACCGATTACTTCTCTAAATGGGCGAAATCCATCCTATTGGCAGAGGTGAAAACTTCAAACATGATCAGCTTCCTTAAGCATCATGTCATCTACCGCTTTGGACTATCCCGAAGGATCATTCACGACAATGGGCCACAGTTCGCAAGCCACGCATTTTATCAGTTCTGCGACAAGCACCGAATTCAGAATATTGCTTCGACACCCTACAACCCAACAGCCAACGGGTTAGCAGAAGAATTCAACAAAACCATAATCAAGCTACTCAAGAAATTCGTGTCCTCTAACAAGCGCGACTGGAATGAGAAGCTCGGCAAATGCTTATGGGCGTATCGTACCACAGTTCGAACAGCCACCGGGAATACCCCATTTTCCCTGGTGTACGAGAGTGAGACAGTCCTCCCATTAGAGACTCAGATCCCCTCACTCCGCGTCGCCCTCACACATCAGTTGACGACAGACGAAAACCACCATCGTCGACTACAGGAATTGAAGGCCCTAGACGAGAAGCGCCTGTTAGCTTAGCAACGAATTGAGCTGTATCAAGCTCGAATCTCCGGAGCTTTCAACAAGAAGGTCAAGGCCAGAACATTCTAAGTAGGCAATCTCATTCTGGCGGTTCGGAGGCCGATGGTTATGACGCATAAAATTGCCGGCAAATTCCAACCAAAATGGGAAGGCCCGTTCATCATCGAAGCTGTATTCTCCAACGGCGCCTACCGCCTCGCAAAACAAAATGGAGACTTGCTCATGTTGCCCATCAACGATAAGTTTCTGAAGAAGTATTATGTCTGAAACAAAATCCTCAAGACATCTCAAAATGTCGAGTTATGTACCTCCCCGTACCACTGAACTTACATTCTAGTTCCATACATAGAATCATGTACCCGCTGGTACCTCTGAACTCATTCCTACATTTTACAATCATTCGAGTCACGTACCCGCTGGTACCTCTGAACTCATTCCTATATTTTCCAATCATTCGAGTCACGTGCCCGCTGGTACCGCTGAACTCACACTCACCATTCTCCAGATTCCTGAGTCATGTACCCTCTCGTGCGGCTGAACTCACATCCACAACATCCCAGATTATCGAGTCATGTGCCCGCTGGTGCCACTGAACTCACACTTTCACAATACTGAGTCATGTACCCACTGGTGCCTCTGAACTCACATCCCGGTCACTCTTTCGGATAGTGAGTCATGTATGATCATACCTCTGAACTTTCTTCCTATAAGAGATCCTCCCTCATGATCCACTACCCGCACTCCCAGGGCACAAAAAGGGTAACGGGTCTACAAATTTCCAAAACGACCATGTCGATGCTACCTCTGAGTCGTTTCACTTCCGCCAAAAACAAATCACCCCATACATAAAACTTCCATATCCACATTACCTCTGAGTCGTTTTATGTACCCCCTCTTCATTGAGCCCACTCCTGCCATGTCCTCATTACCTCTGCGTCGGAAGGCTCCGTAGAAGAAACCATCATACTTGCCATGTCCTCATTACCTCTGAGTATATATGTCGGTTCCCTTTCAACCTATCATCTATACCCACAACCGGAGTACGACAAAGATAATAGGTCCACAAATGTCCTCTGTTGACCACAAATATCCTCTGTTGACCACAAATGTCCCCTGTTGACCACAAATGTCCTCTGATGACCACAAATGTCCTTTGTCGACCACAGATGCTGTACTGGGTCTCCAGTACACGCCTATCCCTTCCCTATCATGCCTGGGAGCCCAGTTGCTTCCTAGTATTCTCTCGAATACCAAAAACTTCTATAGCTGTCTTATCGCGAAGTTGTTCTAGGTATTCCTCTCCAAAACTTGTTACTCGTACCTAAAACCAAGGTACGCCCTGGGTAACATGTCCACAAATAATCCCCCAGCATGTTCAATTCCACAAACACCACGAGTACAAGAAAGAGAAGATGAGTTAAAATATGCTCATTTATTCAAAATTTAAAATGCTACATCATTTGGGATCACATCCCTTACAAAATAAAAAAAAGAAAAAAAAAAGAGGGAAAAAAGAGCAAAAGAAAACAGAAAACTGATCACTGCTCCGGGGCACATAACTCCGTGAGACGGTCCGTCAGCAAGGCAACCGACCGCTCAAACCTCTGTTTAGCTCGACGCTCCGCCTCTTGGATCAGCGCCGTCTCGTCCTCCAAATGAGCGTGAGCTTGCCAGTTGTCCTCAAATTTCTTGAAAGCTCGCTCCAGGTTAACAGAAGATCGGGAACCCTTCTCGGCCTCCCGAACGATTGACTTATGTTCCGCATGAGCAGCCTTCAGCTCCAACTCTAGGAAGGCCAATTCCCTCTGAAGTGCGAGAATCTGCTCCTTAGTGTCAGCTATTCTACGAGAAGCAACCTCTTCCTGAGCTCTACAAGCTTGACTTCGACGACCCAGCCTGTCATACGAAGCGAAAAGCTCGTCAAGGTCCCCCTTCACAACTGGCCCGGCAGTGTCTCGAGCGAGCTTTATCCTATCCCGAGCGGCAATAAGGATGCCCCGCTCCTGTTTAATTGCAGTGGGCAAGTCAGCCTGCCGTAACACCAGCAATCGGGTCACGAGCTGATCAGCCTCTGCCAACTTGGGCTCCAGGAGCGCAGCCAACCCCACCCCGCTAGGAAGAGTCTTCAAAGTTTCAATCTGACCCCGAGCGCACCGCATGGACAGAGAAAAAGGGATCCTCGGTTCTACGGCAGCATCTACGCCCCTCTTTAAATGGAGATAGAAGCTGTCGACCACATCCTGCGACACCTCGTCCAAAGCCTCCGAAGAAGCCGGCGTCAACGAGAGTGTAGCTGGAAACACTGAAGACGACGCGACAGAATCTGTCACTCCTGCCATTAGGGAAACAAACTCCATGCGAAAGGACGCCTGACAGCGGCCAACTCCTCTTCAGCAGCCCGCAGAACTTGAATGCTCGGCAGGGCCGAGAAGTCAATCTCCGAAGCCGTATAAGCAGCAGAGGATGAGACGGAGACCATCACTCCCGGAACAAACTCCACTCCCATCTGCCCGGAGCTGGCGGGAGGCCCCTCGACATGAGTTGGTGAAGGAGAGGAAATGCTCCTTTCCCCCTGATCGCAGCAGGCCGAGCCTTCCCCAAGAACATCCGCTGTGGGAAGTAAAGGGTCAGGACCTGTAGGGCCAAGACAACCATGAATCGATTTAACTTGGAGGATATGTTGATAGAGAAAATAAGCCCCCTCACTAGTCAATATTTGGCTTATCTTACCAGCGGAAGAGTATGGAGGCTGAGGTTCGCATAAGGCCACCACAACCTCTCCACCAGCGGCCTCCGAGTCGAATATAATAGACTCCTCCGCCCCGGCACCCTCGGAAGGGGACGCGACGAGATCGGCGTTGCCTTGCTGAAATCCAGCAATCTCGAAAACAGGCACGAGGAAACCTTCGTCACCCCGGACCGAGGCCTCAGCAACTTGGGAGTCCTCAGCCGTCGCTGAGAGAGCCCCCGCAGAAAGGACCGCGGCACACATGCCACTAATCAAAGCAGCAAGGGCCGGATCAACTCCAGGTGCAGCAGACTGTTCATGAGAGCCTGGTTCGTCAGATGCCTACAAAGAAAAAAATGATTAGGTTATATCTCCAAGAAAAAGAAAGCCACAACAAGGAGATAGCTCCAATATAGTCTTACCTTCGGAGCACTGTCAGCATCCTCACCCCTCTCCGTAATAAGTAGCCTATAAGGTCTGACCGCAGCTCACTTTACAGAAAAGGTAACTCCTCCGTCAGTAGACTCATGCCAGCCTCGCTTACGCGAGGGACCAGGCATGGCAGGCGGTGGTTCTACCCTCACCACCTCTGATACAGGTGGCAACTGATCTACCACCTCATCTAATACGACCGACGGTTGATCCGTCATCATCTCATCCGCCATGACGGGCGGTTGATCCGCCGCTGCTCCGCTACCAGAAGAGAGAGAGTCCTCGTCGTCCCGCTCGTTGCTTCCCTCAACTGTGTCAAAGGACTCGGAATCGGGCACGGGAACCCTATTCGCCCCTTTCTTCTTTGCCTTCGACACCGTAGCCCTCTCCGCCAAACGAGTGCCCATGATGAAGCTAGTCCTCGGGTCAAAATCAATAGGAGGCAGGTTTACCGTAACATGGTATAAGGCCGCCATATGCAAGATTTCTTCCAGCACGTTTGCTGCAGGAACTGAGAAACTAGTTCGAGTATGACAAGTGTCATAGTAACTCCATGCCCTAATCCCATCAAGGATGCTACCCTTAAATCCCAGGCTGGAACTGGGACGTCCGAAGAATAGTTGACTGTACCCAAATTGATGGGCAAACCTACTGGGCAAGTAGGGCTCCAGGTACACAGTGTTGTGGTTGCGATAAACTAAATGCACCGGGCGAATGTTACGCAACTAGAAACGTATTTTCTCGGCGGGAAGAATAAAGTGACGGCCGATCCTCTCGATGGAACCTGCCCCTCCCGAAACCACACAATTGCACAGCCACACCATTAAAAAGCCTGCCAAAAGTGCCTTCTCTGACAGCCGCCGAATACCACAATAAAAATAGCTGAAGGAGTCAATCTGGCTCCCAAACTTGTCACCCTTAGACTTCGACCTCCTAGCAGTCGACACCAAGCCTTCTACTTCTCTAGGAGTTTGACGACCTCTGGAAGTAACTCGGCCAGCAGTACTGAATTTAAAAAGATAGGAGATGCAAGAGTTGGTATGGGGAGTGTCCCCTTCCGAGCTATCATTTTTCTTGATAGCCGTTTGGTGACAGGTACTATGGTGACATAACAGTTCTTGGTACACAGTGACGAAGCCTGGGAATCGTCGATCTAGATCCTGGAACTCCTCGTTCGTTGGAGTGTACGCTTCGAAGGTCTCGTCTCCCCAGGAAAGCTTGGAGACAGCATACATCTCATGGAGAGCGAGCCCCAACTCCCCTACAGGTGTGAAGAAAGTTCATGTCCGATGATTATACATCTCCAGAAGGGCCATAAACAACGGCTTATTAATGGGCAATCCGTGGCTAGTACCCCGGATAGCATCATAAAGATTGACTTCTCGCAAAAAATGCCTCATAGTTCCGCAGAATCCACAAGGTCAGGTTAGCCCACGGAGGAATGGGGTGTAACCAGCTCGGCAGTACCAATCTGCCAACAGGATAGGACCCTTTTCGAGCAAGCTGGCTCAGGAAGGTATCAGCCTGAGAAAATGAGAAGTTAGGACCGGGTGTGTTGATAAAGGTACCCGGAGCTAACCCCATCACAGATCGACTGGCCGGATCCTTGATCGCGTGTACTGACCCAGTAGTTTTATTGCAACGGATGTTACCCATAAATATTCCCGGTCTGGTTGGAGTGAGGGAGTCTGTCATCTGCATGTCCAATAAGATCATATTGAACCACGTAAGAGGGAAATGATGCTTCATAATGGGGATATGAATCGGCATCCCGTCCAGATTAAAATCCTAACTCTCAGAGACATCCAGCACTCGGGAGTTTTTTATGATCAATGCATCCCCAAAGAGGAAGATCGGCCTCAGATACTTTCCATTTGGCTCCCCGGAGCTTATCATGTCGCTAAGGACTTGGAAAGATTGAACCCTGATAACATTCAGTCGCTCTAAAGGCTCATTAACAATAAGCTGCTCTGATACTTGACGAACTAAATCGTCCCGTCGCACGTCCGAGACAAATTGATTCGAGCCAACCAAAAGTTTCCCCGCAGGATTTACTGGCAGATTCACTGAAGAAAGACGAAATAAACAAGATTAGAAGATAGTCAAACAAAGAAGTGTTTGAAAGATTATTTAAGTCTATGTGGCTTGGGTCGTCACAACCTTATGCGGCGCAGAACCAGATTAGTCCATACGGTTCTGTTCATCATATCCTTATGCGGCTCCGAGTCAGACGAGTCCATACAAAGTAAGTTCAGATGAGCTTATGAATCTTCTGCGGTTTGGGGAAGGGCCTATGCGGTGCAAGGTTCACATAGACTCAACAGACAAACCTAGGCGTGGATGCGGCTCGAATTCAGGTGAGACTATGCGGTTCAAAGTCCACGCAGACTCATGCAGCCCTGAACAGACAGACTCATGCGGCTACAAGCAGATGAGCTTATGCGGTTCAAAAGTGAACTACGCTCATGCGGCCCAAACCGAAAATATATATGCGGTTCAGATCGAGTATGACAAGCCCATGCGGCCCCCTAGACGAAGTGCTTATGCGGTCATATCGACGAACTTTGTACATAAGGCTTGTGCATAAATTATGCAGCAGAGCCATGGCAGTTAGGGTTCTAAGACGACACCCTTACTAGTAATAGGTGGATGAACGTCGAGATGAACAGAGTGAACAGCGGTCGGCGGAGGAGTGGCCACGTTCGTCATCGCTGTCACCGCAGAAGCGACCGCCTTGCCCTTTGCAGCCTTCGACGCAGCAACCTTCTTGGGAGCTATGGGTGCTTGGAAGAGAAAGGAGTTAGAAAGATCGAAGAGAGAAAAGAAGACTCCCCAGAACGAAAGTATTCCTATTTATAGACAAGGAATGAACGCCTCGATCCACGTGCAATATGATGACCGACTCTTCGGTCATCGAGGAAAAACGGCTTAATAATATCCTGACTCTTGGGATCCTGGCCCAAAAAAGCGGCTCTTAAAATATGACAGCAAATCAAGAGCATTAAATACAGAAGATTTACAAAAGATTTGCACATGTGGCAGAAAGACGTGGCAAGAAGCTTATACGGCCAAAGCAGCCCATGCGGCTCAGAGAGTCATGCGGATGAGGTAATCATGCGGCTGGTCAAATCCATGTGGCTAGGACAGAATACATCCGTGCGGCTCTGGCATAATCATGCTTCTTATTCAAAGTATTTCAATTTTGTAAATTGAAAACTTTGAAGGGGGTCTTGTAGAAGCATAAAAAAGAGAAGAAAAATGATCCATGCGGCCAAGGAGCCACATGCGGCTCAAGAGTCCCATACGGCTCAAACACAGAGTGGACTCCATGCGGCCAGCAGAGGGAAGCCACGTGTCTTTTTAGAACAGCTATATCCAGCGTCATTCAAACACAATTAATGCTCTGACGGTTGACAATTAATGCTCTGACGGCTGACAGCTGACAGTTGACAGCCCTGACGAAAAGTAGTCATAATGACTGACACAAGAGCACTATCTTCCGAGGGAACTGGAGAAAATCTTTACAGCTTCGAGGCAGGTTTATGCGGCCAGATTAGACGAGTTCACACGGCCAGTATAGAGAAGCCTATGCGGTTCAACCATGAAGAAATCCATACGGCTCGGCCATGAAGGCTCTCATACAGCTCAGCCATGAAGACCCCCATACGGCTCAGTCATGAACATATTCATGCGGCTCGGTTATCACAACCTTCATGCGGTTCGAGTATAGAGACTATTCATGCGGCTCGGTCATGAAATCTTTTATATGGCTCGGTCATGACGACCTTCATGCAGCCCAAACACGAACGCTCCTCATGCAGCTCAACAACGATGACAGGACACGTGTCCTAAAGATAATCAAATTTTGGGTCAGATCCCAATAATTTGGGTTACGTGGCAAGAGAATGAATTAAATTGATTCATTTAGATTGGCGGACATCCGCAAATCATCATAATGGGGATTTATTGCAATCAACATTAATTACTGACATGATTTGGCATAATCCTCATTAATGGCCCAGATCCTTCACACTCAAGATTAATGGCCCAGATTGATCATTTACCAGGCCACCGCTGTAGGCCTTTAAAAATGACAGTCACGCTGAGTTGATCAGGACAGAGTCGAAAGTCACGCTCAGTTGATCCAGACAATATTTACAAATCACGCTGGGGAACAGCTCATCATTTGTCAGAGAGTAATTATGACTGACAGCACGACAGTCGAAGAATGTCACTTTGTATGCCATGTATGCACAGAATTCGAGAGATCACAGCCGTCTATTGCGTGATTTTCGAAATCTTCTTCAGCAAGACTCAGCCTTCGTCAAGTTGGCGTACCAAAAGAGCTTCTTGTCATTTAATACGACTGACAAAAGCAATCACTGTCATAGATTTTGTGTCAGTCGAGGCACGCCAAATCAAGACAGCTGGCAGTTCTATCTCAAGTCTGCGTGTATTTGTGAGATCTTCATCTCAAACGTGCGTGAATTCTGAAGTTTTCTTCCTCAAGTCTGCGTGGATTTTGAAGCATTTTTGCCTCGAGTCTGCGTGGATCCTGAAGCTTCTTGCCCCAAGTCTGCGTGGATTTTGAAGCTTTCTACACCGAGTTTGCGTGGATTTTGTCTTCAACAAAGTCTGCGTGGATTTCATCAAATTGGAGTACGTGGCAGCCATGCCACTGATCTCTCGCCTGCGTGTCCTGTAACTTGTACACGACTCATGCATGATCGCCATGTGTCCAACAGTTACAGGCCACGTCCAGTAACTTCTTACAACCTTGCGTATGTTAAATCCTGCGTGATTTTCAACTAAGCATAGGCTGTGAAGACAGTTATATTTTCAGTTTTATTTTTGACTCTATAAATAGAGTTCTTTTTCTTATTGATTGTACAGATACATAGTTATCTACTGTCAAAATTTTTGAGAGCTTTTCTTCTTCCCATAGTCCAAGGGATAAAGTGATCGTCTTCTAGATCAGATTCCCACAGTTGTAATTTTCCCAGAAATACAATAAATAAAGGAATTTATTTATGGAAAACAAATTGGCGACTCTGCTGGAGAAAACCATCTCCTCTTCTGAGATGGCAACAACTCAATGCGACACTGCGTCAATCGGCTCGACGAAGAAGGTGATGACGATCAAATTCGATCAACTCGCCTATGAAGAAATACAGCGGGCTAAGAGTGGCAAGCCCACTCCAGCCTCCATTACCACTGCCAAATCGAAGGGATACTCTGTCTATGTCCCTAAGAATCAGTTGGCAGTCAATGATGAAGTCTCTGCCACAGTGTCTACTCCTAACACTGGCAAGAACTCTACTGCAAGCACGCACACTCTTGTGCGCTCGAAGATAACAGTAATCAAAAGTCACGTTGACAGTACTGGCTCCTTAGCCAAATCTGTTCCAGCGTACAAATTTAATTCTAAAAGTCACGCTGACAGTACTGCCTCCTTAGCCAAATCTGTTCCAGCGTGCAAATTCAATTCTAAAAGTCACGTTGACAGTTCTGGCTTCTTAGCCAAATCTGTTCCAGTGTGTATTTCTAAAATCAAAAGTCACGCTGATAGTACTGGCTCCTTAGCCAAACCTGTTCCAGCGTATAATCTTAAATCCAAAAGTCACGCTAACAGTACTGGTTCTTTAACCGAGTTTGTTTCAGCGTATATTTCATCCAAGAAGAATAGCTCCTTAGCTATCTCTTCTTCTTTACCAAGTTCTACTAGAACTGGGGGTGGTCTTCCATACAAAGTCCCTTCGAAAAGGAATAACACTTTAGTTGTTCCTTCTGCTCCTGTAGTTTTTACTTCAGGAACAGCTTTGACTGACAATTTTGTTAGTCAAAGGAAAGGAGATAGTCTTTTGACTACTCTTCCTTTTGGACATTCTATGTCTCAAAACTTGAATGAGTCTAAGAAGAAACATTCCTTAATGTCTTCTTCTATGACTTCTTCAAATTGGGCACAGAATCTGTCTAGAAAAGAAGGTCTGTTACCAACTCCTAATCAAAGGAATGGTTCAACTCTTCCTTCTCTGCAAATATCCAGATCAATGAAAGAAAAAGTTCATGTTTCCAAAACTAATGTGTTACCTTTAACTGATCTAAGAACAAAACTTAGCACTTCTGGTTCTAAGAAACCATATCAGTTGGAAACAAAGATAAAAGATCCAGATGCAGAGTATGCAAGAAACTATGTGGCTCATATTAATCATTCTCTATATAATCAAGAGCCATCAAGACCCAAGAACAGGAAATATACTCCTCAATCTTCACAAACAGATTTACGAGAATATCTTCAACAGAAGAGAATGAGTGATTCTGTGTCAAAGGATCATGCTGAATGTGACTTCTATCCAAGAGTCATAATTCAATGCAGATGTCAATCAATGGTTCAGGACCATACTGATCATGAATGTGACTTCCAGCCGAGTGTTACAATGCAATACAGATGTCAAACTAAACGACAATCTGTCTTCAATCGGATTCAGTGTGAACCTATGTCTGATGAAGATGAGCCTTTGTTTGCTTCTGTCAACATGACCTCTCGAGATACCGGGGGTAGAGCTGATAGTCCAGATGGAGCATATAGAAACACCAGAGCAAGAGTCCTGGCCTCTGGTCAAAGAAATTTGATCTCTGAAGACGATTCTGAATTTCTAGGAGAATCTAACTTCCCATCTCTTCCTACTGGGGGTAGTTCTCCTCTAAATGACTTTGATGCACGAAGCAGTGATTCAGAGCATACAACATCCACTAATTCATCAATAATCCCTCGTACAGTCACTACATATATGGTGGATGGGAATACTGAATTGAACAATGAACCTTCCTCTTTGGTGACTCCTCAGGACCAAAGAATTGCTTCTTTGGAACAGCAAATGAAGTCTATGGCTGATACTATGAAGTCGATGTATGAACTCATGACAGCTCAGTTGCAGAATCGACAGACTGTATCAGATGCCATACCAACTGACACTGATATAAGTCCAGTACAAGTTCCTCCAGCAGTACAATCCAATACTCCTGGACCAGCTCAACCAAATCCTAGTCTCTCTGGAGCTGGGGGTAGTGCTTATAATGCTGTTCCTCCTCCTAATTATTCTCTACAAGCTACAACTCCACAATCCTCCGGAGTTGTTAATGAAGAATTGAGGAATCTCAAAACTCAATTCGAGGCATTCAAACAGAAAGATGGTTTACAAAGGTTAGGCATCAAGCAACCTTACCCGATAGAATGGAAGCAAGTATCATATCCTCCTAAATAAAAGCCTCCTACTATCTCATTCTATGATGGAACCACTTCTACAAGTCAGTTTATTAATCACTTTGAAGTGATGACTGACCACTTGCAACCAAGTGATGCTCTCCTTACTCGGGTATTTATTGGATGTCTCAAGGGAACTGCTTATGAATGGTATAGAAGTCTCCCAGATGGGTGTATTACCTCATTTGCTGGTTTCAAACAGATGTTTCTTGAACGGTTCTATGAAGGGCTCAATGACATGACTATGTCTGCTTTTATTAGAATCAAGCAGAAAAATAATAAAACTACAGAGGATTATATTGAACGATTTTGAAGAGAAGCTCAGAAGATGCCTCTTGGAACTCCTGATGCTGTCACCATCGACACATGCAAATCAAACTTGTTGCCAATCATCAGCATGTGGACGGGATCAACCCAATTCCAAGACTGGCCTTCTTTCATAGTCAGTGCCAAGGCTGCAGAAATTAGTGCTGAAACCTTCAAAGGTTTAGGAGTGCAGATGACTCCCAAAGAAACAGGTCAAGGCATTAACAATAAAAATAATGCTCGCAAAAGAAAAGAAACTCTTGAAGTTAATCTTCAGAGCAAAGATGCATCAACTGTTCAAACTTCTCCTGCCTCTACAACTCAACAATCAAGAACACCTCGCCCCAAAGAAGAATACTCTTTCGATGATGACGATGTCCTTGGTATCTTTGAATATCTGCTGAAAGGTAATAAAATACAATTACCTGAAATCAAGAAACCTGATGAAGCTGGTAAGACAGATCATCCCAAATACTGTCCATACCACAGAATGTTGGGTCATACAATTCGTACATGTTATGTACTAAAAGGAAAGATCCAAGAAATGATTAAGTCTGGAGCTATCTCTCTTACTCCAAAAGAGAAGACTGTCACTTTTAATGTCGTCTCTATGCAATTTGGAGACTTCCCTCCTCAACTCCTAGAAAGTGGAATTGTTCCTATTCCCAAGGCAACTCTTGAAATAGTGAATATTCCTCCTCCACATTCTGAAGGATTAGTGCCAATCACTTTGGAAACTGGAGAAATTATGTGGATTCATCCTGATCTAGTGGCAGATTTTGAATCATCCTCTCCTCAAAAGACTACTTCTCAAAAGTCCAAGAAAGCTGGAAAGATTAAGTCATGTCATATGACGTCTCTTGGATCTACCTCCGACACAGAGCCAAAAGATAAAGAAGAAGCACTTGTTAGTGCTACTCGAACGGGGAAACCTTATCTAAAGGATTATTCCAAGAATCCTGAGGATACTCCTGATATCCCTTCAGCTGATAAAGATGCTCCTAATGCTCCTCCTGAAGAAGAATCATCTACTGCACCTGTTCCTTCAACCACACCGGTTGAACCTGTTCCTCCCAAGCCTACAGCTCTGGAGAAAGGCAAACAACAGGCTCGGTTTGATAAACCAATCAAGAAGTCTCCTCTTCTTGGGCTTCAGAAGCCTTACAATTTCGACATTCTAGCTCAACTTGCTAATACTCCAGCTAGAATGTCCCTCTTTGAGCTTTTACGTCTTTCTAAAGAGACTCGGGAGACGTTAAGTGAAGCACTTCTTCAGGCAGACTCTTGTCTTGCACAGTTAAAGATGCCAGATGCAGAACCTGCCACTTGCTTACATTGCAACAGTGTAGTGAAGATTATCCCAAATATCACCTTTACACAAGACGACATGCTACTCGAGGATAATCGACATGATCGGCCTCTCTACTACACTGGTTATATCGATACGATGAAGATAGATCGTATCCTCATTGACCCAAGGTCTGCAATAAGCATAATGCCAAAGAGTCTATTGGATGAACTAAAAATCCTTCTTCACAAGCTCTCCAAGACGGTTACTACTATCCTGGGATTCAATCAAAGCCGAAGCGAGCCTTTGGGAAAGATTCATCTGAAGCTTCAGATAGGAGATTTCAGATCTAAAGTCACTTTCTATGTGATCGAGATCGTAGGATCCTACAATCTTTTTCTTGGGAGGCCCTTTCTTCATAAAAATAATGTGGTGCCTTCTACTCTTCATCAGTATTTTAAGTACATTGATAGCAATGGAAGAGTACAAAAAGAAGTTGCTGATATAAATCCCTTCCATGGGGTTGAAGCTTATTTCAATGATTCCCGAATGTACAAAGAAGAGTATACAAGGGTCATACAAGCTATGGAGAAAGAGGATGCACAAAGTGAGACTTTAATAATCCCTCTTAAAGGTCGAACTACTCAGCAACAATCTCCCAAACTCTCTGGAGAAGGTTCTTTCATCATTCCAGTGAGTGGACAGATCTCTCCGTTACCTCAGTCGTCTGCTCAAGACACAATGATCATTCCTGTTAGTGGACGTACTACAGTTCTTGTATCTTCACAGGATACTCTGCTAATTCCAGTTGGTGGGCGGACCACTCTTCCATCTCAAGCTTCAAGGGAGCTCACCTCTTCTGAGCCATTTGTTATCGATCTTAATCGAAACAAAGCTTCTTTTCATTCTTCTTCATCCCCTTTAGTCATTGACTTGGCTAAAATCTCTAAGGCTCAGCCTTCTCCTAATGTAAATATTGCTGCTTTTACATTTAATGAAAAGTCTCCACCTTTGCAGTACGCTGATGTATACAATTATGTTCATAGTTATTTACATCTGTTAGATGACTTGAGCACAATAACCATAGGAGTTGTACAGACTGTTCATACAGATGTATCTCTAGAACCTGTACAATCTTTATACTTCCTAGTTTCCAGCAGAAAGCCAGGAGATATTCCAATATTCTTCGACAAAGGACCCCAAAGTCCTTCTGATTTAGAAGATGATGACAGAAATGATGATACTGGAAGATTACAACTACGTCGTTATAGTCAGCAATCTAAAGACATCATCAAAAATATGGGCTATGACTTCAAGACTGGCCTCAATAGTAGAAAAGGAAGAAAAATGCCTGTTCGTATTCCTCTTCTGAAATATGGAAGGACAAAATGCGGATTGGGCTATATTGCTGCTACTCCTTTCATCAATATTATCCATGAAGATCCAGAATCTGACGAAGATAAGAGATCTGATTCTTCTAGTACCACTTCTTGGGATTCCGATACGAGTATCGATGACTTCTACTGCAACATCTGTCTTCCAATATGGTTTCTATTGACCGTTCTGAAGAAAGTGATGAAGACGAAGAAGAATTTGGAATTTCACCTGAATCAGAACAATGGGCCCAAAGGTTAGATAATCAATGGGAGTTCCGTTTCGCGCAAAAAGAACCTCCGACTGAAGATAAACTTGTTCGAATAGATGTTGGTGAAGAGGGATCCCCCAAACCAATATTCATCAGTGAAAGTCTTTCAGAAACTGATAAGCAAGACATGATCAAACTCATTCATGATTACATCGACGTCTTCGCTTGGAGTTATGAAGTTATGCCAGGACTTGATCCACAAATCGCAACTCACAAGCTCAATATCTTGCCAAATGCCAAACCGGTCAAACAACAACAGCGACGATTTCGTCCAGATATTATGGATGCAATTGAAGCTGAAGTCAATAAACTCATGGCCTCCGGGTTTATTAGAGAGGAACAACATCCCGATTGGGTGGCTAACATAGTTCTTGTTCTTAAAAAGACTGGCAAGATCAGAGTATGCATAGATTTCTGCGATCTCAATGCGGCATGTCCTAAAGACGAATTTCCTCTACCAATCACTGATGTCATGATTGATAATACATGTGGATTTGAACGGATGTCATTCATGGACGGGTATTCTGGGTACAATCAGATTAAAATGTTTCCAGATGACGAGAAGCACACTTCTTTCAGAACGCCGATTGGTACATACTGTTATACAGTTATGCCATTCGGTCTCAAGAATGCAAGAGCAACTTATCAACGAGCCATGAGCACTATATTTCGTGAACATTTGCGAAAAATAGTCGAATGCTATGTTGATGATATTGTAGTCAAAAGTCGACAAAAGGAGGATCATATCCAAGATTTGAAGACTATTTTTGATCTAATGCGCAAGCATCAATTAAAGATGAACCCTACTAAGTCCTTCTTAGGCGTCTCTAGTGGTAAATTTTTCGGCTTCGTCATTAGCTCTAAGGGTATACACGTGGATCCCGAGAAGATCAAAGCCATCCAAGATATGCGTCCTCCACGCACCTTAAAAGAGCTACGAGGATTTCAAGGAAGGATCGCTTATATCAGGAGATTCATCTCTAATTTGTCAGGACGCTGCAGACCATTCAACAAACTTATGAAGAAAGGTGTCTCTTTTGTCTGGAATAATGAATGTCAGAAAGCATTCGATGATATAAAACAATATCTGATGAGCCCACCAGTATTGGTACCTCCCGTCTCAGGAATACCGTTCCTCCTATATACTCGAGCAATGAGTCATTCATTGGGTGCATTACTCGCTCAAAAGAATTAAAATGGCCATGAACAAGCCATTTATTATCTCAGTCGTACTATGACCGGAGCTGAACCTCGTTATTCACCGGTCGAAAAAGAATGTCTTGCCTTGATGTTCGCTGTTCAAAAGACACGACATTATATCATTGGCCAGACTATTCATGTCATCTCCAGGATCAATCCTATACGGATCATGATGAAGAAACCTAGTGTTTTGAATTCTCGACTGGCTAATTGGAGAATCCTACTTGCTCCGTATGACATGCACTATATTCCTCAGAAGTCAGTCAAAGGACAAGCTTTAGCTGACTTTCTGGCTGCTCACTCAATTCCAGAGAATTCAAAACTCTTTGACGAAATCCCAGATGAAGTCCTAGATTCAAATCAAATTGCTGAGGAAGATCCTACCTGGCGTCTATTCTTTGATGGAGCTTCAAGGATAGGTCCTAATGGTGATATTGTCGCTGGAGTTGGAATCGTTCTTGTATTGCCAGAAGGTCTTGCTATCCAAAGAGCTTATTCTCTCGATCAGCCATGTTCAAACAATGTAGCTGAGTACAATGCATTACTTATTGGTCTTCAACTTGCTAAGTATCTGAATATTCGACATTTGGAGGCATACGGAGACTCTAAACTCATTGTCAATCAGATAAGGGGTACTTATGAAGTTCGCCATCAAGATCTGGTTCCTTATCATAGATCAGCTATATCTATGGCTTCTTTGTTTGAAGAATTCTTTGTTGAACATGTTAGGCGAGCATGTAACACAGAAGCTGATGCTCTAGCTAATCTTGCGGCGGTGTTGGCTATTTCGATTAGACGGCAACAAATGATTGTTGTTCGCAATCGAGAATTGTTTCATCTTGAAAACAATCTGACTCTAGAACTTCCAATTAACATTGAAGAATCAACATCTCATGACGTCAACACAACAAGAGGAATTGGATTTAGTCGTAAATCTTTATCATCTTCATCTGATTCCAGCATGGAATTTATCTTCAGTAACTCGGCCGAAAATCAAAATACGGATAAAGATTAGAGACTTCCTTTCTTAGATTTCGTATTGTATGATATTCTTCCGGATGATCCGAGTGAGGCAGCATCTATCAGACGACGATCACTCAGATTCTATTACAATCATACAACAAAGACCTTATATCGTCGAGCTTATGGTGGTTTACTTCTTCGATGTGTTGCCGGTGACGAGGCTCAATAAATTATTCGCGAAGTACATGATGGAATTTGTGGAGCACATCAGCCTGGACCAAAACTTCAAGATCGTATTCGACGTATGGGTTATTATTGGCCCACTATGGTATCAGACGCCATCGAATATGCAAAGAAGTGTAAAGCTTGTCAAATCCATACAGATTTTATTCATCAACCCTCGGAGTTTCTACATCCAACGGCAGCGTCATGGCCCTTCGAAGCTTAGGGCATGGACATTATCGGCCCGATCAACCCGCCGTCATCCAAGGGTCATCGGTTTATTCTTGCAATAACCGATTACTTCTCCAAATGGGCCGAAGCCATTCCTTTATCTGAAGTTAAGACGTCCAATGTCATCAGCTTTATTAAGCATCATGTCATCTACAGATTTGGTGTTCCTCAACGCATTATTCATGATAACGGACCACAGTTCGTCAGTCAGAAGTTTACTCGATTCTGTGATGATCATCGGATCAATAATATGGCTTCTACCGCATATAATCCGGCA
Organism: Iris pallida; assembly: GCA_029216955.1. Classification (NCBI taxonomy): domain Eukaryota; kingdom Viridiplantae; phylum Streptophyta; class Magnoliopsida; order Asparagales; family Iridaceae; genus Iris; species Iris pallida. The sequence goes on from JANAVB010002399.1 coordinate 1,402,374, forward strand.
GCTAACGGATTAGCAGAAGCTTTCAACAAAACTATCATCAAACTCCTAAAGAAGTTTGTCTCTACTAACAAACGTAATTGGAGTGAGAAGCTCGGTGAATGTTTGTGGGCTTATCGCACTACAGTTTGTAATGCTACTAAATGTACACCCTTCTCTCTGGTGTATGGTTGCGAAGCTGTTCTTCCATTAGAGATTCAAATTCCTTCTTTAAGGATAGTAATCGCTAATGAACTCACTGCTGAAAATAATGATCGTCTTCGACTTTAGGAACTAGAAGCTCTCGATGAAAAGCGATTATCTGCTCAACAGAATATTGAATTCTATCAAGCTAGAATCTCAAGAGCTTTTAATAAGAAAGTCAGAGTTCGATCGTATCAAAAAGGAGAACTTGTTCTAACAGTCAGACGTCCTATGACTATGACTCATATGAGCAAGGGCAAATTTGACGCAAAGTGGGAAGGACCCTATATTATGAGCAATGTTTTCTCAAATGGAGCTTATCAACTCTCAGAATTGGATGGTCGAAAAGTATTGATGCCTATTAATGGCAAATTCCTTAAAAAGTACCATGTATAAATATAAATGCTTGTAATCATCAGACAAATTCATGTTTAGAAATAAAATTTTTATTTTATTTTAATCATGAATGATGGTATATGATATTAAGGAAGATCATTATCATCCTTTTTTATATTTGGACGTGGTCCACTGCCGTCCTTCTCGAAGACGTGATCAGCAAAAGAGCCGAGGATCTCCTTGCTGGAACCCACAAGAAATTTACAGACTGCCGTCCTCATGGCTTCCTCTTCTTCAGTCCTTCCTGGTTCGAGCAGGAAGTCCAGAATGTCCCTTGGTGGCTCCGGTGCAGACGAACCTTCGCCTGCTTCCGCCTTCTTCGATTGAACTAGATCTACAGGGTGTTCTTCAGTGCCTTTCTGAACCTTCATGGTAATTTCAGCCTTCTTGGATGCTTCTTCAGACGATATTTTTATGTTTGAAAGAAGGAGTGTTCGTTCTTGTCGGATTTCTGCTATATTTATAGGCAGAAATTCCTCAAATAATGAAACGTCATATTCATCAGACGGTTCCCCCATTCATTAATACTTGACGGTTCATCCGTTCATTTATTACATTCATTCGACGGTTCATTCGTTCATCATTTTCTAAACGGTTCGTCCGTTCATAATCTTCTATCAATTTATTAAGTGGAAATTCGTTATTGATCACGTTTTCATAACCTCTAAATCAATTCCGAATCTACTTACTCATTTGTCATTTTTGACCTCTGCATAGAAATCAATCTATTTTCTTTTGAGTTCCTACATATTATCACGTCCATAATACCTCTGATAATATCATATACTCTAAAACAGAAAAGAAGATTTCATTATCTATCATGTCCACAATTCATCCACAAATACAAATCTTTGAGCATAGAAGAATTATCATTCCCATTCTCATTTCACCACAAAAAGTCTATTACATTTTCTTAGACTTTCTTACAAATCATAATGGAAATCTATTACAAATCTTGGATTTTCATTCTACACCACAACAATAACCTAATAGAGATCTATCTTCTTCTTTGGATCTTCTCCGTCGGACCTTCTCCGTCAGGTTCATTGTTGGTGGCAGTTCCTGACTATCTGGGTCCCAGTCACGACCAGATCAGCAGGAATCAAACTCTGGTCTTCTCTCTCAGACGAGAGAAGAACCACAGAGTATGGCAGCCCGAAGTCGTGGTGCTGCCAATACAATTGGTGGATTAGGAGCGGCCTTTCAGAGGAGACAGGAATGTATCCAAACCTTGGGATACAATTCCTAGTTCTGACGTGAAAGGAACTCTACTACCCGATTTCTCGGGGTAGAGCCGACTCTACCATCCAACTCTCGTGTATAAAGGCTCTTCCTACCATCTGAGGAAGACTCTTCTATCCCACGAAGAGTTCTGAGTTGTCTGATGTACGCGTCAAAAGCGTATGAGCTCCCTGATGTAGGTGTCAGCAGGATATTCTCCACAGCATCCACATCACCAATGCCAGTTCTGAAAAAAAAATTCAACCGAGCTTCTGCAGAGAACAGCAAGGATGAAGAGAATTAATCAACAGAAATGTCATTTAGCACACACTGGCTAGTCAAGCGTGCATTTTTCAGTCAGAAATAAAAAGCCTATCTTCAACTGACTTACCTTCGAGTTTGGTGCTAAGAATTGGCAAACCCATGTTTGATACAGTGTGCAAAAATCGAACATTAGAAAATATTGCTTTCCTGTTTGAGAACGAAATCTTCCAAAAATTTCATGCTCAGAGAAGAAGAAGAAGAATGGGAGATGAGTATCTGTAAAACTCATCTATCTATTTAAAGGACAAAGTACAAGCCTATTCTTGGAAAAGATCCACGTAAATAGCGCCCATAAATTATGGAATGAGTGTCACGTGTGCTTTGGAAGACAGCGCAACATTGGAAACAGTTAAAGTGTGCTACATTCTTCAAGACAGGCACTGATGGCCTTACAAAAGACAAAAGAAGAAGTGCAATATTTTCAAAAGAAGCATAAAAGACACGCTCTATTTTGCAGAGCGGCTGAGCTTAGTGTCCAGTTCTTCTACGCTCTTAACCCCCATGCGGTGTAACAGAGCCTTCAATATTTCACGCTGCTCTGCAAGGCTGCGTCCGTCAGAAGAAGACGAGCCATCCAGACCAAAATAGCTCAGGAAATTCATGGCTAAATGCATGGGATCGTCTTTGAACTCGAAGACTAGGGGCTCCGGTTCTTTACCCTCAAAAGTGGGATCACCATGAGAACAAAAGCCCAACTTGCGTGCTTTCTCCTCAGCTTTCTCCTTTGGTGTCATGTTGACGTAAGATGAAGATTAAAAATGAATCCTCTTCCTGTTTATATAACAGAGCTCGCCGACAGTTCATATTCCACCATAAACTGGATGCAATCAGTCTCGAAAAAAGAAGAGTCATCATGACATTTAATAAGTTCATTTGGATGTTTTCAAAGAACTTCGAAGTCTTTCCGACTTCCAAAAAATTTGAAGTCATCTCAACATGACTAAGTTCATTTTTATCTTATTTTCAAAGTATTTCGAAAATTTTGAAGTCTTTTCAATTTTCGAAAACTTTGAAGGGGGTTTTGTTGGCCTTTAAAAATGACAGTCACGCTGAGTTGATCAGGACAGAGTCAAAAGTCACACTCAGTTGATCCAGACAATATTTACAAATCACGCTGGGGAACAGCTCATCATTTGTCAGAGAGTAATTATGACTGACAGCACGACAGTCGAAGAATGTCTCTTTGTATGCTACGTATGCACAAAATTCGAGAGATCACAGCCGTCTATTGCGTGATTTTCGAAATCTTCTTCAGCAAGACTCAGCCTTCGTCAAGTTGGCGTACCAAAAGAGCTTCTTGTCATTTAATGCGACTGACAAAAGCAATCACTGTCAGAGATTTTGTGTCAGTTGAGGCACGCCAAATCAAGACAGCTGGCAGTTCTATCTCAAGTCTGCGTGTATTTGTGAGATCTTCATCTCAAACGTGCGTGGATTCTGAAGTTTTCTTCCTCAAGTCTGCGTGGATTTTGAAGTATTTTGCCTCGAGTCTGCGTGGATCCTGAAGCTTCTTGCCCCAAGTTTGCGTGGATTTTGAAGCTTTCTACACCGAGTTTGCGTGGATTTCGTCTTCAACAAAGTCTGCGTAGATTTTATCAAATTAGAGTACGTGGCGGCCATGCCACTGATCTCTCGCCTGCATGTCCTGTAACTTGCACACGACTCATGCATGATCGCCATGTGTCCAACAGTTATAGGCCACGTCTAGTAACTTCTCACAACCTTGCGTATGTTAAATCCTGCGTGATTTTCAACTAAGCACAGGCTGTGAAGACAGTTATCTTTTCAGTTTTATTTTTGACTCTATAAATAGAGTTCTTTTTCTCATTCATTGTACAGATACATAGTTATCTACTGTCAAAATTTTTGAGAGCTTTTCTTCTTCGCATATTCTAAGGGATAAAGTGATCGTCTTCTAGATCAGATTCCCACAGTTGTAATTTTCCAAGAAACACAATAAATAAAGGAATTTATTTATGGAAAATAGCCGCCACTTTGAGAATAGGTAATCATTGCAAACCCTAATGATGCCCCCCACTATTATAAATAGGAAGGTGCCATTCCCTTGCAAAAGGACGCTCCCCCAATAATCAGAGAAAAAAATACACGGAGATCAATCCAGAGAGAGAGAAGCCAGAAGAGCAATACGAGGAGAACAAGAAGAGCATTTCTTCATCAACGCCAAGAATCTCGTTACAGGAGCTAAGGCTACGTCCGATCATCCAAGGAGTAAGGCAGAGCTACCGTCGCTTTCCCGAGCCTCTACCGTCACCCCCAGAATCAAAATTAAACAATTGTACTTAGATCGCTGTACCTAGGTTTTCGTTCCTAGGCTTTCTTTGTGCAAGCGAGTTTGTAACGTGAAGTAAAAGTCCAGTCCTCCCATAAAACTGTTCTGCTCTTTTATATTTCATGGCAAACATATGACTCAATAATCTGGGATTTTGTGAATATTAGTTCAGCGGTACCGGCGGGTACATAACTCAATAATCTGGAATTTGGAATATGAGTTCAGCGGTACCAGCGGATACATAACTAAATAAACTGGAATTGGAATATGAGTTCAGCGGTCCCGGTAGGTACATAACTCAATAATCTGGAATTTGGGAATATGTCGTTTAGACATAATATTTCTTCAGGAACTTGCCGTTGATGGGTAGCATGAGCAAGTCTCCATTTTGTTTTACGAGGCGGTAAGCACCGTTGGAGAATACGGCCTCAATGATAAATAGACCTTCCCATTTTGGCTGGAATTTGTCGGCAGTTTTGTGAGTCATGACCATCGGCCTCCGAATTGCCAGAACGAGATCGCCCAATTGGAATGTTCTGATTTTAACCGTCTTGTTGAAGGCTCCGGAGATGCGTGCTTGGTATAGCTTGATTCGTTGCTGATCCAAGAGGCACTTTTCATCTAAGGTCTCCAACTCTTGTAACTGGCGACGATAGTTATCGCCTGTCGTTAATTGGTATGTCAGAGCGGCACGGAGCGAGGGTACCTGAGTCTCCAATGGAAGAACTGACCCACTCCCGTACACCAGAGAGAATGGTATGTTTCCTGTGGCTGTTCGGACTGTACTACGGTATGCCCATAAGCATTCACCAAGCTTCTCGTTCCAGTCGCATTTGTTGGATGACACAAACTTTTTGAGAAGTTTGATGATTATTTTGTTGAATGCTTCTGCCAACCCATTTACTGTCAGATTATAGGATATCGAAGCAATATTCTGAATTCGATGCTTGTCGCAGAATCGATAGAAGGTGTGGCTTGCGAACTGCAGACCATTATCGTGGATGATCCTTCGGGGCAGTCCAAAGCGATAGATGACGTGATGCTTGAGGAAGCTGATCACGTTTGTAGTCTTTACTTCTGCAAGCGGAACAGCTTCCGCCCATTTGGAGAAGTAGTCTGTGATTGCAAGTATGAAGCGATATCTTCGGGAGGAAGGTGGAGCGATCGGACCGATGATACCCATTCCCCATGCTTCGAATGGCCAGGATATCACTGTCGGATGTAGAAATTCGGTTGGCTGGTGGATGAATCCGCATGGACTTGGCAGCCTTTATACTTTCTTGCATAGTCTATCGCATCTGCTACCATCGTAGGCCAGTAGTAGCCCATTTGGCGAAGACGTTCTTACAATTTTGGGCGAGACTAATAGGCCCCGCAGACACCGTCATGAGCTTCGCGTACGGCTTCTTTGGCTTCTGTGTTTGACAGACATCGAAGTAATAATCCATCGTAGGATCGGTGATACAGCATTTTCGTCTCTGTATCGTAGAAGAATCTGAGAGAACACCTTCTGATAGAGGTAGCTTCCTTTTGGTCCTCCGGCAGAATGTCGTAGACTACGAAGTCAATGAATGGTTGTCTCTAGTCTTGTGCTTTGTCGATCGTCTGAGCGGAATAACTCGACACGAATTGAACAATGTTCTTGGGATAGACCAGTTCATGGCCTATCACATCCACCGATTGATGAGCATAGTTCGGAACCGCTAGGGAAGCGGCCAGGCCAGCTAAGGCATCGGCTTCAATATTTTGGAGTCTGGGGACGTGTTCGATAAAGAACCCTTCAAATGACGAGATAATGTTGATCGCTATTTGGTGATAGGGGATCATGTCTTCATGGCGAACCTCGTATGAACCCCGAATCTGATTGACGATTAACTGTGAATCGTCGTATGCTTCAAGATATTCTACCCCCAGCTCTCTTGCAAGTTGGAGACCAATAACTAAAGCGTTGTACTCGGTCATATTGTTAGAGTAGGGTTCCGTGAGGGAGTAAGTGCAATTGATCACCAATCCGAAAGGAGAAACCAGTACCACCCCGACTCCGACGACGATGTTGCCCTTAGGTCCGGTCCTTGAGGCGCCATCGAAAAACATCTGCCATATATCATCGTAAGAGGTTGCATGCGAGTCAGCGACCTCATCTGGGATGTCTTCGTATATTCTGGCCGACTTCGGGCCTGGATAGGCTGCTGAAAAGTCTGCCAGAGCTTGACCTTTAACAGCCTTTTGTGGGACGAAGATCATATGGTAGGGGGACAGTAATATTGCCCATGTAGCGAAACGAGAGCTGAGTGCCCCTGGTTTAGTCATGAGGACCCTGAGGGGGTTGACTCGTGATATCAGATGTATGGTTTGCCCCGTGACATAGTGTCGCGTCTTTTAAATGGCGAACACCAGGGCAAGGCATTCCTTCTCTACGGCGGTATATTGGTGCTCTGGCCCAATCATCATTCGGCTGAGGTAATATATAGCTTGCTCATGGCCTGCCTTATTGTTTTATACTAGCAGAGCGCCAAAGGAATGCTCTATTGCTCGTACAAAGAGCAAGAATGGTTTCCCAGCAACCGGGGCTACCAGGACTGGAGGGTTCGACAAATATTCTTTGATGCTGTCGAAGGCACGTTGGCATTCTTCATCCCATATGAACGAGACGCCTTTCTTCATGAGATGCGTGAATGGCTGACAACACTCGGAGAGGTTGGAAATGAACCTCCTGATGTAAGCTAACCTCCCTTGGAGGCCTCGAAGTTCTCGGAGATTTCTCGGGGGACCCATCTCCAGGATTGCCTTCGTCTTCTTAGGGTCTACGTGGATACCCTGGGAGGTGATGATGAAACCCAAGAACTTCCCGATGGATACGCCCAGGAAGGACTTCGTTGGGTTCATTTTCAAATTGTATGCTCGCATCAGGTCAAATACCGTCCTCAGATCCTGCAGATGGTCTCCCTTATAGCGACTCTTGACGGCGATGTCATCAATATAGCACTCTACAGTCTTGCGTAAGTGGTCTCTGAAGATGATGCTCATGGCTCTTTGATATGTGGCACTAGCATTCTTTAAACGAAAGGCATGACTGTGTAGCAGTATGTGCCAATCGGTGTTCGAAATGATGTATGCTTTTCATCGTCAGGAGACATCTTGATTTGGTTGTACCCCGAGAAACCATCCATGAATGACATGCGTTCGAAGCCGCATGTGTTGTCGATCATGATGTCTGTGATAGGGAGGGAGAATTCATCTTTGGGACATGCCTCGTTCAGATTGTGGAAGTCGATGCCGATTCGAATTTTTTCCATTCTTCTTGAGGACCGGTACTATGTTGGCGACCCAGTTCGGATGTTGTTCTTCACGAATGAAGCCGCTGGCTATCAGATTGTTGACTTCGGCTTCGATTGCATCCATGATGCCCGGGCGAAAGCGTCGCTGTTCTTGTTTGACCGGTTTTGCATCAGGCCGAATGTTGAGCTTGTGAAGGGCAACCTCGGAGTTTAGTCCTGCCATGTCTTCATAGCTCCAGGCGAACACATCAATATATTCTTTGACATGTTCTAGTAGCGATTCTCGTTCTTAGTTTGTCAGGCCTTTACTGACAAAGATTGGTTTTGGAGAAGATTCGCTGCCGAGGCCGACCTGTATAACTTCATCTTCAGTAGGAGGTTCTCTCTGTTCGAACCACTTTTCCCATTATGTATCCAGCTGTTGGGCCGACGGCTCTAACTCGAGGATTTCATGAATGTCTTCATCTTCTTCGTAAGTGTCGACGAATGCCATATTGACTAACAGGACTTGTCTGAATACGTCTCCTATGCTGGCATCCGAATCAGAAGTTGGTGACCCGATTGAATGTGAATGCCAGTGGTATTCCTCATCTGAACTTTCAGGGGTCGTTACGGGCGTAACATACCCTAATCCACATCGGGTCTTGCTGTAGTAGTCCCGTGGTTTGCCAGCCGGGACTGGTGGCTTTAAAGGTAATCGTCGACCAGTGGCGTAGTTCAAGCCTGGCGTAGTCTCCAGATTATACCCCTATTTTTGCATGAGGTATTTGGATTAGGGGCTATAAAGATACAGAGGCAGTCTTCCGTCATCTGATTCAAGATCGACCTTCTCTATGTTGAAGGGCTGTGGATCATCCTTTCGGCCGAAGATGATTGGATGGTACCCTCCCTCTATTATGCAGTAAGCATCTTCTACTGGAGTAAGCTGGTTTGCAGTGTAGACATTTGTCACCAGTGTGTGTAGGTGAGTGCCTATACCGTGTTCCATAGCATACATTGTACAATGCTTAATAAGCTCGAGGTAGTTCAAAGATAGCCCTTTATTGATGAAGTAAGGTATCTTTTCTAGCGGGATTACATCATCTGCGGATGGAACATCTGTATGGGCAGCCACATACTTGGCCAGTTTCGGTTCTTCTTCGGCCACCCCTTGTATAAATGAAGACTGAGAGGATGACCTGGGCAGCTTGATCATCAGGGGTTCTGTTGGTGGGGCCGAACGTAGAGTTGTTGGCAAACCAGCAACCCCCAGTTTGGTATTCGATACTGGGCGAGGAGTTGTTGGCTCGCTAGAAGCCCCAGACTTTGTATCAAGGTGACGATTTTTCTTAGGAAGGCATATCTTCATTGGCTTGTCGGAGGGGTCGAGCTTCTCCGTTTGTGGCTGGCCGACTCTTGGCAGTCTGATTGTTAGTGGCTCCATTGTGTCTTGGTGCTTGGCCGGACCTTGGCAGTCGGATTATCATTTGTCCTTCTTGTATCGAGAGGCTAATTGCGTCCTTACGCAGAGCGGCCGTTAGGGGTGCGGATTTGCCTGGTTTACGAGCTTGAAAGTGGATCGTCAGAGGTTCTTCTGATCCTGAGGCCGTCTCAGTTCGAGCTTGTACATCTTTATCCAGGTGCCTCTTCGACTTCTCGTATAGGCAGGAGTCTGAGTAGTAGGATTCGACCCCTTTGAAGGGATCGATGTCGGCAAATTATGTCCTCACGAAGCCGTGTTTGTCGACATACTTGAAGCACTGGTGCAGTGTGGAAGGCACGATCATGTAATCGTGTATCCAAGGGCGCCCCAAGAGGATATTGTAGGAAGTGTCAGCATCTATAACGTAGTTACTTCTGACTGAAGATCGCCAATTTGGCACTTCAAGCGAATCTTCCTAATCAGGTAGCTCCTGCCTGAATTGAAACCACTGATGGCGGTGCTTGTTGGCGTTAGGCGATGCATAGGAATACGGAGATGATGTAACAGACCCTTCGGGATGATGCTTATGGAAGAGCCAGGATCAATGTGCATCCGATCCACCTTTATGTCACCGATGTATCCAGTGTAGTATAACGGAAGATCGTGCAGGTTGGTCTTAATGAGCATATCCTGTAAGTGAAGACAATGTTGGGCATCGCTCCTGTGCAAGCGCTGTCTTGGAGATCTGCAGGCGGGCTCTCTCCCGTGAGGTTGACCTGAGCCAGATAGGTGTCGGTATTCTGGAGTGCATCGCTCAAAGCCGCACGAACATCCTTTGAGAGTCTCAGGAGCTCGTATAATGACAATTTGGCTGGTGTGTTGGCCAATTGTGCCAAGATGTCGAAGTTGTAGGGCCTCTCCAGCCCCTGAGGTACCTCTTTTCGGTAGGATTTGTCAAAGCGAGTATCCTTCGGCCTAGGCTTGTCGGTCGTCGGAGGCTGAGAAGGTCCTGGAGTGTCAGCAGTAGCTGGCTGATGATCTTCAGCCGAGTTATCAGCCATAGGTTGGGATTGTACCCCAGACCGGGTAACGACAGTCGTGACTTCTTCGACATCTGCCGAGATTGTGCGGCAGGATCTAACTTTTCCATACTTTTTCTTACGAATGGAAGGTGGTGTGGACAGAGTTACCTCAAGTACCAGATCCGGATGGACACACATGACCTCCCTCCGTGATGTGGTGAGGGGCACTAGACCAGTAGCCTGATCCGGAGTAGGTGGAAGATTAGCAATCTCCATTGTCGCCAGCGGGATGGGTACCACACTATCTTGAGTCTCTGTTGGAGGGAAGCAGCTAAATTGTACGAACACCGTGTTGGCCGCCATGGTTACCTTCTCGAAATCGATGGCCGGAGCCTTCGAGTCGATGAGATGTTGGATGTATCATTTCAATTGGTAGCAGCCGTGTGTAGCATGGAGGACGTAGTGGTGGTAATGGCAGTACTTTGGGCTCTCCATTTCTGCCGGCCGAGGTTCCCATTTTGGTGGAGGGAGTTGAATTCTATCTCCTTGTATGAGCATGTCCAAGATGGGCTTGACATGACCGTCTTCGAAGGAGTAGGTCATTTGTGGCCATTGTTTTCTGCCGGTTTTGACTCAGGTTGCTGGGCTGTATCGGCCACCATAGCCTGCTTGCCCTTGTTGTCCCGATTGTTGGAGGCGTTACCACAATTGTTGTTGTTGGCATTGGGGTGCTTGCCCTTGTCCTCTCCCTCCGAGACGTGCAATCCCAGTTGGCGAGCCTTCTTCAACCATTTTTCGGCGCTAGTGGCACTGATGATAAACGTCTTTCAGTCCTTAAATTGACTTTTGCCCATCCAGAGACTGATTGTTGGGAGCAATATCTTTTGGCAAATTTCAATCAAGGAGGAATCCGGGTTACCCGACGGCAACTTCATTACGGTTTGGCGAAACCGCTTAATATAGTTCCTTGTCAGCTCCTTCTCCCCTTGAACGATGTCCATAAGGGTGGTCATCGTTACGTCTTGTCCTGCTTCGTAGAATCTCTCCAAGAACATGAGCTTGAAGCTGGCGAAGAAGTCAATGTAGTTGTCTGGAAGGTTGCGATACCAGTCGAAGGCGACCCCTTCCAATGCCCCATGAATAGTCGTGTAAGGATGGCATCGTCGTGGGGCAGATGGTCGGTGGTGACCTCGAAGTAAGTGATGTACCGACTTACGGAGGTCTTGCCATCATAAGGATTGATATTGAACGGCTTATATCTTGGTGGGAAGGGGACATCCCTCCATGCAGCAGGGTATGGTTGCCATATCCTGAGGTCTTGGCAGTTTTCTTGGGCGTGGAACATGGCTCGGAGCTCCTGGACCTCCTTTCTTGCCTTCCTGGCCTCGTCTGCAGCGGTAGGAGCCGACATTTTAGGATGATTATTGTCCGGGTTCGGTTCCGCTGAGTTCGAGTCTGTATTGATCGCGGGACCCAAGTTTGTCTGGCCAAGCGTCCATCCTTGCAGAGTAGGGAGGGCTGCTTTGATCTCGTCCACCGATTTGACCAAAGTGTACAGTATTGCCTCCAGGGTATCGATACGATGGCGATAACTGGGACCATCCTATTCATCGTTTGTCATGAATGCCATCCTAACATGAGTAAAAGTAGAAGGGACGGTGGATGATGTACACTCCGAATCATACCCCTGTAACGAAAAGTCATCGGGGCATGTGGGAATGTCTTCCTCCGGTTCGGACTCAGAAGGAACAATACCCCTAGCTTCCGAGTTTGCCTCATCTTGGGAATTGTGGACGTCCTCGGGGACGTTAGGATTTGCTGCATCTAATGGGAGAGTTGTTTCCCCCAGCTCGTCTTCTTGGAACATCGGATTATCGTGGAGTTTCGGAGGAGTGCTACCCCCAGTTCCAGCAACCCCCAGTGATGTGGACGATGAATCTCCCACTGTAGCATATTTCGTCTTTGAACGGGTACTTTAGAAAACTCCGGTAGTGGGCAACCGCTTAGACGACAGTCTCTTAGTCATAGTGGTTGAAATCTTCGGGCTGGAAACGTTTGTCTTCTTTCCTCTCCCATCGGCGAGGATTTTCTGAGCAGAGTTGCAGGAGACGACGGGAGGTGCCTCATCTTCTGAACATGGTTGTTGCAGTCTTTGGAAGACGGACTGTCGGTCTTCTCGTACCGTCGTATTATTACAACAGCAGTTGATGATGACTTCTGTACAGTGACGTCCGTGGGAGGACTCTTTGAACCCCGAGGCCCCCTCTCTTTCCTTGCACTTATGGAGGATAGCCTCACGCAAGTCAGATGGGTCCGGAACGACCATGTTTGCGCCCTAGATTTTGGGAGACATTTGGGAACCTCTCTGTCCGTTTGCCGCCGGGGGCTGGACTCGAGTGGTTCTGTACAACTTTTCATCAGAGGCCCGCATAACAGTATATGGAACGCTCGGATGGTCAGAGGTCGGGTCCGCGGACTGAGCTTGCCAAGCTCGCGCTGCCCTAGACTTCTTTACTCTGGTACGTGAGGGCACATAATAGGAAGAGTCTAAGTGGTGCTGGAGAGAGTCAGACATATTTTCTCGAGAGCACGAGAGATCAGGAGCATAGGAGAGGCGGTCGAAGACTGAGCCGCGTGGAGCTGGCGGCATACGGTTGGAATCAATAGTCTTCATGCGGCTGGCAGTCGTAGCCGCATGGGCTTTCGTCATGCGGTTGGAAGTCTCAGCCGTATAGGTCTTCTCCATGCGGCTGGAAATCCTGGTCGCATATGTGTTATGCATTTGGCTGGCAGTTTCGGCCACATAGACATCATTCATGCGGCTAGCAATCTTGGCCGCATGAGTCTTCATTTTGTGGCTAGTGCCTTTGTTCGACTTCTTCCTAGAGCACATAGAATCACCCTTTGTCCCTGCAAGTCTAGCATCGTAGTGCTTTCCTCTGTCGGACTTGGGGACAGCAGAGTCCTCTATGGCTTGAAGTGGGGCCACATGAGGGTTGTCTTTGCCGTCTTGGGCAGCAGAGAGTACTCTGTCCTGAGCTTGGAGAGGAGCAAATGATTTTGGCCTCCACTTTCTACGAGCCTTCTTTGTGCGGGTTTCTTTCTGGATCGGGCTAGCATTTCCATCGGAGAGCATTTCTTCAAACGCCTGTTGGTCGAAGCAGACGACCATCTTCTGTTGTGTGGAGCCAATTTGGCTGCATCCGATTGCGTCACCAACTCCTCAGCCATGGAGAAGTTTGTCCCCAGCAGAGTCGCCATCGTGCTTGCCATGAAATATAAAAGAACAGAACAATTATATCGGAGGACTGGACTTTTACTTCACAATACAAACTCGCTTGTACAAAGAAAGCCTAGGGACGAAAACCTAGGTACAGCAATCTAAGTGCAATTATTTATTTTTAGATTCTAGGGGGGTGACGGTAGAGGCTCGGGAAAGCGACAGCAACTCTGCCTTACTCCTTGGACGATCGGGTGCAGCCTTGGCTCTGGAGAAGAACTGCTTGGCGTTTATGAAAAAATGCTCTCCTTGTTCTCTCTGTATATGCTCCTCTGTCCTTTCGATCTCTGTATATTCTTTCTCTGATTCACTGGATTCTTTCGCAAGGGAATGGCACCTTGCTATTTATAAGAGTGGGGGGGCCACATTAGGGTTTCCAATGATTGTATATTCTCAAAAGTCGGCCGCCGGAGAAATCTGGGCCTTCTATCTCGAATATAATAGATTTAAGCAATTAATATGATTGTATTAAATATCTGTGGACAATAAATGTTGATTGCCATGAATACTCGTGACTTGTAATGGCCTGCCACGTGTCCCATTTGCTTGATTTGATCTGAGCTGGAAAATTATGGTGATTGCAACAAATCTGATTTTGTTAGGATTCGCAATCAGCCATAGTTCCCAGGGTGGTAAGACTGCCACGTGTATCGATTATCATGAAGAGCACCACATGTCTCGGCTGGGCTGTCTTGGCAGAGCCGCATATGAGCGGGCCGCATGAGGATAAGCGGCCGCGTGAGAATGAACAGCCGCATAAAGATAGGCGGCCGTATAACGGATGCAGTCGCATGAAGATGGGCTGCCGCATGAGGTGGGCGGCCGCATAAATACAGCAGCCGCATGCCTCGGGATTCGGTGGGTTTTGTCAATTGTGAGAAGATTTTTTCCTCTTCTCTAGGAACACGCCATTATGTCAGTCATTATTACGCCTTCATGTCAGAGCTGTCATTTGTCAGAGCTGTTATCCGTCAGGACATTAAATGTAGCCAAAGATGAAGGGAAGAGCTGTTGAAGGCCACATGGCTCTGGGTCTCATGGAACTATCCGAGCCGCATAGACGCTTGAGCCGCATGGACCCCTGAGCCGCATGGGCTCTCTGAGCCCAATGGAGATCCTTGGCCGCATAGACCTTTCTTTATTCTTTTCCATGCTTCTACAGTCCTGTTCAATTATAGCGATCGTCTGTTCTGTGGGTTGATCATGACTGATCTTGGCCTGAACATTGCTGACAATGTTGGTTATAAGGCTCGTGCCGAAGACATGGCAAGCAGAGCCGAAAGGGATACCGCCAAGTTCTGGGACAAACATGTTTACTGCAAGGACAGAAGAGAAAGTCAGACTCAAAAATCCACAAGAAAAACTAAGTGCTGAAGGGCTCTTATGCGCCCAAAGGGCTATGCGCCCAAAATACTATGCACCAAAGACAAACATGTGGGCGCATAATGTACAGCAGAATGTGGGCGCATAACATGTAAATAGCATGTGGGCACATAACATGGCAATATGTGGGCGCATAACACTCTATAGTATTGGCACATGACTTCTGTGGGCGCATAAGAATGCTCACAGAAGTATGTTGCCTTAGGCGCATGCGCCCAGGCAAAAGAAAAGTCTGACCGTCGTAAATTAACGCTCGAGACTTTCTTTTTTGAGGCGTGGCCCCAGCCAGAATCGGGTCTTGGACTGGTGAGGACGCTGCCACAGGAGGAGAGCCACTCGGCACAGCCCCCTTGCCCTTCGTAGATCTCTTGGCGACCTTGGGAGACATAGTTCGTAAAGAAAGGAGATGAAGAGTCTTTTTAAAGTCCTAAAAAAGGAGAATAATAAACTTTCTCTCTCCTTCAGAGCCTATTTATAGGTATGGGCCACTTCCTATATGCCTATTATTTCCTATGCGCCTATGCGCCCATTGTGCGCTATGCACCCACCATAGCCTATGCGCCCACGTGAAGATCCAGCCTCTTGAACACTATACGACTGCCACTTGCTGACGTAGACGACGTATGAAGGATGGACCTCTTCAAATTCCACCCCGATGAATCTGTCAGTTCAGATTTTCAAGGAAGATCTCAACAGTCGTCTCTCTGAAAGGCTAGCCAAATGCTATGCGCCCAAAGAGAGAGCTGTGCTATGCGTCCACTGCATCACAAGAAGATGGTCCATGCTTCTTTTAAAGTATTTCGAACTCGTTCAAGTATCCAAAACTTTGAAGGAGGTCTTGTATAAGCATGAAAATTTTAGCAATGAAGCCTTATGCGCCCAAGCCAATGAGAACATATGCGTCCAAGCCAATGAGGACATACGCGCCCAAGTCATCCTGTGAAGCTCTATGGGTCCAAGCCACCCTATGAATCTCTATGCGCCCAAGACAAGCTCCCCCAGAAGGAGGGCACATAGCCTGAAACAGTGCTATACACCCAAGCCAAAACATCCCCTGACTCGGTCAAAGCCATGATTAAAACGTGCACCGAAGCGTACGGCCATGTCAGTCTCTACGAGTAGTCGTGCACCGAAGCATGCAGCTACGTCAGCACCACGATCAAACCACGACCATGCAGCTTGCATGCTCTTACATACTATGCGCCCAAAGCAAGACCATGCGCCTACATGAAAACCAATGTGTTTTCTCATGTGGGCGCATAACATCGTTCTAGCTCAGAAACTACTATAAAAAGGGGTCTCATCCCTCTTCAAAAGAGAGAACGGAGAGCATTTTCAAGAGCCAAATTGTTTCACTTCTTGCCAGTGAGGCGAGAGTTAGCAATTTTCTTAGGTTTTCTTCCACTTTTGTAATCGGAGTGTCAACATAGTAAAGGAGCAACTGTCGCTCGATCTCCATCGTCCTTTTCCCCAGAATTCTTTTTTGTACTCGGGGATCCTCAGCGAAGTATCTCTCAGGCGTACTTGATTTGTGGTGCCTTGCTCCAATAAAGAAAAAATAACATTTATTCTTCTTTTTGTGTGTGTCCACAAGTACTTGTCATCGTCATCATGTATTTGCCAATTAGTACTCTATAAAACTCGTACAACCTGATAAAGGGTTATAGTAGATCAGGATGCCTGCTGTATCTCGGCCGACATTATGGAGCCTGTAGCTGATAGAGTAGACGAAGATGGTCCTGCCTAATTGGCAGTAGGCAACCTGGTGGATTCGTCATTGGTTGGCGGATCACGCATAGGTATAGTGGCAATGGGGGCCATGCTACTCTTGAGGTTGATTCTGACCGAGGACAGGGTCTTCATGGTGTCCGTCAGCGTATCTAACTTCATCTCGAGGACTTCGATACGTTTGAGAGCGTCGATGTTGTCTTTCTCATTGCCATCGGCTATGAACACAGACCAAGAGTGAGGGTGACTCGAGAGAGCGGTGGATCCATCACTTTCTGGCTCACACGCCTGAGTCTCACTGTCCTGAGGATATATCATAAGATTGTGTTCATCTTCGAACTCAGTATGGTTGCTACCCCCGGTCTGGTGACTGGCTGCACCAATAGAGACATCCGTGTCGCATTGTGCCTCATCAGATTGGAACACTGGGTTGTCGTACATGATTGGAGGCTGGCTACCCCTAGTTTTTGATAAGGCATCTAATACAAATCTGGAACGAGTGCCTTAGAACACACTTGCATCCGGTAGCTTAGTTATACTGTTCTTTGACCTCCTCTTCGATTTAGCAACCGATATGGAAGGATTCTGGGAGGGCTTCTTGAAAGCTCTGGTACCTTACACCGAGTAGCATGTGGTGATGTGGGGCTCGTCTTCTTTATGGCTCACTAACCCCCTGTTAAGCCTGTGACATGGGGTGGGTGTGGAGTAGAGTCTCTTTTAGAGGGAATACCTGCTCAGCGATGGCGTAGTCGTTTGTTGACAACGACAGTTGATGGTAATCTGGGTACAAGAGTGCCTTGATTTAGGCACATCTTGTGCCACAGATTCTTCTTCTACTTGGGAGAGGGTTAGATCTTCTGTTGTTACACTTCCATTGTACATGCAGGAAAATTGCATGTAGGTACGGTCAGAATGGGTCTAGCGAGGAAGCTTCCTGTCGCTCCCGTGGGAATGCTGCTCGCATTGCTCCCTCTCTATGGGATGTACCCCCTGGCTTGGATTACATACAAGAGTACCCCAGTGAAAGGAAGATTCGACTGGTTGAGACATCGGAGCGCGAGAGCCAGTCTTGTATAGCTTTTCGTCGGCTATGCGTGTTATTGTCAACACGGGCCTTTGGTCTGTCGCTGGTGTCGCACGCTTATTGTATGAAGCACGAGCCACCTGGGATCTCTTTCTACTACCCCCAGCGGGCGAGTAGTATTCAGAGTTCGTCGAAGGTTTACCTGAAGGGAAAGCAATTCTGTCGAAGGAAGATCTCCTTACCGACAATACTCCCGTCGTGAGGGGTTGGACCGGTGTGCGCTTCCTTTGGCATCGTTCCTTCGTCAGATCAACCATGGAACCACCATCTTCCTCACCATACTTTCCCGGGACAAAAATCGGGCAAGGGGATAAGGTTATAGCAGCCAGGATATTCTCTGTGGCTTTGACGTTGAGGGGGTCCTGAGACGCAGTTTCTGCCATTGTGCTGCTGGCTGCAGCCGCCTTAGGCCTTCAGACACATCGAGCCTTCTTCGGTTGTACGAACCGCTTCCAAGTCTTTGACTTTTCATCAGAGAGGAGAAATTTAAAATCCTGCTGGTCGAAGCGTATGACCAGCATGTCTTGAGAAGCTCCCAGCAAGTTGTCATCAGTTTGTGTCACCGCCTTCTCGTTGGAGGAGAAGGTAGTCCCCAGCAGAGTCGCCATTTGTTCAACATAACAAAAGGTTGAATGAACTTTTTGCTTTATTGAACGTACAAGGTATCTGTGTACAAAGAAGGAAGTCCTAAACAGGATATACTAAGTACAGAAAGAAGGGGTTTCTAGGAAAGTGCGACAGTGGTGATCGAGAGCTGCAGTGGCTCCTTTACTCCGTTGATGATCTAACGACGAATCAACCTTGCTATAGCTCTCTGGTGCCTTTGATAAGACTCTGGGGTTACCGATCAAGTGGCTGTCTGGATGAAAAGATCCCTTGAAGATGGTTGGTTGGTTGGTTCTTTGGTTGATAGGTGGATGAGGGTGGTCGACTCTTTGTTGATAGAGATTGCTGATCCTTTGAAGATTATCGATTGTCAATGTTCCCTGTCTCTTTTCATTAATTGCTGGTGGAAGAAGAACTTCTTCTATTTATAGATAACCGAACACATATGTGATGTGCATTATGTTCCTGAGATGTGAAAGAATCTGCCGTCATTGTACGGTACGATTTTCCGTGATACTGACATATGGCGGACATCGAAATTCTCCTTAAACGAGATCTCTGGTGGTTATAAACATAATCGAAGGAGGTGACATATGGCGTGTGCCGATTGGCTTGCTCGGATGTAGCCGAGTAAATCTTGGGATTTCATCAAAGATTTGGAGTCTAACTGATCCACGTCTAAGATTTAAATCAATCTGATATGATATCAATCATGATTTTACCCCAATCTTCTTTCAAAGATGAAGTTTAAACAAACCAATTGGGGTGGACCCATGCTTCATACGCCTCTGGTGAGGACTAAGTATTGTTGTACTTCTGGAGCGACGAGTTGACCGTGCTTCTGGAGACGAGGAACCTCTGTGCTTTCAGGCGATGAGTGGACTTGGCTTCGAATGACGACGAGACTTTTGTGCATATAGGACAACTTATGAAGCTATGTTTCAGGCTACCGGAGTCACTATGCTACAGGCGACAAGTAGGCTTGTGCTTCAGGTTGGCGAGGTTACTGTGCTTTTGGAGCGACAAGTTGACTTGCATTGGTTGCGATAGGAGTTCCCGAGTCTCTTGTAGAGAAGTGACTTAAGCTTCTGATCCGGAGCAGACGACTGCACCGTGGGAATGGAGATGTTGTGAGCATATTACCATCATGCGCCTCATGCAGACGCAGTTAAGTAGTTGTATCTCTGAACAAAAAAGGTATTGGCTGCGAAGGGAAGGGTATGACACTCTTATGCGTCTGAGATTGGCACAGGCAGGTAGCTTTGCCTCTGGAGTGAAGACACTGACTTCTGAAGAAGAAAAAGGGGAAAGGGGCCTACTACCATCTTATTTTTGTGGTTGGCGCAAGCAGGTAGCTGCACCTTTGGCTTGAAGGCTCTGGCTTCTTCAAAGTGCTGAATTACTGATATTCTTCTGAGAGGCTGCGCCCACAAGAAAATTATAACATGCTTCGGTAGAGGTCAATCTTCCAGCGTATGTATCGAGAAGAAGGAAGGCTGTGCTTCGATGAAGGCTGCATCCATTGTAGATCTCTCTAGGCTTCTATCGAATATGTACTAGATCCTTTGTAGAAGAACATAATTAGTCCCTTATATATAGTCCTGATGTGTCTGTGCTAGACTTTGCTAGAAATGACAATAAAGGAACTTCTCTTCATATCTTCTGTTTTGTCTTTTTAGTACTGAGCCTCAGTCTTTTGCAACTTCTGCACTTTGGCAAAGGGATGTCTTCTGCTGAGATTTTTCATGCTTCTATAAGACCCCCTTCAAAGTGTCCCAAACTTGAGTCAAGCTCGAGATACTTTCAACAGAAGCATGAGCACGTGTCAGGATTGTACGAGTTGGGTGATGGCTGGTATCACACCTAGCTCTTAGCATTAATTGTCCTAAGTTATTATTTCAGAGGATAGGCTCCGGATGGCTTCTTGATATTGGAGTCTCTTGCATCTTCGTAGGAATGGCGAAACTCCTTAGCAGAGGAGGTTCAGAGTCACGTTCCTTTGGTCACTCGCAGTACTGTCATCTGTCATGGAGTAGAGCTTTAGCTTAACTTGTAAGCTTCCTTCTGACCGATGCTTGGCTCGTGCTTAGACGATGCGAACAGCCTATATAAAGGACTGTCACCCTTCAAGTGAAGACTCTACTGCTTCAACAATGGCCTTGCTTGCCCGGTGTTCGACTCCTGATGATCCTGGAGTTTGCTTGAGGCGGCCCTCGGTCGCAAATCTTTTTATCCAAAGAAGCTGTAGTAGAACTACTACTGGATCTCGACACGTCTCGAGTCCTGGATGCCGTGGGCGTTAATGGTGTCTCGAAACTTAGCTTCCTGACTTCGTATCGGTTGCCATGCTGACCGAGGAATGGCAAGGCCTGCTGCTGTGGTTGCTCTCTCCGGCCAACTGGGGAGATAGGAGAGTCCTGTGCTGGTCTTCATCCCCGGCTCAGGCCAGTAGCAGCTTCGGACGGTGGCTTCCTTTTGACCAGGAAGTGATTGGCTTTGTCACCGCCATTTCAGCTTTTTTGCTAATGTGTATGTAACTACGAAGGGTCTATAATAGATCCTTGTAGCCACATGTTTTTATATGTAGAAGCTTTCTTGTTCCCTTTGCTTTTGTCTCCAAAATAAAGAGGGAATCATCCTAATGGATTTGCCTGACCAGAGGTAATATAGACGTGGTAGGCTTGATCTTTGCCGGGGTATAGAACAACAATCCAAAGGTAATATGGACATGAACTATTTTCCAGACCGCTGGAATAATCATAGAGATGATACGAGAAGAACAACTACTCAGAGGTAATGTGGACATGGTAGTCGCATCTTCTAGGCATAGAGGAGCAATCCAGAGGTAATGTGGATGTGAAGTGCTTCATCTACTTGAGAGAATATTTAGGAGGGAGAGGGAGAGATCCCCTTACCAGAACTCATGGGCACCCTTTTCACGGAATGTGGGTGCTTATGTTGGTTCTATCTTCTGACGTAATACTACTTTAGGAACTTGCCGTTGATGGGCATCATTAGCAAGTTCCCATTTGGCTTAGCTAGCCGATAAGCACCGTTGGAGTGCACCGTTTCTATGACGAATGGTCCTTCCCACTTAGGCTCAAACTTTCCAACCGTCTTGTGGGTCATCACCATCGGTCTCCGTACTGCCAAGACGAGGTCGTCTACCTGGTAGGATCTTTGCGGACCTTTTTGTTGAAGGCCCCAGGGATGTGAGCTTGGTAAAGCTCAATCCTTTGCTACGCGAGCAAGCGCACTTCATCTAACGCTTCTAACTCTTGTAACCGCCTGCGATGATTGTCTTTGACGGTTAACTAATTAGTGATGGCTACCCGTAAGGATAGAATTTGAATCTCCGAGTGAAGGACAACCCCACTCCCATAGACCAAGAAGAATGGTGCACTGCCAGTAAGTGGACGAACAGTCGTACGGTAGGCCCATAGACGTTCGCCTAACTTCTTATTCTAGTCGCGTTTGTTGGAGAAAACGACCTTTTTAAGGGGTTTGACAATGGTTTTGTTGAATGCCTCGGCCAATCTATTAGCTGTCGGGATGTAAGCTGTTGACGCCATATTTTGAACTCTGTTTTTGTCACAAAATCGGTAGAATGCATTGCTTACGAACTGAGGACCGTTATCGTGAATAATCCTTCTAAGAAATCGAAAGCGGTAAATAACGTAATGTTTGATAAAACTGACTATGTTGGAAGTCTTTACCTCTACCAATGGTACTACTTTTGCCCATTTGGAGAATAATTCGTAATGGCGAGGATGAACCAGGGTTCTTTAAAGGATGGTGGGCTGACTGGCCCCACGATATCCATTCCCTAGGCTTCGAATGGCCACGAGGCCACCGTAGGGTATAAATAATCCGAAGGTTGATGGATAAAATTTGCATAAAATTGGCACGCTCGACATTTCTTTGTATACTTAACAGCATCTGCCATCATAGTGGGCCAGTAATAGCCTATACGGCACATTCGATCTTGTAGCTTGGGGTCCGGCTGGTGGGCTCCACAGGTTCCATCATGCGCTTCTCTGAGTGCTTCTTGTGCCTCTGTACGAGACAAACAGTGTAAGAGAAGTCCGTCGTATGTGCGATGATATAGCATTTTGGTGGCCGAATCGTTGAAGAAACCGAGTGAGCGCCTCCTGATAGAAGGTGCTTCTCTTAGGTTTTCAGGCAGAATCCCCAAAACTTCATAGTTTATAAATGGGAACCGCCAATCCCTGGTGCCTTCATACATTCCTACTTGTAACCAGTAGTTCTGACATGCGCATGATATTCATTGGACAAACTAACTCCAAGCACGTTACTGAAACGGTATGATGAGATCCAACGGGGATGGCCAAAGAGGCGGTGCGACCTCGTACTGACCTCGAACCTCATACTGAAGGTGGAGATAACATTGATTGTCGCCTGGTGGTAAGGGATAACATTGATTGTCGCATGTGAAGGTGGAGATAACATTGATTGCCGCCTGGTGGTAAGGGATTAAGTCCTCATGTCGAACCTCGTACTGACCTCGAACTTGACTGATGATCAATTTTGAGTCTCTATAGGCCTCGATGTAGTCAACCCCCAGCTGTTCGGCGAGTTGGAGTCCGTTGATGAGGGCGTTATATTCTGCAGCATTGTTGGTGTATGACTCTGTGTGAGAATATTGATAACTAGGCCGTTCGGAGTAACAAGGACGATCTCGACCCCTGCTATGATTTCACCCTTTGGCCCCGCTCTTGAGGCTCCGACAAAGAACATGCACCATACTGAGTTGTCCGAAACTGCGTTGGACTCCAGTACTTCATCGGAGATTTTTTTATAGTATTTTGAATTTTCTGGCACCGGATGAGCCGCCAGGAAATTTGCCAACACTTGGCCTTTAACTACCTTCTGTGGGACAAACACCATGTCTTAAGGAGTCAAGAGGATTGCCTATGTGGCTAGTCATGAATTCAGTACCCCTGGCTTGGTTATAAGGACTCAAAGAGGGTTGATCCTGGATACCACATGGATCGTCTGTCTGGTCACATAATGTCGTGTCTTCTGGATGACGAAGAGAAGGGCGAGATATTCCTTATTACCAGGATTATACCGGTGCTCAGCTCCAACCATGGTCCTGCTGAGATAATAGATTGCTTGTTTGTGGCCTTCTTTATTCTTTTGGGCTAATAAGGCACCACAAGAATGATCCATGGCTCAAACGTACAGTAGGAAAGGCTTCCCCACGTTTGGGGCTACCAGCATAGGAGGGCTGGTGAGGTACTTCTTGATGTTGTCGAATGCGCGTTGGCACTCTTCGGTCCATTCAAAAGTGACCCCTTTGTTCATTAGTCTGGTGAAGGGTTGACATTTACCAGAATGATTTGCTATGAACCTCCTTATATACGCCAGTCGCCCCTGCAAACCTCGAAGCTCTCGGAGGTTCTTTGGAGCTGCCATGTCAAAAACTGCTTTGGTCTTCTCCGGGTCGATATGAATTCTTTTTGCTGTAATGATGAAGCCTAAGAACTTGCCACTGGAAACGCCAAGGAAGGACTTGGTTGGATTCATTTTTAGCTGTTGTGTCCGCATTAGATCGAACACCGTCTATAGATCATCCAAGTGGTTGGATTTGTACTAGCTTTTGACGGCGATGTCGTCAACATAATACTTTACCATCTTCCAGAGATGCTTGCAGAATATGGTACTCATAGCCCTTTGATAGGTAGCTACCGCGTTCTTTAATCTGAAAGGCATTAATGTATAGCAATACACCCCCTTCGAAGTCCGGAACACCATATGCTTTTCGTCTTCGGGGAGCATCTTGATCTAGTTGTAGCCGGAGAATCCATCCATAAAGGACATACGCTCGAAGCCACAGGTGTTGTCAATCGTCACGTCGGTGATCGAGAGAGGGAACTCATCTTTTGGATAGGCCGAATTAAGGTCTCTGAAGTCTATACAAATTCGTATCTTCCCGTTCTTCTTTAGTGACAAGGACAATATTTGCGACCCAATCTGATTGCTGCTCGTTGCGGATTAAGCCACTCTCAAAGAGTTTGTCGACCTCCTCCTCAATAACATCCATAATGTTGGGGCAAAACCGACGCTGTTGCTGCTTGACCGATTTAACATATGGTAGGATATTAAGGCGGTGCATGGCCACTTACGGGTTTAGCCCGGGTATATCTTCGCAGCTCCAAACGAAGACATCGATATACTCGCGGATGAGCTGTATCAGGGACTGCATGTCATCTTCTGTTAGACATTTTGCTGATGAAGATGGGCTTAGGTGAGGCCTCATCTCCTAATTCGACCTAGACGACTTCATATTCCGTAGGGGGTTCGCGATGCTCAAAATGCCACTCCCATTGGGATCCTAAGCATTGTGCCCAGGTTTCATCTTTGAAGTACTCGAACACTTGGTCTTCGTCCTCGACTGGGGGGTGTAGAGAGACCATGTTGGCGGATAACATTTCCTCGAAGCCCCGAACGACTCTGTCATCGGAGTACAGCATGTCCTCTTGCTCGTAACCCGATACTATTAGAAGATTGACCACTTCTACTGCCATGTCGAAGACAGGAATGATGTCATACTGCGCCTCTACGGCTGGACTACTCATAGACTGGAGAGTAACCATATTGGCCGTGACTGTCTTCTCCTCGTAATCTAACAATATGACGTTGGCGTTAATAAGGTGCTGAATATGCCCCTTAAACACATAGCAGTCCTGTGTTGACTAATGGACGTACTGGTGATAATGGCAGTACTTGGGATGGTCCACCTTTCCTACTTCATCAGGACGCCTAGGTGCCGGGATGGATAGTTTGCCACTATTTATAAGCATCTCGTAGAGCTCCAGCGTATCCTCGTCATTGAAGGAGTAAGTCTCCCTCGGCCTCCGTACTTCCGCAGACATGGGGTTCCCAGCTGCTGAACCATTGGAGATGTTGACGGTCATGGCTTGCTTGCCTTTTTCGTATTTAGGGTTGTCGCTGGATGAGTGTCTCCCCTTATCTTCGGGCGCAGGAAAGTGTAGCCGCCGGAGTTGCGCGTCCTGGGCTTTCCTTTGTGCGGCATCCGCCTCTGTAATGAAAGGCGTCCTCTCCGTACAAGGAGCACTATGCCACAATTTTATAGTGGGCAGCATGTTCTTGCGACAGGAGTCCATAAGCATGGGCTCGGACATGCCGGGTGGTATTCTGAAGGCTGTTTGGCGGAAGTGCTCAATATATGCACGGACAGGCTCTTTCTCCCTGTGGACAATTTCCATGAGGATCGACATGGTCATATCCATGCCTCCTTTGTAGAATCGGTCTATGAACCGAGTCTTCAGGTCTTCAAATGACGAGATACAGTCGTTCGAAAGACTGCAGAACCACTCATAGGCTAACCCCTGTAGGGCACCTATGAATATGTTGGATAGGAGGGCGTCATCCTTTAGCAGTTGCCCCGTTACTGAGGCAAAGTACCGCAAGTATTGTCGGGGAGACCCCTTCCCTTCATAAGGTGTAAGCGTCTGTAGATTGTATTTGGGAGGATAGACGTTGTTGTCTCACTCGGCAGGGTATGACTGCCGGATCCCCATCTTCCGGAGCATTGCTTACTTCTCCTTGGCATCATGATGAGCATACAGCTTCTTGATGGCCTGCTATATCTCGGCTGACATTACAGAGCCTGTAGCCGATGGAGTAGACGAGGATGGTCCTGCCTGATTGGTAGTAGGCAACCAGCTGGATTCGTCATTGGTTGGCAGATCATGTGCAGGTGTAGAGGCAACGGGGGCCATGCTACTTTTGAGGTCGATTATAACCGATGACAGGGACTTCATGGTCTCCGTCAGTGTATCTAACTTCGTCTCGAGGACTTCGATAGGTTTGAGAGCTTCGTTGTTGTCTTCCTCATTGCCATCGACCATGAACACAGACCGAGTGTGAGGGTGACTCGAGGGAGCCGTAGATCCTTTACTTTCTGGCTCATATGCCTGAGTCTCGCAGTCCTGAGGATATACCATAAGATTATGATTTTCTTCGGGCTCAGTATGGTTGCTACCCCCAATCTGGTGACTGGCTGTAACAATGGAGACATCCGTGTCGTATTGTGCCTCGTCAGATTGGAACACAGGGTTGTCCTGCATGGTAGGAGACTGGCTACCCCTATTTTTTGACAAGGCACCCAATACAGATCTGCAACATGTGCCTTGGAACACACCGGCATTGGGTATATTAGTTTTACTGTTCTCTGACCTCCTCTTCGATTTAGCAACCGATATAGAAGGATTTGGGGAGGGCTTCTTAAAAGCTCTAGTGCCCTGCGCCGTATAGAATGTGGCGATGAGGGGCTCATCTTCTCCACGGATCATCGACCCTGTTAAGCCTCTAGCATAGGGTCGACGTGGAGTAGAGTCTCTAGAAGACGGAATGCCAGCACGGCGATGGCACAGCCGTCTGTTGTCAACGGCAGTTGATGGTAATCTGGGTAGAAAAGTGCCTTGATCTATGCACGTCTTGTGCCACTGATTCTTCTTCCGCTTAGAAGAGGGTTAGATATTCTGCCGTAGCACTCCCAATGTAGTTGGAGGAAAGCTGCATGTAAGCATGGTCAGAGCGGGTCTAGCGAGGAAGCTTCTTGTCGCTATTGCGGAAACGCTGCTTGCGTAGATCCCTCTATGTGGGACGTACCCCTTGGCTTGGCTTACGCACAGGAGTACCCCAGTGTAAGGAAGATTCGACTGGTTGAGGCATCGGAGCATGAGAGCCATTCTTGTATAGCTTTCAGTCGGCTGCACGTGTTACTGTAAATACGGGCCTCTGGTCTGTTGATGGTGTCGCACGCTTATTGTATGAAGCGTGAGCCACCTGGGATCTCTTCCTACTACCCCCAGCGGATGAGTAGTATTCGGAGTCCTCCGAAGCTTTACCTGAAGGGAAAGGGATTGTGTTGAAGACAGATCTCCTTACCGGTAATACTTCCGTCGTGAGGGGTTGGACCGGTGTGTGCTTTCTTTGGCATCGTTCCTTCGTCAGATCAACCATGGAACCACCATCTTTCTTGCCATGCATTCCTGGGACGGGAATTGGGCGAGAGGATAAGGCTATAGTAGCCGGGATCTTCTCTGTGGCCTTGACGTTGAGGGGATCCTGAGACACAGTTCCTGCCATAATGCTGTTGGCTGCAACCGCCTTAGGCCTCCAGACACGTGGAGTCTTCTTCGGTTGTACGAACCGCTTCAAAGTTTTCGACTTTTCATCAGAGAGAAGATCTTTAAAATCCTGCTGGTCGAAGCGTACGACCATCATGTCTTGAGAAGCTTCCAGCAAGTTGTCATCAGATTGCGTCACTACTTCTCGTTGAAGGAGAAGGTAGTCCCCAGCAGAGCCGCCATTAGTTTGACATAACAAAAGGTTGAACAAACTTTTTATTTTATTGAACGTATATGGTATCTATGTACAAAGAAGGAAGTCCTAAACAGGATATTCTAAGTACATGGAGAAGAGGTTTCTTGGAAAGTGTGACGATGGAGATCGAGCGTTGTAGTGGCTCCTTTACTTTGTTGATGATCTGACGAAGAATCAACCTTACTATGGCTCTCTGGCGCCTTTGATGGGATACTGAGGTCACAGACCAAACGGCTGTCTGGATGAAAAGATCCCTTGAAGATGGTTGGTTGGTTCTTTGGTTGATAGGTGGATGTGGGTGGTCGACTCTTCGTGGATAGAGATTGCTGATCCTTTGAAGATTGTCGATTGTTAATGTTCCCTCTCTCTTTTCATTGATTACTGGTGGAAGAAGAACTCCTTCAATTTATAGAGAACCGAGCACATATGCGATTTGTATTAGGGTTCCTGAGATATAAAAGAATCTACTGTAATTGCACGGTCGGGCTTCTGTGGCGCTGACATGTGGCAGACATCGAGATTCCCCTCAAACAAGATCTTTGGTGGTTATAAACATAATCAATGGAGATGACACGTGGTGCATGCGATTTGCTTTCTCGGATACTGTCGAGTAAATCTTGGGATTTTATCCTAGATTTAGAGTCTAACCGTTCCTCGTCAAAGATTTAAATCAATCTGTTATGATATCAATCATGATTTCATCCCAATCTTCTCTGCAAGAGGCAGTTTAAACAAACTAATTGTGGATGCCCCATGCTTCATGCGTCTCTGGTGAGGACTAAGTGCTGATGTGCTTCTGAAGCGACGAGTAGACTGTGCTTCTAGAGACGACGGAACCTCTGTGCTTTCAGGCGACGAGTGGACTTGGCTTCTAATGACGACGAGACTTCTGTGCATATAGAGCAACTTATGAAGCTGTGTTTTGAGGTACCAGAGTCACTGTGTTGTAGGCGACAAGTAGGCTTGTGCTTCAGGTTGGTGAGGTTATTGTGCTTTTGGAGCGACAGGTTAACTTGTATTGGTTGCGATGGGAGTTCCCAAGTCTCTTGTAGAGAAGAGACTTAAGCTTCTGATCTGGAGCAGATGACTGCACTGTAGGAATGGAGATGGTGTGAACATATCACCATCCTACGCCTCATGCGAACGCAGGTAAGTAGCTGCACCTCTGAATAGTTAAGGCGTTTGCTGCAAATTAAAGGCTATGACACCATTGCGCGTTTGAGATTGGCGCATGCAGGTAGCTGTGCCTCTGGAGCGAATCTGAAGTAAAAGAAGGGGACGAGGGCCTACCACCATCTTGTTTCTGAGGTTGTCGCAGGCAGGTAGCTACACCTTTGGCTTGAAGGCTCTGGCTTCTTCAAAATATGGAGTTACTGATATGATTCTGAGAGGCTGCGCCCACAAGAAAATCAGAACATGCTTCGGTAGAGGTTAATCTTCCAGCGAGCGTATCGAAAAGAAGGAAGGTTGCGCTTCGATGAAGGCTGCATCCCTTGTAGATCCCTTTAGGCTTCTGTTGAATATGTACTAGATCCTTTATAGAAGAACAAAATTAGTCCCTTATGTATAGTCTTGACGTGTCTGTACTAGACTTTGGTAGACATGACAATAAAGGAACTTCTCTCCATATTTTCTGTATTGTCTTTTTAGTACTGAGCCTTAGTCTTTTGCAGCTTCTGCGCTTTGGCGAAGGGATGTCTTCATCTAAGATTTTTCATGTTTCTATAATAGATAGGATTTGTCAATGAATGTGCTGTTGGAGAACATTGTTGTTATTCAGCTCTTAGGCGCATACAACTATAGAAACATGGAAAAAAAATGATTTTTGTTATCCATGGGGGCTTCATGCGGCTCACAAAAATAGGAAGCTTCATGCGGCACAAAACACAGGAAGCTTCATGCGGCTCAAAATCTCAGAAAGCTTCATGCGGCTCAGGAAGCTTCATGCGGCCTTATGCGGCTCAAAATCTGCCTGTACAGCTGGCCATTATTACTCTGGCATAAAGACGACAGCTCTGACATAAATGATGGCTCTGAAATAAAGACGAGATGTGACATGCTCCTAAAAAGACGAGAAAATCTTCATGATATCTAGCATAGTTCACAAATTCCAAAGAAAATTCTTTATGCGGATCGCCCATGCGACCTTCATGCGGCTCAGTCATGAGACCACTCTCATGCGGCTCGAACATGAGATAACTCTCATGCGATTCGAACATGAGACAACTCTCATACGGCTCTGTCATGAAGCCACTCTCATGCGGTTCGGTCATGGGACAACTCTCATGCGGCTCTGTCATGAAGCCACTCTCATGTGGCTCGGTCATGAGACAATTCTCATGCGGCTCAGTTATGAGACGTCCTTTATGCGGCCCGATCATGAGACACTCTTCATGCGGCTTGAGGAAAGTCCTTCATGCGGCCCAGCCAGGATGCATCATTCATGCGGCTCGCCACATAGTAGCAGTTGAGACACGTGGCAGAAATTGACCAAGTCATTAACAGTTCGGATTTTGTGTAACTAACAGATCATGAGCAATCTTAACCAATCCCTAACTGTCCACTTCTCGAGGCACAGTTTCAAGGATGTGGCCCAAAATTAGCCACATGGCTGTACACACCCACTATTCATGAATTCCTATATATAGCAAGGTGCTATTCCCTTGTACACACACAGAGATACACACAGAGCATTTCTTCACCGGAGCCAAGATTGCGTTCGATCGTCCAAGGAGGAAGACAGAGTTGTTAGTGTTGGCACATTTTATTTTGATTATTAACAGCATCTTCATAGTTTAGTCTTCTGTTCTTCAGATTCAAATATTCTCAGAAGATCTACTACATGGAGTTCTTCCGTTCTAGCGCAATCTCTTTCTCTTTGAAGACTGAAGCAGTTGTCGGCATTTCCGGCATAAGAAGCCGTCTTCCTGCTTAGAGTCTCTGTGTCTGTACAAGTCTAGGTATATTTGTAAACACCTAAGGACGGATGATAAGTAAAAAGAACAAGTCAAAAATCAAATACCTACAGAGCGGCATACCGGCGGCATGCTCTGGCATACCGGCGGTATACCATTTTTAGAGCTCAGAAAGTTGCTGTGACGAATTGTCGGCATACCGGCGGTATGCTCCGGCATACCGGTGGTATACCGATTTTTGTGTCCAGAGAGTTGCCGTAAAAAATTGTCGGCATACCGGCGGCATGCTCCGGCATACCGGCGGTATACCGTTTTTAGCGACCCAAACGTTGCTGTGACAAATTGTCCGCATACCGACGGCATGCTCCGGCATACCGGCGGTATACCGTTTTTAGCAACCTAAAACTTGCTGTGACAAATTGTCGGCATACCGACGGCATGCTCCGGCATACCGGCGGTATATCGAGTTTCAAATATTTAGTTTTTGAATTGCCCTGACCAGCATTATTGGAAGCATTTAATGCTCTCAAACGGTCATTAATATGACCGTTACTATTTGACCGGTATACCGACGGTATGCCGCTGCATACCGACGGCATGCCGGTCTGTCTGTATAAAGAGCATTAAATGCCACCAACTCTTGGTTCTTCTATAAAAGAAAGCTCTCTCTCTCTTGAGCTTTCTCACCAACTCTTACCATAAATTTTCCAACAACCAAGAGCTCCACCATTAATACTCTTCTAAGCTTTTTTATTGTCATTCTCTCCCAAAGTGCTAGAGTATTAAAGAGTTGTACATTTCGATCTTCACGTGTTAGAAGATCAACAAGTTCTCTTCTCTTTTGTTTGACGTTGGCGAGCCTTCGTAAGAAAACTCGTGTGTAGAAGTTGGCGAGTCTTCGGATCCAAACTCGTGTTAAAGTTGGCGAGTTCTTTGGATCCAAACTCGTGTGTACTATTTGGTTAAATAGTGGATTAAAGTCAGAGAGAGTTTCGGGATTGGATTGCCTCAAAAGAGGATACCAGGATACATCCTTGCGTTTGATCTTTCTACTCTTTACTTTCAATTGTCTTTATTGTATCAATTGTTGTAGTTTATTTTTAATTACCCTATTCATCCCCCCTCTAGGGTTCTACAATTTGTATCAGAGCTTCGTTCTCTTGATTTGGATTTACACCCTTGAGTGATCTATGGCCTCTAACCCTAGTATCAACACGTTTCACAATGAGTGGCACTCCACAAATAGGCCTCTCCTATTTGATGGTACCAACTATAACTACTGGAAGATTAGGATGAGCATTTATCTGAAGTCCATAGATTTCGACTTATGGGATTGCGTGATAAATGGTCTTCCTACTCCTTCCAGAGCTATTGAGGATATTGCTTCTGACACCCTTCGGGACACTCTCTCTGAAAACATTAAGAAGCTTGCAAGTCGAGATGCCAAGGCAATGAATGCTCTTTATTATGCTCTCGACAGTAGTGAATTCAACCGAATCTCTACTTGCAAGACTTCCAATGAGATTTGGAAATTACTTGAAGTCACACACGAGGGAACTTCACAAGTGAAGGAGTCTAAGATTAGTAGACTCACGCAAGAATATGAGTCTTTTAAAATGAAGCATGATGAATCTATTACTTGCATGTTTACTCGATTTGGTGATATTATTAATCCTCTCTTCTCTCTTCGTAAGGAATATCCGGCTCATGAAAAGATCAAAAAAATCCTTAGAGGATTGACGAAAGTTTGGAGTCCTAAAGCTACCGTAATTATTGAGGGGAACGATCTAACAGTCATGAACCTTGAGACCCTCATGGGTAAGCTTATGACCCACGAGCTCGATATGAAGGATCAAGAGGAATCCTCCACACAAGAGAAGGAGAAGGAGAAGACCAAAGAGAAGGAGAAGACTCTTGCTCTCAAAGCTACAAAGTCTTACTCCATGGAGAGCTCCGACGACAATGAGTCGGATGATGATGAAGAAATAGCTCTCACAGCTAAGCACTTCCGGAAATTCCTAAAATTCAATAAAGCCAATCGCTCCAGACAGGAAAATGAGGAAGATCCGGCGTGCTATCAATGTAGAAGACCCGGACATATCAAGAGGGACCCCGATGATAAGAAGAGATTCAAGCAAGTATGAGAGACCAAGCAAAGGAAGCTCGTCCTCTAGAAAATTCGCCAACACTAGCATTTGGTGTGAGAGTGATGCTAGTGACTCCGACAATGACAAGGAGTGCAAACACAATACAAATGTTTGCCTCAAGGCAACTGATGAGGTACTTAATGATCTTTCCTTAAACACTCTTAC
Organism: Iris pallida; assembly: GCA_029216955.1. Classification (NCBI taxonomy): domain Eukaryota; kingdom Viridiplantae; phylum Streptophyta; class Magnoliopsida; order Asparagales; family Iridaceae; genus Iris; species Iris pallida. The sequence continues at coordinate 1,435,173 of JANAVB010002399.1, forward strand.
TTATGATGATTTGGAAAAAGCTATCATTGAATTACACGAAGAACACAAAGGTGTTAGGAATAAATACAAGAAGTCTCTAAAAGATATTGATGCCCTTCAACTTGAAGTAGAGAGACTCTCTAATATCATTATTGATATAAAAGGAAAATCTCCCGCATCTGACATGGATGAGATAAAGTCCTTAAGACTCAAACATCTAGAATCTCTAAACACCATCAAGAAAAGGGATGATGAGATTCTATCCATGAGAAGCTCTTATGAATTTGCTATGCGCAAATGTCAAGATGCTAATAGAAGAGAATATGACACTTCTATTAAGTATAATGATCTTCTTTCACGGAGTAAGAATTTAGGTAATAAGAATACCACTCACATGCATGCTCTAAGACACCCCCACACTCATCACAATGCTAGGCATACCCCTTTCATGAACACTACAAACTACTCCTTTTCTAACACAAGAAAATGACCTTTTGTTAAGAAGAACACCTCACATCATGCATTTTACTATCATCCTCATAACACTCATGGTAGAACTTCTCACACTAGAAACTCACATATGCACAATACTCACACTTCTTCTTCTAAATCTTCTTTGATGTGCAATTATTGTGGTTTGATCGGACATACTTCTAATTTTTGTTATACAAGGAAATAAGTTGACATGAAAGTTCTTAAATGGGTTCCTAGAACTAACAATCAAGGACCCAAACAATCATGGGTACCAAATCGTTCATCTTCAACTTATGTTGTAGGTGACGAATCCTTCTCATGCTAGAAGCAAGTGGATTCTCGATAGCGGTTGTTCACGGCACATGACCGGTGATGCTTCACTTTTTACAACGCTATCGATGAAGAAGGAAGGACACGTCTCCTTCGGTAACAATCTTAAAGGTTATATTATTGGAAATGGTAATATCGGTTCTCCTCCTTATCCTTGTATTAATAATGTATGTCTTGTTACTAATCTCAAGCATAACCTCCTTAGTATTAGCCATCTTACCGATAATGGCTATGATATCAAGTTTGTTAAACTCAAATGCTATATTACCGATAGTTCTAATGGAACTATTGTTTATAAAGGCATTAGAGAAAACAACATTTATGTTCTTTTTCTTGTTGAAGGTACTAACAATGACAGATGCCTAGTTGCAAAGAACGATGAGAGTTGGCTTTGGCACATGAGGCTTGGACACGCAAACATGGATACCATCTCTCGTCTCGCCTCCAAGAAGCTTATACGAGGACTCCCAAGCATCCCATTCAAAAAGGATATGGTATGTGAAGAATGCGAGAAAAGTAAGTTGACCAAGTCATCTTTCAAATCAATCAACTCTGTGAGTACTTCTAGACCCCTTCAACTTATCCATATGGATCTTTTTGGGCCTAGTAGAGTTGCTATCCTTGGAGGCAAGCTTTATGCTTTTGTTTTAGTTGATGATTTTTCGAGATTTACTTGGGTTATTTTTTTTGCTTGCAAAAGTGATACTTTTCGCTGAATTTGTTGCTTTTTGTAAACGTGTTCAAAATGAGAAAGGTTTTTCTATCAACAAAATTAGGAGTGATCATGAAGGAGAATTTGATAATGCAGATTTCAAAAGATTTTGTAAAAAGAATGGTTTTGGACATGATTTTGCTTGCCCTCGTACTCCTCAACAAAATGGTGTTGTGGAGAGAAAGAATAGAACCCTTGGCGATATGGCCTGGGTTATGTTAAACCAATATAAGCTTCCCCAATATTTTTGGGCGGAAGCCGTTAATACGGCATGTCATGTTATAAATAGAGTCTTAATTAGACCTATTTCTATTAAGACTCCTTATGAGCTTTGGTTTGACAAAATTCCCTCTATTGAATATTTCAAAGTTTTTGGTTGCAATTGTTTTATTTTGAATACCAAGGATAACCTAGGCAAGTTTGAACAAAAAGCCTTTGAAGGAATATTCCTTGGATACTCTACTCATAGTAAAGGTTTTCGTATTTTTAACAAAAGAAGTCTTATTGTCGAAGAGTCAATCAATGTCTCTTTTAATGAGCTCAACTCTTCTACATTCTCCTCTTCCGAGGATATTGATGACATCTCGTTTGGGTTGGAGAACTCCTCTATTGAGGATCGTCCCTCTTCATCCAACAATAAAGTTGTGACCCCATCAAAAGAGTCTCCTCCTCTCGAGCCTCCTCAAAAGGATCTCCCAAAAGAATGGAGATTTGTCACCAATCATCCTAAGGAGCTTATCATTGGAGATCCTTCCTCCAGTGTTAGCACAAGATCCGCCACTCGTGATCTTTGTGCAAATGTGGCTTTTATCTCTCAAATAGAGCCTAAAAATGTTAATGATGCTTTCCTTGATGAGTTTTGGATGATAGATATGCAAGAGGAGCTTAATCAATTTGAGCGAAGCAAGGTTTGGGAACTTGTCCCAAAACCTAGCAATCATCCCATTATTGGAACAAAATGGGTGTTTCGTAACAAACTTAATGAAGATGGGTTAGTGACTCGTAACAAAGCCCGATTGGTTGCTCAAGGCTATAACCAAGAGGAAGGCATTGACTACGACGAAACCTATGCTCCGATTGCACGTCTTTAATCCATTCGTATGCTTTGTGCTTTTGCTTGTTTTAATGACTTTAAGCTATTTCAAATGGATGTTAAGAGTGCTTTTCTAAATGGTATTATTAAAGAGGAAGTTTATGTTAAACAACCTCCCGGCTTTGAAGATTTTCAATTTCCTAATCACGTGTTCAAACTCCATAAAGCCCTTTATGGCCTCAAACAAGCTCCCCGTGCTTGGTATGAGCGTCTTAGTTCTTTTCTTGTTTCTCACAATTTTTCAAAGGGGAAAGTTGACACAACACTTTTTATTAAATCCCTTGATGGGACTCTCTTGTTGGTTCAAATTTATGTCGATGATATTTTTTTTGGTTCTACTAACAACACACTTTGTGTGGAATTTGCTAAAGTTATGCAGGAAGAGTTTGAAATGAGTATGATGGGTGAACTTTCCTTCTTCTTGGGGTTACAAATAAAACAAGGACCCGAAGGAACCTTCATCAATCAAGCAAAATATACAAAGGACCTCCTCAAGCGTTTCGACCTCGACACATCCAAATCAATGAGGACTCCTATGGCTACAACGACAAAGCTTGACAATGATGAAGAGGGCACATCGGTCGACATTCGTAAGTATAGAGGTATGATCGGTAGCTTACTTTATTTAACTGCTAGCCGTCCTGATATCATGTTTAGTATTTGCTTGTGTGCTCGATATTAAGCCAATCCAAAGGAATCATATTTGAGTGCCGTTAAGCGCATTTTTCGTTATCTCAAAGGCACCATTAACATGGGTCTTTGGTATCCGAAATCCTCATCCTTTGAGCTTCTCGGCTTTTAGGATGCGGATTTTGCCGGATGCAAGATTGACCGAAAAAGCACTAGTGGCACATGTCAATTCCTCGAAAAGGCCTTGGTATCGTGGTTTAGTAAGAAGCAAAATTCTGTTGCTCTTTCCACCACTAAGGCAGAATATATTGCGGCTGGTTGTTGTTGTGCACAAATTCTTTGGATGTCACAAACACTTTTAGATTATGGCATTTCTCATTCTTGCACACCTATTAAATATGATAACACTAGCTCTATCAATCTCACAAAAAACCCGATTTGTCACTCACACACGAAGCACATTGAAATTAGACACCATTTTCTTCGTGACCATCAACAAAAGGAAGACATCCGTCTTGAGTTTATTGAGACCAATTCTCAATTAGCCGATATCTTCACCAAACTACTCCCGGAAGATTGCTTCTCCTTTCTTTTCCAAGAATTAGGCATTTTATCCATTGACCCTTAAAACTGTTCTTTGATCGGCACACCGGCGGTATACGGCGGTATATCGGCTCGTGGCGGACAGGACATCAAATCAGGGTCCGGGCCCACAATTCTTCTCTACTTTCTTTATTCCTTTTTAAACTACTTTTATTCTCTCTCATCCATCCAATCCATCATAACTACCCATCTCTTCACCTCCCATCTCATTTATTACTCTTCCCTCACATCCCCCCTTCACTCCTCTTTTTACTCCACCCTCATAAATTTCAACCCACCTTCTTTTCAACTCCCCTATTTAAACCTCCTCTACAACCGTTCCCGCCCTCCCACCCTTTCAAACTCCATCTCTTCATCTTCCTCCTCCTCTTTAAAATTCTCCTTCCTCCATTACTTCTCCTACTCCTCCTTCATCCACTCCAAAACCCTAGTCTCTCTTCATGGCTAACCCTAAGCGTCCTCGCTCTTCCTCCTCCTCCGTGTTCAACCCCTTCGTCCCGGTGGCCCAACCTCACGGGTACGACCAACGGATCTTTTCCAACCCTTTGGCGGCCGAGCTTTGGTTCCAGCACTTCGTTCATCACAATGTCTTCAAGGGACGGGCGATAAATTGGAACCTCTTTCCCGATCACGTCTCCTTATTTGACGAGGCCGGTCTCTCCTCTCTACTTCGGCGCCAAATACCTGTCTACCCCGCTGCTGTCCGACTATTCTATTACAACTTGGTCGGGGACGACGAGCATCCCGCCGTTCAGTCTATGGTCAATGACCGTCACTTCCGTCTCATATCTCGGGACATCGAGCAAATCCTCGGCATCCCGGACAAAGGGGAAGCCTTGCCATCCTTGGCTGCTCTCCATTCCTCGGCGGCGTCACCCTTCGACAAGTTCTACCGTATCATCTGCAAGGGCCCCAACCCTCCTGCCATCCCGGCCCTCTCTGCACAGCTGGAGCCGTTTTACTACGAGCTCTATAGGATAGTGTGCCATACACTATTTCCTAAGGACGGAAACTACGACGCCATTACCGGTGATGCCCTCGTCTGCATGTATTATCTCTATGTCCGAAAGCCCTTCTCCTTCCCAAAGACTCTCCTTCTGCTCTTCTGGCGTGTCATGCCTGTGGGAAAGCCGAACCTATACTACGGCTCCTTTATCACTCGCTTCTGGAAGCCCGACAAGTTGACCTATCTCTTTGCTCCTCGGATGGCGTCCCCTCCTATCTTGCTGTCTCCCGTTCCCTTGGTGGCGCCTCTACTTCTCGTGCCTCGTCTTCCCAAGAGCAACCGGCATCCTCTCCTGCTGCTCCCACACCTACTCCTCCCGCTTCGGGCCGTTATATGCCGCTGACTCAGCAGCACTTTGATATACGGATGGCCCAGGCGGAGGAGCAAATGCGGGCCCACACTCGTGGCCTTGGCGCCCTGATCCAGTCTCGTTTCTACGATCAGGGGTACTTTATTCAGCGCACCCTTCAGGACCGGAATGCTTTCCTGGATCTTAATCTTCAGGTTCCTATGTACCAGGCCCCGCGCTTCTCTCATCCCAATGCCTATGGGTTTATGTACCCTGACGGCATTGATCCTTTTGGCGCCTTCCAGCAGGCTCAGGGTGATGGCGATGATCCGGCTGATGAGTAGGGACGAATTCGCTTTTGGATGATGGTCTCGTTTTATGCGTGTTTTAGTTTTATGTGTTTGTTTTTATGTTGTCTTTTGTGGTCCTTCGGGGACCGGTGTGTGGTTGGTACCAGTTGTTTACAGTCCTTCGGAGACTTTATCTGTGGTTATCTCTAGTTTTCGGCTCTCGTTGAGAAGAGTCTTTATATTTACCTTATGCTATGTGTGTGTCGGGCATGTATTCTCTTTTCACTTCAAATCTATTAATACATGCTTTTCTTTATATGCTCTTGTCATTATCATTATGCACGTTTTCTATTGTTATCGCCATCTTTGACTAAGTGACAAAGGAGGAGAAATCGTATTGAGGGGGAGCTGTCTACCTACGGGGGAGCAACTCCCTGAAGATGCTATCTCTCTATTTTGTCAATTATCAAAATGGGAGAGTTTGTTGGCACATTTTATTTTGATTATTAACAGCATCTTCGTAGTTTAGTCTTCTGTTCTTCAGATTCAAATATTCTCAGAAGATCTACTGCATGGAGTTCTTCCGTTCTAGCGCAATCTCTTTCTCTTTGAAGACTGAAGCAGTTATCGGCGTTCCCGGCATAAGACGGCGTCTTCCTGCTTAGAGTCTCTGTGTCTGTACAAGTCTAGGTATATTTGTAAACACCTAAGGACGGATGACAAGTAAAAAGAACAAGTCAAAAATCAAATACCTACAGAGCGGCATACCGGCGGCATGCTCCGGCATACCGGCGGTATACTGTTTTTAGAGCTCTTTGCTGTGACGAATTGTCGGCATACCGGCGGTATGCTCCGGCATACCGGCGGTATACCAATTTTTGTGTCCAGAGAGTTGCTGTGAAAAATTGTCGGCATACCGGCGGCATGCTCCGGCATACCGGCGGCATGCTCCGGCATACCGGCAGTATACCGTTTTTAGCGACCAAAAAGTTGCTGTGACAAATTGTCGGCATACCGACGACATGCTCCGGCATACCGACGGTATACCATTTTTAGCAACCTAAAACTTGCTGTGACAAATTGTCGGCATACCGACGGCATGCTCCGGCATACCGACGGTATACCGAGTTTCAAATATTTGGTTTTTGAATTGTCCTGACTAGAATTAATGGCAGCATTTAATGCTCTCAAACGGTCATTAATATGACCGTTACTATTTGACCGGTATACCGACGATATGTCGCTGCATACCGACGGCATGCCGGTCTGTCTGTATTCAGAACATTAAATACCACCAACTCTTGGTTCTTCTATAAAAGAAAGCTCTATCTCTCTTGAGCTTTCTCACCAACTCTTACCATAAATTTTCCAACAACCAAGAGCTCCACCATTAATACTCTTTCAAGCTTTTTCATTGTCATCCTCTCCCAAAGTGCTAGAGTATTAAAGAGTTGTACATTTCGATCTTCACGTGTTAGAAGATCAACAAGTTCTCTTCTTTTTTGTTTGAAGTTGGCGAGCCTTCGTAAGAAAACTCGTGTGTAGAAGTTGGCGAGTCTTCGGATCCAAACTCATGTTGAAGTTGGCGAGTTCTTCGGATACAAACTCGTGTGTACTATTTTGTTAAATAGTGGATTAAAGCCGGAGAGAGTTCCGGGACTGGATTGCCTCAAAAGAGGATACCAGGATACATTCTTGCGTTTGATCTTTCTACTCTTTACTTTCAATTGTCTTTATTGCATCAATTGTTGTAGTTTATTTTTAATTACCCTATTCACCCCCCCTCTAGGGTTCTACAGTTAGCACTTTCCCGAGTCTCTACCGTCACTCCCCAGAATCCAAATTAAACAATTATACTTAGATTGTTTTTCCTAGGTTTTGTTCCTAGGCTCTCTTTTGTACAAGCGAGTTTGTAAATGTGAGTTAAAGTTCAGTCCTTCTATAAAACTGTTCTGTTCTCTGACAATCAATGGCAAACACGATGGTGACTCTGCTGGGGACTAACTTCTCCACTGGTGAGAAGCTGGTCACACAGTCAGACGTAGCCAAACTCAGCTCCACGCAACAGATGCTGGTTGTTCGCTTCGACCAGCAAGCATTCGAAGTGATGCTCTCCGATGGGAGCGCTAGCCCGACCCAGAAGCGAGCCAGCACGAAGATGACCCGCAGGGAGTGGAGGCCCAAAACTGTTGCTCCTTTCCAAGCTCTGGAAGAAGTGTTCTCTGCTGCCCAAGACGGCGAAGGAGACTCACATGTGGCCCCACTTCAGGCCGTAGAGGACCCTACTGTCCCCAAGTCCGGCAAAAGAAAACACTTCGATGCTGGACTTACGGAAGTAAATGGAAACTCTATGCGGTCCAGGAAGAAGCCGTATAAGGGTGCCAGCCACATGAAGAAGGCTCATGCGGCCACCAATTCCAGCCGCATGCAGAAGGCTCATGCGGCCACCAATTCTAGCCGCATGTAGAAGCTAGTGCGGCCACCAATTCCAGTCGTATGGAGAAGGCTCATGCGGCCACCAATTCCAGCAGCATGCAGAAGGCTCATGCGGCCACCAATCTCGGCCGCATGCAGAATACTTATGCGGCCAGCAATTCCAGCCCAGGGAAATGGCCTATGCGGCACCCAATCCCATCCGCCTGCCATCTGTCCTATGAGGCTCGGGTTCAGTCTTCGACCGCCTCTCATGCGGTCCTGACATCAGATGCTCCAATGAGGATGTGTCAAACTCTGTGCGGCACAATTTAGACTCTTCCTACTACGCGCCCTTGGGTGCTAGGACGAAGAAGTCTAGGACAGTGCGGGCTCCTCGAGCTCAGTCAGCTGTTCTATCCTCTGACCATCAGAGAGTCCTACTAACTGTTTTATGGGCCTCTGACGGAAAGTTGTACAGAACCGCCTGTGTCCTTCCCCCGGCGGCAAATAGACAAGGTGGTTCCCAAGAGTCTCCCAACAATGATCGAGGGCAAGTGCTTTTACTCGCCCCGCATCAGGGAGCAAACATGATACCAACGCACTCGTGTGCTCGGGATTCCCGGGCCCACAAAACGAGTGTAAAGGTTGATCGAGATGCACTTGAATTGCACGATGTGATTCTTCACAAGCGCAAGAAAAAAAAAATCTTGGGGGTGCAAAGTGCCTTCCATGGACAACATTACACTCAAGTCATTATCAACTGCTGCTGCAACAAGACAGCAGTACAAGAGGACCGGCAGTCCGTCTTCCAACGACTGCAGCAGTCAGGACCGGTCCTAGAACAAAGCTCGGGAGACGAGGCGCTTCCTTTTGCCTCCTGTAACTCTGCCCGGAAGATCCCTACCGGCTAGGGAGGGAAGAAAATAAATTTGTCTAGCCCTACAATCTCAACCAGCGCAGCCAAGAAACTCTCATCTAAGCGGTTGTCCACAACCGTCACTGGAGGAGTTTATCAAGGTACCCGTTCAAAGACGAAATCTTCAACACTTGGAGATACGTCATCGTCATCTCTGGGGGTAGTTGAAGCTGGGAACATCCACGACAATCCGGTGTTCCAAGACGAAGAACCAGGGGAAACAATCCCCCCAACAGATACAGCAGATTCTGACGTCCCTGAAGACGCCCACAAGTGCCATGATGAGACAACCTCCTATGCAGGGGGTAGCACTTCCTCCGAGTCCGAACCTGAGGAGAACATTCCAACATACCCCGACGACTTCTTTATTCGAGGGTATGATTCGGAGAGCACGTCTTCTATAGTTCCTCCACTGCTCCTCATGTGAGAACAATATTCATGACTGAAAATGACCAAGATGGTCCCAGTGATCGACAATACCTCGACACTCTTGAAGCCATACTTCATACCCTGGTTAAGTCAGTAGACGAGATCAAGGCTGCCCTACCGGCTCTCTAAGGAAGGACACCCGGCCAAACAAGCTTGGGTCCCGCCATTAATCCGGATTCAAACACAACCGCACCAACCCCGGTCGACAATCCACCCGGAATGTCGGCTCCGACTGCTACAGAAGAGTCCAGGGAAGCGAGAAGAGAAGTCCAGGAGCTCTGGGCAATGTTCTACGCCCGGGAAACCTCTCAGGACCTAAAGATACGACAGTCGTCTCCCGCTTCATGGAGAGTTGTCCCCTTCCCTCCTCGATACAAACCATTCAACATCAATCCTTATGATGGAAAAACATCTTCGAGCCGATATATGACTTACTTCGAGGTCAGAATAGACCATCTGCCGTATGATGATGCCATCCTCACGAGGTTGTTCATTGGGGCATTAGAGGGGGTCGCATTCGACTGGTACCGCAACCTACCGGATAACTGCATTTATTCCTTCGTCGGCTTCAAACATATGTTCTTGGAGAGGTTCTACGAGGTGGGACAAGATTTGACAATATCAACCCTCATGGACCTTGTTCAATGAGAGAAGGAGCTGACAAGGAATTACATTGAGCGGTTTTGCCAAACCGCGATGAAGTTGCCCTCCGGTAATCCAGACTCTTCTTTGATTGAAATTTGCCAGAAGAGGCTGCTCCCCACAATTAGCCTCTGGATGGGCAAAAGTCAATTTAAAGACTGGAAGACCTTCATCATCAGTGCCACTAGCGCAGAAGCTAAATTGATGAAAGCTCGTCAATTGGGATTGCATATCTCGGATGGGAAAGACAAGGGAAAACGCCCTAACACCAACAACAACAACGGCTGTAATTCCTCTGACAACCGAGACACCTAGGGCAAGCAGGCTATGGTGGCCGACACAGCCCAGAAACAAACCAAAGCAGGCAGAGAAGCAGTGGCCTCACGGGACTTACTCCATCGAAGATAGCCATGTCAAGCCCACCTTTGACATGCTCTTGCAAGAAGATAGAATTCAGCTCCCTCTGTCGAGACGTGAACGTCGACCTGCAGAGATGGAGAGCCCAAAGTACTGTCACTAACATCGCTATGTCCACCACGCTACTCAAGACTGCTTCCAATTGAAGCGGTACATCCAGAACCTTATCGATTACAAGGCTCTGGCCATTGATTTCGGGGAGGTAACCGTGGCTGCCAACATGGTGTCGGTCCAATTCGGTAGTTTCCGTCCAACGATAACTCAAGATGGCGTAATACCCATCCCCGGGGCAACAATGGAGGTCACTAACCTTCCACCTTTTCGAGACCAGACGATTGGGCAGGTGCCCCTCACCACGTCAAGAAGAGAGGCCATGTGGGTCCACCCGGACTTGGTGCATGAAGTAACTCAGTCAGTACCATCCACTACCGACAAGAAGAAGGACAGGAAGACTAAGTCCTGCCACACAATTTTAGCCGATATCGAAGAAGCGACAGTTGTTATTTCCCGGTCCGGTGCACAAACTCAACCCATACAGGGTATCTCGGCTGAAGAATGTCAGCCGGCCACTGCTGATGCCCCAGGACCTTCTCAGTCTCCGCCGGCTGATAAGCCTAAGCCAAAGAAGACCCGCTTTAATAAGCTGCTCCGTAAAGACGTACCTCAGGGGCTGGAAAGGCCTTATAATTTTGACATTCTGGCACAATTGGCCAACACACCAGCCAAATTGTCATTATATGAGCTCCTGAGACTCTTCAACGATGTTCACGTCACACTGAGCAAAGCACTCCAGAAAGTCGACGCGTATTTGGCTCAGGTCAAGCTTACAGGGGAGAGCTCGCCAGCGGATCTCCAGGACAGCGCTTGTACAGGTGCAATGCCCAACATTGTGTTCACTCCGTATGATATGCTCATCAAAACTAACCTGCACGATCACCCTCTATATTATACTGGATACGTTGGCGACATCAAGGTGGATCGGATGCACATTGATCACGGTTCTTCGATAAGCATCATTCCGAAGAGCTTGCTTCACCTTCTACGCATTCATATGCATCGGTTGACACCTACCAGCACCGCCATCAGCGGTTTCAATTCCGGGAGAAGCTATCCTATTGGGAAGATTCGTCTAAAATACTAAATTGGTGACCTGTAGTCGGAAGTGACTTGTTATTGCATAGATGCAGATACGTCCTACAACATCTTCCTTGGGCGTCCGTGGATACACGATTATATGATCATACCCTCCACATTGTACCAGTGCTTCAAATATGTCGACAAACACAGATTCGTAAAGCCAGAATTCACCAACATCGATCCCTTCAAAGGGTTTGAATCCTACTATTCTGATTCCTGCTTGTACAAGAAATCCAAAAGGCTCCTGGTTAAGGAGGATACTCAAGAGCAGACGGAGGCTATGATGGAATCAGAAGAACCTCAGAAGATCCACCTCCAGCCCCACAAACCGGGAAGAACTGCACCTCTTGTAGCCACTCTGCGTAAGGAAGCAACTAGTCTCCCGGTGCTGACTGCACAAAAGGAGCAGATGATTATCCGACTGCCAAGGTCTGGTCAAGGTCCGAGATCTACTGTGGAGCCACTGACAATCAGACTGCCAAGGGCCGGACAACAAATAGAAGAGATCAATTCTTCTGTTAAGTCGATGGTTATTCGTCTGCCCAAGACAAGCCGACAGCTGAGCGCTAAGCCAGGGACTGCTAGTGAGCCAACAACTCCACGTCCAGCACCAAGCGCTAAGCCAGGGACCGCTAGTGTGCCAACGACCCACGTCCTGTACCACCAGTGGACCCCCTAATGATCAAGTTGCCCAGGTCATCTTCCCAGTCTTCATTAATTTAGGGTATGGCTGAAGAGGAGCTAGAGCTAGCCAAGTATGTGGCTACCCACACTGATGTTCCTTCTACTGATGATGTAATACCACCTGAAAAGATACCTTATTTTATCAATAAAGGGCTATCTTTGAACTACCTCGAGCTTAATAAGCTCCGTATAATGTATGTTATGGAACACAGTATAGGCACCAACATACACACACAAGTGACAAATGTCTGTACCGCGAACCAACTTACTCCCATGGAGGGCGCTTGCTTCATAGTCCCAGGAGAGTACCATCCAATCATCTTCGGCCGAAAGTATGGTCAACTGTCCTTCTGGCCAAAAAAAGTCGATCTCGGACCCGACACCGGAAGACTGTCCCATTATCTGTATAGCTTCCGATCCAAGTACCTCATGCAAAAACTGGTGTATGATATAGAGACTACACCAGGCTTGAACTATAGCATCGGCCGGCGATTACCTTTACAATTGCCAGTCCCGACCGAAAAACCACGAGATTATTACAACAAGACCAGACGTGGTCTAGGCTATGTTACACCTGCAACAACTCCTGAAAGCTCGGATGAGGAATACGAATGGCATTCACATTCAACCTGATCACCCACTTCTGATTCGGATGTCAGCATCGGGGATGTACTCAGGGAAACTTGGTCTGTCAAAATGGCGTTTGCTGACGCCTATGAAGAAGACGAAGACGTAGCTGAACTTCTCGAGTTAGAGCCTTAGGTACAATAGCTAGATGGGCAGTGGGAAAAGCATTTCGAACGAAGAGATCCTCCTACCGAAGATGAGGTCATGCAAGTTGACCTCGCTGATGAATCCTCTCCAAAGCCAATCTTCGTCAGCAAAAGCCTGACAGATAAAGAGCGGGAGTCATTTTTGCAACTCGTCAGAGAGTATACTAACGTATTCACCTGGAGCTTTAAAGACATGCCAGGGCTAAACCCCAAGGTTGCACTCCATAAGCTCAACATTCTTCCGGACGTAAAGCCGGTCAAGCAACAGCAATGACGATTCTGCCCAAACATCATGAACTCTATCGAAGCTGAGGTCAACAAACTAATAGCCAGCAACTTTATCCGTAAGGAACAACATCCCGACTGGGTCGCCAACATAGTACCGGTCCTCAAGAAGAATGAAAAGATCAGAATTTGCATCGACTTCCGAAATTTGAACGAAGCATGCCCTAAAGATGAATTCCCTCTTCCTATTACGGACATATTGATTGACAACACATGTGGCTTTAAGCACCTGTCGTTCATGGATGGCTTCTCAGGATACAACCAAATCAAGAAGTTTCCTGACGATGAAAAGCATACATCATTCCGAACGCCGTTTGGCGTGTACTGTTACACAGTCATACCCTTTGGTTTATAGAATGCCGGCACCACTTATCAACGAGCTATGAGTGTCATCTTCAGAGATCACCAGCGTAAGACAGTAGAATGTTACGTCGATGACATAGCCGTCAAAAGCCGCTCTAAAGAAGATCATATGCACGATCTGAGGACAGTATTTGACCTGATGCGAGCACACAACTTGAAGATGAATCCTACCAAGTCCTTCTTGGGCGTATCCAGCCGAAAATTATTGGGTTTTATCATTACCGCCCAGGGAATCCATATAGACCCTGAGAAGACAAAGGTAATCATAGAGATGGGTCCTCCGAGAAATCTCTGAGAACTCAGAGGCCTTCAAGGAAGGCTCGCTTATATTAAGAGGTTTATCTCTAACCTCTCTGGGCGATGCCAACCCTTCACACACCTCATGAAGAAAGGCATCTCCTTCTTATGGGACGAGGAGTACCAACGTGTCTTCGACAACATTAAAGAATATCTGTCGAACCCTCCAGTCCTGGTGGCCCCGGTTGCTGGAAAGTCGTTCTTCCTCTATGTGCGAGCGATGGAGCATTCCCTCAGTGCTCTACTAGCACAAAACAATGTTGTGGGGCATGAACAAGCTATCTATTATCTCAGCCGAATGATAATAGGGCCTGAGCATAGATACACCGCCATGGAAAAGAAATGTCTCGCTTTGGTGTTCGCTATTCAGAAGACGCAACACTATGTTACAGGACAGACCATCCATGTCATATCACGAGTCAACCCTCTTAGGGTCCTCATGACCGAACCAGGTCCACTCAGCTCTCGCCTTGCTACCTGGGCAATACTATTGTCCCCCTACCACATGATCTTCCTCCCGCAGAAGGCTGTTAAAGGTCAAGCTCTGGCAGACTTTTTAGCAGCCTATCCAGGTTCGGAGTTAACCAGTATATACGAAGAAATCCAGACGAGGTCGCCAATTCAAATATGGCTTCCTATGATATTGTCTGGCGAATGTTCTTCGATGGTACTTAAAGAACCAGGCCCAAGGGCAATATCGTCGTTGGGGTCGAAGTGGTACTGATTTCTTCCTCCAGATTGGTGATCAATCGGGCATACTCACTTACGGAACCGTGTTCAAACAACGTGGCCGAGTACAACGCCTTGGTCATCGGCCTCCGACTAGCGAAGGAACTGGAGGTAGACTACTTGAAAGCATACGACGATTCATAGTTAATCGTCAATCAGATCCGGGGTTCATATAAAGTTTGCCATGAAGACATGATCACCTATAATCAGATAGCAATCGCCATCATCACGTTCTTGAAAGGGTTCTTCGTAGAACATGTTCCAAGACTCCAAAATATTGAAGCCGATGCCCTAGCAGGAATTGTCGCTTCTCTGGCGGTTCCAAATCATACTCTTCATTTGGTGGATGTAATAGGCTATAAATTGGTTTATCCTAAGAACAACGTGCAATTTGCTGTGAGTTACTCTGCCCTGGCGGTCGACGAAACACAGGTCTGGAGGCTGCTGTTTATTGACTTCGTAGTCTACGGCATCTTGCCGGAGAATCCAAAAGAAGCCACTTCTATCAGAAGACGTTCTCTCAAGTTCTTCTACGATACAGAGACAAAAATGCTATATCGGCGATCCTATGATGGATTACTGCTCCGGTGTTTGTCGAATACAGAAGCCAAAGAAGATGTACGCGAAGCTCACAACGGCGTTTGTGGGGCCCATCAATCTGGCCCGAAATAACAAGACCGCCTTCACCGGATGGACTATTACTGGCCTACGATGGTAGCAGATGCGAGACTATGCAAAAAAATGTAAAGCTTGTCTGGTCCACGAAGATTTCATACACCAAACATCCAAATTTTTACATCCGACGGTGGCATCCTGGCCATTCGAGGCATGGGGAATGGATATCATTGGTCCAATAACCCCGCCTTCGTCCAGTGGACGCCGCTTCATACTCGTAACTACAGACTACTTCTCCAAATGGGCGGAAGCTGTTCCGCTTGCAGAAGTGAAGACATCAAACGTGATCAGCTTCGTCAAGCATCACGTCATCTATCGCTTTGGACTGCCTCGAAGGATCATCCACGATAATGGTCTGCAGTTCACGAGACATACCTGCTATCAATTTTACGACAAATACCGAATTCAGAATGTTGCTTCAACACCGTACAACCAGACGACTAATGGTCTGGCTTAAGCATTCAATAAAACAATAATCAAGCTTCTCAAAAAATTTGTGTCCTCAAACAAACACGACTGGAATGAAAAGCTTGGCGAATGCTTATAAGCGAACCGTACTACAGTCCGGACAGCAACTAGGAACACACCATTCTCTCTGGAATACGGAAGTGAGGCAGTTCTCCCCTTGGAAACACAAATTCCCTCGCTCCGGGTCGCCCTCACTTTCCGATTGACGACGAATGATAATAACCGTCGTCGGCTACAAGAGTTTGAGGCCTTAGATAAAAAGCGTCTGCTAGCTCAATAACGAATTGATCTTTATCAAGCACGCATCTCTGGAGCCTTAACAAGAAGGTTAAGCTGAGAACATTCCAAGTAGGTGATCTCGTCTTGGCGGTTCGGAGGCCGATGGTTATGACTCACAAAATTGCCGGCAAGTTCCAGCTAAAATGGGAAGGCCTATTTATCATCGAGGCTGTATTCTCCAATGGTGCATACCGTCTCGCGAAGCAAAACAGAGACTTGCTCATGATGTCCATCAACGGCAAGTTCCTGAAGAAATATTATGTCTAAACGACATCCACCGAATCAACCAGATTGTTGAGTTATGTACCATTAAGTACCGCTGAACTTACACTCTGGTTATTCCAAATGAATCTATATCGCATCTTCTGGGTAGTGATTCATGTATGATCATACCTCTGAACTTCCTCCCTAAAAGAGCATCTTTCTCATAATCTATTACCCGCACTTTCAGCGCATAAAAAAGGGTAACAGGTCCACAAAATTTCCGAAACAGCCATGTCGATGTCATCTCTGAGTTGTTTCTATTCCATCACAAACAAATCACCCCTTACGTAGAACTTTCACGTCCATATTACCTCTGAGTTGTTCTATGTATTCTTCGTTGAGTCCATTCCTGCCATGTCCTCATTACCTCTGAGTGGGAAGACTCCGTTGTAAAACCCTCATATTTACCACGTCCTCATTACCACTGATTAAGTATGTTAGTTTTCTCTCGACTTATTATCTGTACCCAAAACCAGGGTACACCAAGGATAATGGGACCATAAATATCCACAGTTGACCACAAATGTCTACAGTTGACCATAAATGTTCACAGTTGACCACAAATGTCCGCAGCTGACCACAAATGCTGTACTCGGTTCTCTAGTACATGTGCCTCTTTCCTCACCATCACATGCCTCTGGAACACAGCTATTCCATGGCATTCTTCCGCCCAATACCAAGAACTTCCATGCACGTCTTACCACGGAGTTGTTCTAGGTATCTCTATCAAACTTATTATCCATACCTAAAACGAG
This sequence comes from Iris pallida, assembly GCA_029216955.1. NCBI lineage: Eukaryota > Viridiplantae > Streptophyta > Magnoliopsida > Asparagales > Iridaceae > Iris > Iris pallida. The sequence goes on from JANAVB010002399.1 coordinate 1,452,107, forward strand.
GTATACCAAGGGTAATAGGTCCACAGAAAGTCCCCTTGTGGGGCAAATACCATAATACCAAAGAAACAGTACAAGCACAACAGATAAAGGATCATGTAAATATAGTCATTCATTTAAAATCAAAGATACTACATTTTCTGGAACCACGTCCCTGTTAAACATAGAGAAACATAATAATGAAAGAAAAAATAAACTGATCATGGTTCGACGACACACAATTCTCGGAGCCTGCCCTTCAGTTTGGACGTCGACCGCTCAATTCTCAAGGTAGCCCGGCGCTCAGCCTCTTGCATCAACTTTTCTGCATCTTCAAGATGCACATGTGCCTTCCAACCGTCTTCAAGTTTATTCAATGCACGCTCCAAGGTATTTGAGGTTCGGGTGACCTTGTCGGTCTTCTGAAAAATTAGCTCCTTGTCTTCGCGCGAGGCCTGGAGCTCAGATTCCAAAGAAACTAATTTTCTCTGAAGCTGGAGGATCTGCTCCTTGGTATCGACTATCCCACGAGAGGCGACCTCTTCCCGAGCGATACAGCCCTCTCCGCTGTCACGACCCGCACCCTAGAGTAAGGGCACGAGACGTGGGTACGTCCAGCCTACGCCGCAGTGTCGGCGGTAGAACGCTGTCCTAGGTCACAACATCTAACAATATATCTCTAAACAGTTTATACTCCCGAATGGGGGTGACATAGCAGCAAAACTCAATCACAACTAAGGAAGAGATAGCACGATATGAAATAGAACTCAAGAAAATAAATAGATGAAAAGTAGTCTAAGATAATCCCAGCAATATCCAGCAGTACAAGGTCTCAGATACAGAATGAAAGAATATATACAACTCTGAACTCCAAATAAAATCTAGCTAAAACATGTCTCATGACTACAAAAGGAAGCTAAGCCTAACTAATCTAAACTAGGCAATCGGGGTGATATCCTCAGCTAGAGCTGGGTCCTCCTGAGGGTCCAGCTCGCAGGTGTCATCTAAGGCTGCCCCGTAGAAAGTGTCCAGGCAAGCCTCCTGCTCGTCCTCTGTAATATTTTCAACAGGTCCAGTCAGGACAGGAGCGAGTACAGTACATCTCAACAGTTCATAGCAGATTAGAAAATATAAACATGCAGTAAAGTAAGATACAAGTACTGAAAGAAGTGCAGTATGTAAACAGAGAAAGAGCTGTAACAGAAATATCTACTATAATAGAGACTAACAGTGGCTAGTGAGTCAGAGTACAATATGGACATGTAAATGGCATAGAAGATTCTGATAAGACACTATGGAAGAGATTCTGATAAGATACTACTGGTGTATTATTCACATGTCCAATTCTACTCCCCCGTACCCCAATCAATACACAAGGATCTAAACAGGTTATGTTATTGTACATGATATCACATGGGGGCCCATAAAAGGGTGTACATGATAGTATACAAGGGGGCTCCGTGAACCTGAGAGTACAAGATTCACCGGAGTGTACATGTATAATGAAAGAACAGGAGTACATGATGAAAGTGAAACGCACATGATATAATATACCCGATGCTCCCGAGGGGGATAGCATCGCATGTAGAGATCCATATAGTACCAATCCATGTTACCATCGTGACAGTACAAGTAAAGTAATCTACTGCAGGAAATAATTCTAAGCAGGATATAAAATGATCAGAGAATGTACTCGCCTGTATTTGAGTGTCCAATATGAAATGTACTATCCAAGGAGTGGTGTCTGGCTCCTAATCAGAACAGCACAAGTCACAACAAGTCTAGAATAGTGTAATAAAGTCCTACTATACATTCTACATGATTCTAGGTCAATCTAGGCCAAAGTCAACTCTTGGTCAACTTTGGTCAACCCTAGAAGTCAAACTAGGTCAACCAAGTCTAATCAAGTCTAAACTAGGCTATCTAGTCTACATAGACCAATAACAAGTACACAACTATATTAAGCCAAAATCAAACCATCACACTACATTACCCATTATCCAAATATCCATTACACCTATGCATATACATACATTATATATAGATACAAATATTTGAGTTAACATTATATATACCTAGGCTAAGTACTATATATATACATATAGATATACATCACCCAAGTACATATGTATTCATACAATACATAACCCACAACTAGAGACTGGAAATATAGAGAGAATGAGAGAGAGGGTGCATGTGTGTGTGTGTGCAATATGAAATTGTGTGTGTATGCATGAGTATAGCTGTGTGTGTGTGTGGATGGGTGAGGGTGTACAGGAATGTAATGTGTGTGTGTGTGCTATATACATTGAGACATACTTGAAACAATGTGTATATAACTAGATGGTAAAAATCTAGAAAACAGTGTGCAGGAATTTATAACCAGTGAAGAAAAAGTGTGTGGACAGGTAACAAGGTGCAGGAGCATAAAAATAGTGAAAGGAGAGACTAACATTGTTGACAGTAAACATAGGAACTTGGCATGGATTGATTCAGTGGCTAACAGGAAGGAATTGAAAGCAGTGAAATATAGTGTCAGGAATTTATGTTCAACTCATAGGAAGGAACACAAGATTACATAACACATTTAAGCCCCATTACACTACATAATCTCAGATTTCTCTATAAAGAAACTCAGTTTTTTGTAAACTAACTTAACCAAAACACATCACTAAATCATGAACCAATTCTCAGATTAATACTACATGGAAAAATCATCTTAGCTTCACAACAAAACCCAAGGGACCAGTCACATTTCCAGATTTCAAATCCTCAGTTCAATCTCAGTTTAGCATCAAACCCAGGTTTCCCTTCATAAATTGAACAACACATTATAACAAGGAAAAAGGAAATCAGTTCATAGCATTTCCCCACACCAAGGTTTCAGTCCCATAGTTGCAAGCTCCAAAACAATACATAAACTCCACGAAACAACTCCCAAATTGACACACTAGTAGTTTAGATATAGGAGTACATGTTAGAGACTTGATTACACACAAATAACAGTGTATATAGGTTTAATTGATTGACAAAACTTATTTTGCAAAAACTGGAAAAACACATAAATAGGTACTGATACATTAGTTCCAAAAAATTGGAAAATGAGAATTAATCATCAAAAATTAATCTAAAAGCTAAAAAAGTGGTTGGTAACATGGATACACTTTGTGTACGTGTCACTTAAGTGGTTTGTGTCCACCCAAGTGGACACAAACGTGTACATTCAGAACAATGTACCAAAATAGTGTACAGTGAGCTGTTCCTCGTGCACGTGTACACGCGTGTCGTGCACACGACACAGCACGTGTTAGACCACGTGCTCGTGCACATGTGTACCCCTATACTAGGGCTAGGTCTAGGTCGACCTGCCCTGTGTCCCAGTGTCCGCGTGTCCGATTTACAACGCCGTATCAGTGTCAATAATAGCGCGTGTGCACAGACAGTGCAAACCCCGTGCACGATCAATTCCTCCCTCGACACGACACGGGGACACGTGGCATGTCAGTCAGTGCCCCATGGCTCGTGTCGAGTTTTACGTGTCCTAGAGACGTGTCGTGTCCGCTACAGGGCCCGAGTAGCAGGGGATCCCTGTAGCACGCGCGCGAGCGTGTGCACGCGCGTGTCCACACCACGAATTCGACACACAGCGACACGAACACTAACACACAAGAACATGAATCCATAAGCAAGATCAAAACTAATATTCCTATTCAAAAACAGTGCGCAAACAAGATCGAAATGCCCTTTGAGGTATTTCGTCAAACACTCAACCCAAGCTCTGATACGTGTCCAGAACGAACACGAAACCCAGGATACCCGACACGAACCCTATCCAGACTCTTAGGGGACCCTTAGGGCTTCCTATTCATGAAGACAAATTGAAAATCCATGGAGTATTGAGAGTGTTACCTCTTGATGAACTTTCAATGAAAAATCCCTATTCAAATGCTCTCCTCTTGATGAACATTCAAATCAAATCATCCTCAAACTGAACCAAGGTTCCAATAATAGCAAGAACAATAATATTAGAATCTAATGCAACTAGTTTGGGGAAAATAGGACCTAAAATGCAATTTATATGAATTTAGGAGGACGGGAACTCACCTCTTTCTTCTTGAAATAAATTTCCTAAGGAAAGGAGGCTAGCCCTAGATTTTAGGAGGGGTTTTATATGGTGGTGATCCCTATGTAATAGGTGGCCGGCCACTACTCTTAGGGTTAGGGTTTTGTCAATCCTTTGGGCTTTGGGTCAAGTTACTTAGGCTATAGTTTAATTGATTAATTAAGGGCTCTAAAATCATAAGCAATGACTTATGACTTTCTAATCCTTTTTGCTAATTAGAGTCTAATGACTAAACCAATAATTAGGCTAGGTTAGACTAGAGTCACTTGACATAACCAAGTCCAACTAACTAGGGTCAGTTCCTATGTTGGTCTACAAGGGTCAACACTAGTCAAAAATCAACCTAGTCCAAACAATTCCAAAATAATTCCTAAAAATTCAAAATACATTCTAATTAATTCTAATAAATTTAAAATATCCCAAAAATGACAAAAATATCCTCACACTAGAAATGTGGTAGTGACAAATCTACCCTTCTTAAAAGAATTTCGTCCTCGAAATTGAAAGGCGAAATACAACTGATGAGAAGGATAGAAAGCATACCTCACGGTCCAAAAAGATAAGGGTAGCGCTCGCGCATCTCATCCTCCCGCTCCCAGGTAGACTCTCCTGGAGAATGATGCCTCCATGCGATGCGCACCAAGGGTATCACCTGGTTCCTCAGAACCTTCTCCCGTCGATCCAACACCTCCATTGGCTGCTCTGGATAGCTGAGAGAAGGCCCAACCTCTATCTCTGAATGATCGAGCACATGGCTAGGGTCAGCCACGTACCGTCTCAACTGTGATACATGAAATACGTTGTGGACCCCCACTAGTACAGGCGGCAAGTCTAGCCTGTATGCAACGTCACCGACTCTTCCGCTGATAACGTAAGGGCCGATGAAGCGCGGGCTAAGCTTCCCGCCTCCACCAAAACGTATCGTACCACGAGACGGAGATATCCTCAAGAAAACCTGGTCTCCGACCTAATTACAAGCAAGGTCTCAATTAATTATAATAAACAACATGATCAAAAAAAAATACAAACAAACAAACCTAAATCTAATCCTACTCTAATCTGTACCTTAAACTCTAAGGGCCTCCGGTGGCTATCGGCCCAGTGCCGATGTCTGTCCTGCGCTACGCAAAGTCTGTCCCTGATGAGCTTCACCTTCTCGGCTGCATCAACAACCATCTCTGGCCCCAGTAAAGCTCGCTCACCATCATCATCCCCGGATAAGGGTGTACGGCACCTACGCCCGTACAGAGCCTCGAAAGGTGACATCTCAATGCTGGCCTGGAAACTATTGTTGTAAGCAAACTCCACCAAATGAAGATGATCCTCCCAGGAACCTCCAAAGTCTAGGACGCACGTTCGCAGCATATCCTCAAGAGTCTGAATAGTCCGCTCTGACAGTCCGTCCGTCTGGGGGTGGTATGCAGTACTAAACTTGAGCTGAGTGCCCAAGCTGGTCTGCAAACTCCTCCAGAAATGAGAAGTAAAACGGCTATCCCGATCTGAGACGATGCTGACCGGAACTCCTTGGATCCTGACTATCTGCCGCATATACAACTCTGCCAGCCTCTCTGTAGACGTACCCACTTTGAATGGCAAAAAGTGGGCCGATTTGGTCAACCTGTCAATGATGACCCAAATCGCGTCTTTCCCTTCTGGAGTACGCGGCAATCCTGAAACGAAGTCCATCGTGATATGCTCCCATTTCCACTCGGGAATGGGCAGCGGCTGTAACAATCCACCGGGCCTCTGTCTCTCTGCCTTGACCTGCTGACAGACCAAACACTTAGCCACGAAGCGAGCCACCTCCCGCAGATCTCAGTACATCTTGTTGGCACCCGGGTGTATAGAGTACTGAGATCTGTGGGCCTCCTGCATAACCTGCTCTCTGAGATCCCTGCTGGGCACACATAATCTAAAACCATGCCTCAAGGCACCATCCTCTGTAAGAGAAAACTCACCCTCCAGGAATCCTGCTCGAACCTGCTCCTGGAGACACCGTAGAGCAATTTTTTCAAACTGTGCCGACTTGATCCTCTCGACCAAGTCTGACTGAATCTGCATCCCCCATAGCTGCATCTGCACTCCGGACACGATCACCTCAATCCCAAGGCTCTCCAAGTCGGCAAGAAAATGTCGATCCATGGTCAAACACATGGCTGTCGGATACCTACTCAAGGCATCGACAACCACGTTGGCCTTCCCTGGGTGATACTGGAGTAGAATATCAAAATCCTTCATCAACTCCAGCCATCTGCGCTGTCTCATGTTCAACTCCTTCTGAGTGAGCACATACTTTAAGCTCTTGTGATCTGTGAAGATCTCCACCCTCTCACCATACAGATAATGCTTCCACAACTTCAATACAAAAATTACTGCTGCCAGCTCCAGGTCATGGGCAGGGTAGTTCTTCTCATGGGGACATAACTGCCTGGAAGCAAAGGCAATCACCTTCCCGTGCTGTTGCAACACATAACCTAGCCCCTTTCCAGAAGCATCACTAAAAATAGTGAATCTACCTGATCCTGAAGGCAACGTCAGAATCGGAGCTGTCGTCAGCCGTTTCTTCAACTCATCAAAAGCTGCCTGACACTCCTCTGACCATACATACTCAGCATCCTTCCGGGTCAACCGAGTCAATGGCTCAGTAACCCGGAAGAAATCCTGCACAAATCTCCGATAGTATCCTGCCAGCCCTAGTAAACTGCTGATCTCTGCAATTGAAGTCGGCACTGCCTATGCCTCAACTGCTACAATCTTCTTGGGGTCAACTGAGATACCATCTCCAGTCACCACATGCCCCAAGAAGTCCACCCGATCCAGGAAGAACTCACATTTGGAGAGCTTTCCGTAAAGCTGCTCCTTCTTGAGAATCTCCAGCACTATCCTTAAATGCTCCTCGTGTTCCTCCTCAGCCTTGGAATATATCAAGATATCGTCAATAAATACCACAAACTGATCCAGATACTGGTGGAACACCTTGTTCATAAGGTTCATAAACACTGCTGGTGCATTGGTTAGCCCAAACGGCATAACCAAAAACTCGAACTGCCCGTACCGCGTCCTGAAAGCGGTCTTAGGAATATCCTCCCCCTTCACCTTCACCTGGTGATATCCCGACCTCAGATCAATCTTGGAAAATACCCGAGCTCTGCTCAACTGGTCAAATAGATCGTCGATCCGCGGTAGTGGGTATTTGTTCTTGATCGTGAGGTTGTTGAGTACCCTATAGTCAATACACATGCGTACTGACCCATCCTTCTTCGGTACGAACAACACTGGTGCACCCCATGGCGACGAACTCGAACGGATGAAGCCCTTGTCCTGTAGCTCATCCACCTGTTTTTTTAGCTCCACCAGCTCGCTGTTGTTCACCCGATAGACATACTGAGAGATGGGCTCCGCTTCTGGAACCAAGTCTATCGAGAACTCTATGTCTCTGTCTGGTGGCAGTCCTGGCAACTCCTCTGGGAAAACATTTATATACTCTGCTATCAAGGGGTGTGGAATCGTCTGCTCCTCGATCGAGACTCCACAGAAGACTCCGCTGCTCTGCTCTGCCTGACGTCTGGAGTACTCGAACTCTGGCTCCTCCGGCGCTCTGAAGAGAACTCTACCCCCTCTGCAATCAATGCTGGCATGGTGCCTGCTCAACCAATCCATGCCTAGTACTATATCGTAGTTCGGTAATGGCATTACGAGCAAGCTCACCTCCAACTCACGGCCTCCCAAAACTACTCTCCGACCCTTACAAATATCACTCACGAGGATAATGCCACCCCCGATCGTGATCTTGTAAGTCCTAGGCAACGATTCAGCTACGATACCATGTCTAATCGCAAAAGATACTGATATGAAGCTATACGAAGCACCGGAATCGAATAATACAAAAGCTGGACTGGAGTCGAGAAGGATCGAACCTGCAATTAGCTCTCCGATGACCTCCGCATCCTCTGCTGCCATGGCGAATCCTCGCCCCTGTTGGCCTCTCCTGGCCTGCTGCTGGTGCTGGATGAACCTCTGCTGCTGCGTCTGCAGGGCTGGTCCTCTCTGCTGGCCTGCTGCTGCTCTGGCTCCTCCTCTCTGGGCTGCTCGTGCTATACGGCACTCCCTCATCTGGTGGTCTGCCGCTCCGCAAAGAAGGCACTTCCCGAGCCTCTTCCTGCACTCGTTCTATCCATGCCCTGACTTCTTGCAGAAGGTGCAACTGACTGTCTGGTGCCTACGTGCCTGATGCTGAAACTACTGCTGGTGAACTGGCCTCTGCTGAATCGGCTACGGCTGAAACTGCCTCAGCTGCTGGTGCTAAAAATGGGGCCTCTTGGCCTGGCCTCCGTTGCTGCTGCTGTCTCCAACTAGATCTCTCCCCCTCTTGAGCCTAAGCTCAAGATCATCCTCTGCCAACAAGGCTTCCGTCAAGATCTCCTCGAATGTGGCATCCCGGTTGCCCTTGGTCAAGGACTTGACCTCTTTGACTAGACCCTTCTGGAACCTCTGGGCCTTCGCCGTCTCACTCAAGCCCTCCACAAACCTGCCGAGGCGGCCGAACTCCCCTGCGTACTCCTCTACTGAGAGACTCCCCTGGACTAGGCTCTCGAACTGCGTCTCTAAGGCTCTGAGTGCTGAATCTGGAAAGAACTTCTTCTTGAAGAAGCCCTTGAACTGCTCCGAAGTATGCCCAGCTACCCCCACCCTGGGGTCCGACTGATACCAGGTGCGAGCAAGATCTCGCATCCGGCTAGCTGCGGCCTCGATCTGAAGATCTGTTGGAATCCTGGCCAAGCGGAAGATCTCCTCTATATGCTCGATCCACTCATCGGCATATAGGATACCCTCTGTCCCCAGAAAGTCTCTGGGGCTCATCTTCTGAAACTGCTCGATCCCCGGTGTCCTCGGCTGATGGACCACTGGTCGAGCTACGGCTTTCGTGACGGCCAACTCCATGCCCCTGTCCTATCGAGCCTGCTGTCGGTCCATGAACTGCTGGAAATATAGGAACATCTGAGCTGCGTCCACGTATCCTGGAGGCGGCTGCTGGATGGGATCCTCTGGAATAACCGGGTCCTGCCTCCGTATCGGAGGATACATACCCCCTGGTGCTGCTGCTGCTGAGGTCTCAATACGAGCTGAGGTGGCAGGAGCTGCAGTCCCCTGGCCTCGTCGTACTGGCTGAGAGGTAGCAGTCCCCTCTATAGCATCCTCATGGATGGCACACTGCGATCGAGTCTCTACCATCCTGAAGAAAGACAAACAAGAGTATCAATTTCTGAGAAAGAAGCGAAATAACAAAGGCGAACAATTATAATTCAAAGGATCAGCTGACAAAAGGATTTAGATGGCAATAAAAGAAATTTTCCTAAAGTGATTGAGTACCTTAAAATTAATGTCCTATATCCTACTGTAGGCTGTAGTGATACTGTAATTCGAATACCACTACACTTCTAGTGCAGACCTGTATGGGCCACCACTAAAAACGTGTCACGACCCGTACCCTAGAGTAAGGGCACGAGACGTGGGTACGTCCAGCCTACACCGCAGTGTCGGCGGTAGAACGCTGTCCTAGGTCACAACATCTAACAATATATCTCTAAACAGTTTATACTCCCCGAATGGGGGTGACATAGCAGTAAAACTCAATCACAACTAAGGAAGAGATAGCACGTTATAAAATAGAACTCAAGGAAATAAATAGATAAAAAGTAGTCTAAGATAATCCCATCAATATCCAGCAGTACAAGGTCTCAGATACAGAATGAAAGAATATATACAACTCTGAACTCCAAATAAAGTCTAGCTAAAACATGTCTCATGACTACAAAAGGAAGATAAGCCTAACTAATCTAAACTAGGCAATCGGGGTGATATCCTCAGCTAGAGCTGGGTCCTCCTGAGGGCCAGCTCGCAGGTGTCATCTAAGGCTGCCCCGTAGAAAGTGTCCAGGCAAGCCTCCTCCTCGTCCTCTGTAATATTTTCAATAGGTCCAGTCAGGACAGGAGCGAGTACAGTACATCTCAACAGTTCATAGCAGATTAGAAAATATAAACATGCAGTAAAGTAAGATACAAGTACTAAAAGAAGTACAGTATGTAAACAGAGAAAGAGTTATAACAGAAATATCTACTATAATAGAGACTAACAGTGGCTAGTGAGTCAGAGTACAATATGGACATGTAAATAGCGTAGGAGATTCTGATAAGACACTATTGAAGAGATTCTGATAAGATACTACTGGTGTATTATTCACATGTCCAATTCAACTCCCACTACAAAAAAAGTGACCTTTTTGGACGACATTATTTGATACACAATTTTTATGAGTCCTAAATAATATTATTTGGGACACAAAGTAATATCGTTTAGGATGCATTGTTTTTCGACCCTGATAATATTTACTTATTTTGGACTGAACATTCTGTCCGTCCCAAATAGAATTTCAGCCTGTCCCAAATAGTTTGGCGAAAAATAAAAAAACACCCGGGTAATTTTTTGGTCAAATTTTAAATTTAGGATTAACTATTGTATTATAAGTCAATATTTGGATTTTAGTTTAGTATTTTACTTGGCATAAATTATAATACAAATATTATAGTTAATTTATTATTTAATTATTGGTTGGTTGTATTTATTGGATGGTACATTTTTATGTATTTAATTAGATCCTTGGACTATTAAATTTAACCCACTTAAATTGAAGAGTCCTAAAAAACTATCAGAACGAATATTTATTTTATAACAAAAAGAAATATTATTATTTAGGACGGATTCGTAAATGGGCTATAATAATATATCTTATTTAGGACTGTTAAATATTTTGTCCCTATAAAGTTTGGCGGGACAAAAAAAAATTGGCGGCCAAAATTTTGCTCACATCCCATCGTTCTTTTTTTAATGAATCATTTTGAGTTAAATTGATCTTAAACTGTGTGATCTGATCTGTGATCTAAACCGTTCATTTTAGCCTTTTTATCCTTTCTAAACCTTCTCTCTCTCTCTCTCTCTCTCTCTCTCTCTCTCTCTCAAACCCTTCCAATTAACTTGGCTGCTAGGAAGAAAAGATGCTCCCAACGACGGCGTCTTCGGCGGTTACGGAGGGGACACTCCGAACTCAAGGGAATCTTCTGCTGGTAGAACGTCGAGGCCTCTATCGACGGCATCCTCGGTGGTTACTGACACGTCAACGACGCCTTCCTCAAAACCCTAATCCCCAAATTCTTCAGTAACAATAGCAGCACCAGTCGCCATGTTGCCCTAGACTGCGGCTACGGCATCGGTAGGGTCACAGAGAACCTCCTCCTTAGGCACTTCTACGAGGTCGATCTCGTCGAGCTGGTGCCCCACTTCCTCGACGCCGCATGCAAGAGCCTGGCAGGCGACGGAGCTCTTGGCATGGATGAATGCTGGGCTGTCAACGTCTTTTGTGTTCCTCTTCAGGTTGTTGCTCGGAGTCTCGGACTTGTCATCGCGGTGTCCGTATTCGTAGCTGATTGTTTTGTGCTTTTGTTTGTGATTGCAGGAGTTCACTCCAGATGTCGGGAGATACGATGTGATATGGGTCCAGTGGTGCATAGGACAGCTCGTCAACGACATATTTATCTTCTTTTTCAAGAGAGGACAGATGCATGCGAGCCCGTGATACTGCAGACCTCTTGTTTCAGTGTAGTTTCGAATCTCATTTATTAGACAAATTGTTATTATTATGATAAGCGACAACGTCAAGAACAATATGACACAACAACGACTCGAGACCATGGACATGAAAACCTTTTTTTCGCTGTTCCTCGTGTATTTTATAGTGTCAAGTGTCTTATCCTACACAAGTATAAAAATACAACATGGACACGAGAGCGTGCTTTTGGGGATATCTGCGCTTCCTAGATAAAGATAAACATATACAAGGTACAAACATTAGAGGGGAACTGCATATTGAGAGAATTTGAGTATGAATATAAGAATTTTATGTTTATATGGACAAATTGCTTGTTAAATTAATAAAACTGAGGTTTAACCAACAAATAAATTTCTGCATCATAATTAATGTTGTAGCACATATTTTAGGATGCTTATGCATATATTTTACCCTGATGAGAATATGAGATCTGATTTAGCTGTGAAGCCATGCTTAACATGTTCACTCTATACATTGGGGAAAACTGAAAAACCTCACAGTTCACTATTAACTCTATACATTGATGTAGTGGTTGAGAGTTTAACATGTTATCAAACTTTATGGTACATTTTAACCAGATTTTAAAACCACTCCGTCATTAGAATAATAAGTATATAATCCTAAATCACCCACATAGATCGACTGAGGAAGAGATAGATGCTTACAGAATCTGGTAAAGCTTCCAGAGGATGGAGTAGTAATGGTATCCCTTGGTTGGGTCAAACCAGAGGTAGATCCTCTGCTCGCTGAGGATGTCATTTTAGAGAAGTTGTGCGTCAAAGTAATACATCCTAGTGTAGGAACACCGAAAGCAAAGATTATTGTTTCACTGTGTACACATGTGGAAACATACTATATGTACATATAAACCTTCCTTTAAATCAAAAGCAAATATGGTAGTTTGTTGTGAATAATGCCTGAATTTTATAGATCTTGATAGTATTCTTTTAGATAGATTTGAATTCCTAAATTTTATAGGTCTTCATTGATTTCTTTTACTGAATGTATTTCATATATGTGATGTGACATTTTTGTATTACATTTGGAAGTATCATCCAAGAACTACATATGTTTGTTAGATGAAATTCTGGATAGTTGATGCCTATATTGTGAACATTTATGTTTTATAGTGTGAGCTTGTGACCTTAGTTATGCTGATTGTCACATGTGTAATTCCTATTTTCTCCTTTTAGATCAATTACTTGTATTTTTGTTTCTAAAGCTATATTTACCAATTAATACAACTTGCAAATTAATATATTGAATATGGTATGTTTGATGGAAGATGGTGAATATTTTGTTTTATACAGTGCATTTGGTATTACATAGTCTTCAACTTAGCCTTCTCTTTGAATAAATTATTGGATATGAAAATGTTGTAGGTAGCATGATATGGGTTTTGTTTAGAGATTTTGTATGTCAATGCTTAGTGTTTGTAAGGATATATCGAAGTTATTATTCACATGAGAATCTTCGGTGTCATAAATTCACATTAGCTTAGGAGCGTCATTAGTTTTGTGCTTAGGAGTTGCAACAGATGGAAGAAGACCTTGGCAGGTGGCCATATTTGCTGCAAAGTTCAAATAATGTGACTGAAATTTGTATGTAAGTTATATAACTTCACCTGAAACAGGATATTGCTCAAGTAGGATGTATGACAAAGAATATAGAAGGTACAACTATAATAGTTGGGACTATTATGGGCTTAATGCTTATAGCTGTGGCCTTTTGTTTTAAACTAAATTGTTCTTATCACATGATTTGCTGTGATGAAATCGACATTACTGGAGAAACCTAAACCGTTCTTGTTCTTCCATTTTCTATATGGTATTCTAATTTTTTATACTTTTATTAAGCTTTGTCGATAACTTTATTTTCGTTTGCATTGTGAATGAAAACCTCTTCATTTAAGGCCTTGCGATGCATTGGCAATTTGGTTACAAGCAATCCTCAAAATCAAGATTCCCTTATTAGTAAATTTGTCGGAGAGAACCTCATGCCGAGCCTGCTCTGAATGGCATTCTATGCGTTATTCTGCGTATACATCTATAATTGAAGAGTTCATTGCAGCTGACTATGTATTCAAGTGCTTCTGCGAGGTTGTCCCTTTTGACTATTGTGATACCATTAATATAAATGTCATTCTTCAATTGGGTAAAGCTATATATTTAAGTTATTGAAATTATATGATAGATTATCTTGTTTTACGGTTTATTTTTTGTTGTTGTCATTTTCTGTCTGATAATTTTGTTTTATGAAAATATTTGCGGTTTCTTGAATGAATCATAATTTTATTTGTTTATGATTTTGGCCATTCTACTTCTACATATTAATTTGTTATGTATGATGATGCCTGGAGGGTTTACTTTTTCTTAGGTTGTGAATGTCTCAACCTAAAAACGACCTACTCTTCAGAGACTGCATTACCACACAATCCGTAGAGCAGGTTGTATCTGGTTCAACTTTACATTATATTTGAAGGAAATTTTTTTTTTTCAGTATTGTCAATTTTACATTATATTTGTTTCAAGTATATAATAATTGTGCAAGACAATTATAGTAAACTAATGGAGTTGTTACTTTATCGGCACATTGTTCAGCAGAAGCTTAAGTTATACTGAACCTTGTAAATTGTGTACAAGTTAAATCTATTTTTTCATAATGGATGATAAGCTCCGTAAAGTGATACTTTTTATTTTTATTATTTAGTGCCTTTATAGACATTGTATCCCGTAATTCTTTGTCATAATAATACCCCTTAACCCCCAACCCCACCTAACTTAGCTAATTAATAAACTAACACTGTTTTCTACGTTTTTAACGGCCTGTATCTTTTATTCCTATTGTTTCATGTTAAGTGCAACAAAATCTTATTCTAAAGTTTTAAAATTGCACACACTTTGTTTACAAACAAATATTCGTAGGACTTCCCTTAGTTGTACATGTACCTACTGCCTACTGGTTTTTAAGTTCATAGACTGGGCATTGCTTCATTGGAAATTATCTATGGTGCCTTATTAAGATTTACTATCATTTATGTAGTCTGCAGATAACATGACAACTAGTTCATCTTAATTATAGCTATTTTAATGAACTGTTTGAAACTAATGTGACTTTGCTTCAGACATCTTTACACAGCAAGTACTCGTAATATCATATATGGGTTCGTTTATATAAGCTTTATGCATGCACTATTGAGAACTCCTCAGCTGTGACCTTTCTTGAGGCTTCATTTTGGATATTTTGATATTATAAGTATACCTTCATTATATTATCTGATTATCCTTATCTAGGAATGATGTTATCTATTAGACTTAGAATTCTCTGTTTTTCAGAATGGGCCTGATATACTCGTCTGTGATGAGGCCCACATGATCAAAAACACAAAGGCTGATATAACTCTGGCTTTGAGACAAGTAAAGACCCAAAGAAGAATTGCATTAACTGGATCACCCATACAGAACAATCTAATGGAATATTACTGTGCAAAAAAAATGCTCCTTTCGGTCAATTATCAACTTCTTCGTCAGACAAGTGCTTAATTTTATGTCCCAATTTTTGAGGTAGATGGTTGATTTTGTAAGATAGAGATTTTTGGGTAGTAGTCTTGAATCCAGAAATCAGAACGACATCCACTTATCTTGCCATTCTCAAAGTTGATAGTAATGGATGATTCATTACACAAATGATGCCTTTTTTTGATTACAATCTTGAATGCAGATTCCAGAACCCCATAGAGAATGGACATCATACCAATTCTATTGCCGAAGATGTAAAACTCAAGAATGAAAGATCACACATACTTTATCAACAACTAAAGGGCTTTATACATCGAATGGACGTGAATGTGGTTAAGAATGAGTTACCCCTAAGATTGTGATTGTAATTTCTGCAAAACTTTATCCATTGCAAAGGAAGCTCTATAAAAAGTTTTCAGATGCTCATGGGTTTACATCGGACCGAACAATTAAGAGGAGCTCCCTCTTTAAAGGTTACCAGGAACTAGCTCAGGTATGATTTTCCTATTAATATGACACTATGAAAACTCATGTAGTTAGGTTGATTTACTGTGGAGTTTGTCAAATATCCTTAAATTTGGCATGTAGATATGGAATCATCCTGGACTCCTGCAGATGACAAAAGAACATAAAAGTAATGTACGCAAGGTACATTTTGTTAAAAACTTTCTTATGGATGATAGTTCTATTGAGGATAATATGGACAATGGTAATGCGCTGAATGGAGGTATTTCATAACTTTCTCTTATGTGGTTCTCATCTTTTGTTCATTTTTGTGCCAAATTATAGTGTTTGTTGATGTCTTATATTGGAATATTTTTCTAAAATACTCTTCTTAATGCTTTTTAGGTAGGTCAAACTTACTTCATCATCATCATCATCACCTAAGCCTTTTTCTATCAGAATATGGTCGGTATGGAGCATAAAAAAGCTCCGTACAAAAATTGACAGTCTTATAACCAGCTATCGACCTTACGTCAACCCTCAATGTTGGTTTCAAATTCTCAGCCTGTATTTTTTGCTTTCATAATGAAAAAATTATAATCATTTGAAGCTCTGCTGCAGATTGGATGGATTTATGGTTCAATCTCAGAAGATATTCTTACAAGCGAATTTGAAACGCATGCTCGTGGTTGGCGTTCGATATACCGTATGCCTAATCGTCCAGCCTTCAAAGAACTGCCCTATCAATCTTTCAGATCGTTTAAACCAAGTGTTGCGATGGGCACTTGAATCTTTTACTCCCATGAAGAACTTTGCCCTTGTTTCTTTGTTTCCACAGGACTTGGCATTTGTTGTGGATAGTGTTGCTTTAGAAATTGTTTCGAAGAGATATAAGGAGGCTTTTACTGAATTGGTGATTCTCTCGAGGATAGCCATCTGCTGTCGTGTAACTTCTTCACAGAAGGCTGCTCCAAAGAAGGCTGCAGATGGTACGTTTGACATGCACATGCGGCTATCGACGTGATGTAAACTTTCATTTTGTAAACAATGGGATATGAATTTTATGTTATGGAGGAAAGATTCGACGTGATGTAAACTTTTGTTTTATTTTGTAAACAGTTGGATATGACTTTTAAATGTTTTATAAAAATTTCTTGTCTCAATGTTGCAACTACCATAATGCATTTGCGATTAAATAGTTCTGTGTGATTTTGTTCTATATAAAATTTAATTGTATATTTCATATACAAATAGGAGGAGGATTAAGTTTTTGGGACGTATTTTTTGGGACAGATTTATAAACTGTCCTGCAGAATTTGTAATTTTGAAAACTTTTGGGACGGGAGTTTAACAGTCCTTTATAAGTATTTGGGACGACAAATATCCGTCATTTAACTTTTTGCCATGCCACCCTAATAAGACCACCCATTGCCGTCCTAAAGACCGTCCCAAATAGTAGTTGGGACGGTAAACCTATTTATTATGACGTTTTTTTTGTTGTCCCAGAAGGTCACTTTTTTTGTAGTGTCCCCCATACCCCAATCAATACACAAGGATCTAAACAGGTTATGTTATTGTACATGATATCACATGGGGGCCCATGAAAGGGTGCACATGATAGTATACATGGGGGCTCCGTGAACCTGAGAATACAAGATTCACCGGAGTGTACATGTATAATGAAAGCACAGGAGTACATGATGAAAGTGAAACGCACATGACACAATGTACCCGATGCTCCCGAGGGGGATAACATCGCATGTAGAGATCCATATAGTACCAATCCGTGTGACCATCGTGACAGTACAAGTAAAGTAATCTACTGCAGGAAATAATTCTAAGCAGGATATGAAATGATCAGAGAATGTACTCGCCTGTATCTGAGTGTCCAATATGAAACGTACTGTCCAAGGAGTGGTGTCTGGCTCCTAATCAGAACAGCACAAGTCACAACAAGTCCAGAATAGTGTAATGAAGTCCTACTATGCATTCTACATGATTCTAGGTCAATCTAGGCCAAAGTCAACTCTTGGTCAACTCTGGTCAACCCTAGAAGTCAAACTAGGTCAACCAAGTCTAATTAAGTCTAAACTAGGCTATCTAGTCTACATAGACCAATAACAAGTACACAACTATATCAAGCCAAAATCAAACCATCACACTACATTACCCATTATCCAAATATCCGTTAAACCTATGCATATACATACATTATATATAGATACATACATTTGAGTTAACATTATATATACCTAGGCTAAGTACTATATATATACATATAGATATACATCACCCAAGTACATATATATTCATACAATACATAACCCACAACTAGAGACTGGAAATATAGAGAGAATGAGAGAGAAGGTGCATGTGTGTGTGTGCAACATGAAATTGTGTGTGTATGCATGAGTGTAGCTGTGTGTGTGAAAGGATGAGGGTGTACAGGAATGTAATGTGTGTGTGTGTGCTATATGCATTGAGGCATACTTGAAACAATATGTATATAACTAGATGGTAAAAATCTGGAAAACAGTGTGCAGGAATTTATAACCAATGAAAAAAAAGTGTGTGGACAGGTAACAAGGTGCAGGAGCATAAAAACAGTGAAAGGAGAGACTAACATTGTTGACAGTAAACATAGGAACTTGGCAAGGACTGATTCAGTGGCTAACAGGAAGGAATTGAAAGCAGTGAAATATAGTGTCAGGAATTTAAGTTCAACTCATAGGAAGGAACACAAGATTACATAACACATTTAAGCCCCATTACACTACATAATCTCATATTTCTCTATCAAGAAACTCAGTTTTTTGTAAACTAACTTAACCAAAACACATCACTAAATCATGAACCTATTCTCAGATTAATACTACATGGAAAAATCATCTTAGCTTCACAACAAAACCCAAGGGACCAGTCACATTTCCAGATTTCAAATCCTCAGTTCAATCTCAGTTTAACATCAAACCCAGGTTTTCCTTCATAAATTGAACAACACAATATAACAAGAAAAAAGGAAATCAGTTCATAGCATTTCCCCACACCCAGTTTTCAGTCCCATAGTTGCAAGCTCCAAAACAATACATAAACTCCACGAAACAACTCCCAAATTGACACACTAGTAGTTTAGATATAGGAGTACATGTTAGAGTCTTGATTACACACAAATAACAGTGTATATAGGTTTAATTGATTGACAAAACTCATTTTGCAAAAACTGGAAAAACACAGAAATAGGTACTGATACATTGGTTCCAGAAAAATGGGAAATGAGAATTAATCATCAAAAATTAATCTAAAAGCTAAAACAGTGGTTGGTAACATGGATACACTTTGTGTACGTGTCACTCAAGTAGTTTGTGTCCACCCAAGTGGACACAAACATGTCCATTCAAAACAATGTACCAAAACAGCGTACAGTGAGCTGTTCCTCGTGCACGTGTGCACGCGTGTCGTGCACACGACACAACACGTGTTAGGCCACGTGCTCGTACACATGTGTACCCCTATACTAGGGCTAGGTCTAGGTCGACCTGCCCTGTGTCCCAGTGTCCGCGTGTCCGATTTATAACGCCGTATCAGTGGCAATAATAGCTCGTGTGCACAGACAGTGCAAACCCCGTACACGATCAATTCCTCCCTCGACACGACACGGGGACACGTGGGACTTGACACGTGGTGTGTCAGTCAGTGCTCCATGGCTCGTGTCGAGTTTTACGTGTCCTAGAGACGTGTCGTGTCCGCTACAGGGCCCGAGTAGCAGGGGATCCCTGTAGCACATGCGCAAGCGTGTGCACGCGCACGAGCGTGTACACGCACGCGAGCGTGTGCACGCACGCGAGCGTGTGAACGCGCGTGTCCACACCACGAATCCGACACACAGTGACACAAACACTAACACACAAGAACAGAAATCCATAAGCAAGATCAAAACTAATATTCCTATTCAAAAACAATGCACAAACAAGATCGAAATGCCCTTTGAGGCATTTCGTCAAACACTCAACCCAAGCTCTGATACGTGTCCAGAACAGACACGAAACCCAGGATACCCGACACGAACCCTATCCAGACTCTTAGGGGACCCTTAGGGCTTCCTATTCATGAAGACAAATTGAAAATCCATGTAGTATTGAGAGTGTTACCTCTTGATGAACTTTCAATGAAAAATCCTTATTCAAATGCTCTCCTCTTGATGAACTTTCAAATCAAATCATCCTCAAACTGAACCAAGGTTCCAATAACAGCAAGAACAATAATATTAGAATCTAATGCAACTAGTTTGGGGAAAATAGGACCTAAAATTGAATTTATATGAATTTAGGAGGATGGGAACTCACCTCTTTCTTCTTTAAATAAATTTCCTAAGGAAAGGAGGCTAGCCCTAGATTTTAGGAGGGGTTTTATACGGTGGTGATCCCTATGTAATAGGTGGTCGGCCACTACTCTTAGGGTTAGGGTTTTGTCAATCCTTTGGGCTTTGGGCCAAGTTACTTAGGCTATGGTTTAATTGATTAATTAAGGGCTCTAAAATCATAAGCCATGACTTATGACTTTCTAATCCTTTTTGCTAATTAGAGTCTAATGACTAAACCAATGATTAGGCTAGGTTAGACTAGAGTCACTTGACCTAACCAAGTCCAACTAACTAGGGTTAGTTCCTATGTTGGTCTACAAGGGTCAACACTAGTCAAAAATCAACCTAGTCCAAACAATTCCAAAATAATTCCTAAAAATTCCCATAAATTCTAATTAATTCTAATAAATTTAAAATACCCCAAAAATGACAAAAATACCCTCACACTAGAAATATGGTAGTGACATCCGCTGCGACTTAGTTGTTCGTATTTCAGAGACAAATCTTGGAGGTCCTTCACCAGAGCAGGCTTGGACGTCTTCCGTACCGTCTTCACCTTTTCTATGGTAGTTATAAGGAAGTCACGCTCTTGATCTATTGCTAAAGACCGATCGACTTGCTGCAGTCCTTGAAATTGAGCCACAAGCTGATCAGCTTCTAGTAATTTGGGCTCCAAAAGCTCAACCATCCCTGCCCCGCCGGGGAGTGTCCTGAGGATTTCAATCTGGACACGGGCACATTGACGAGCCAATACGAAAGATGTCCCCCTCTCCAGGGCAGCTTCGACCCCTCGCTTCATATGACGGTGAAAACTATCAACCACGTCCTTTGACGATTCATCAAGAACCTCCAAAGAAGACGGTGTCAAAGGAAGAGTAGCGGGCAGGGTTGAAGACGGTCGTGAAGAAGATGCACCAGAGTTTGATGCCCCTATTCACTACGAAAACATGTTCCGAACGATAGGACGCCTGAATAGCAGCCATATCCTCCTCCGTGGCCCGAAGGATCTGGAGACTCGGCAGGCAGAAAGGTCAACCTCCGGTGCTGGAGCCACATGAACCAACGAGGGTGCAGGGACCATTTCTCCCTGCCCCGGCTGTTCTACTACGTCTCCTACTGAACTTGATCCGGCAGGAGGTCCCTCGGTATTAGTTGGAAGGGGAGGAGGCATACTTTCTTCTATTACATCCCCTCTGGTGACTTCTTCCTCGACGATGTCTATCGTCAGCGGCGAAGGAGCAGGACCTGTATGTCCGAGCAACCATCGATCAGCTTAACCCGAAGGATATGAAGATAGAGCAAATGAACCTCCTCACTAGTCAAGACATGACTTAGCTTACCAGGGAAGGGTTACTGAAGCTGAGGCTAACTCACATCCACCGTATCTTCTTCAACGGTGACACTTGAGCCGATTGCAGCTGCTTCATCTGCCCCGGCCGCCCCAGAGGTGGATACAATTGGGTCAACGTCAACTGGCTGAGGTTCAGCAACCTCGGGGACAGGTTCAGTTGAGCCCATATCACCCCGGGTTGAGATGTCGACAGCAGGAAGAACCTCATCCTTCGCTGGAACGACCCTGGTAGAAGTAAGCTCGGCAGTCATATCATTAATAAAGGCGGCTAGAGCAGGGTCAACCTCAGAGGCGGCTGTCACGACCCGCACTCATTGTGAGGGTACGAGAACGTAACAGCGCCCAGCCTACGTCGCAGTGTCGACGGTAGAACGCTGTTCTAGGTCATGAACTACAACTAACATAATAGAATACTCTCCATAAGGAGGCTAACACAGAGGTACAACTCAATCACAAACTAGAGATAGAATATGGCATGATAAAATAGATAAGAGAATCCTCAACTGGGATACAACAGAAAAGAATACAAGTCTCAATCATCTCTACAATATACAACTCTGAAACCAAGACAACAGCTAAACATGAAAAGAAATAGTCTAAGCTATCTAAACTATACAAGGTATCATCTGAGCAGCTGCCTGAACCTCCCCAGGGGTCCAGGTCGCGAGTGTCATCTAGGCAAGCTCCAAGTAAGGGTGCAGAGTTCCTCATCATCCTCTATAAAATTTTCAACAGGTCCAGTCAGGACGGGAGCGAGCACAGTACATCTCAACAGTTCATAGCAGGTTAGAAAATATAATCATGCAGTAAAGTAAGATATAGATACTGAAGAAATGCAGTATGTAAACAGAGAGAGAAACTGTAATGGAAATATCTACTATCACTACCAAAATAACCAACTTTAGCGACGGCCACATCCGTCGCGAATCCGTCGGTAACATAAATTACCGACGGCATAGCGATGGATATTTGATGAAAATGGCCGTCGGGAAATACGTCGTCGCTAAAATTTGTCCGTCGCTAAGCCGTCGGACAAATGATTAACCGACGGACTAGCGACTGATTACCGACGGTTGCCTTTCAACGGATTAGAGACGGATTAGCGACTTGTTCCCGTCGGTTTACATGCCATATAATATTAAAATATCCGTCGCTAAGCCGTCGTAAATAGGTCGGTAAAAGCGTATCAGAGAGGTTCCTGATACGCAAAATCAGTCGCTATTCCGTCGCCATTCCGTCGTTAACCTCGACGTAATAGCGACGGATTAGCGACGGGTAGGGCGTCGGCCTGGTTCTGGAAAGCGTCCATAATTCCAGAACCATGTCGACGGATAATGGGTCGCTAAGCCGTCGCGAGTCCGTCGTCAGCCTCGACAGATTAGCGACGGATTAGCGACCCATTATCCGTCGCTAAGTCTCTGGAAACCTACCATATTTCCAGAACCATGTCGACGGATTTGCCGTCGCTAGGTAGTCGATATTCCGTCGCTAATATTAATCGTACCCAGTTAGCGACGGAAGTTCCGTCGCTATTTGGTCGCTAGATCGTCGCTACCTGCAAATTTATTTCAACCAGTTAGCGACGGATTGCCCGTCCGTCGGTAACTGCAAATATTTA
Source organism: Iris pallida (assembly GCA_029216955.1). Classification (NCBI taxonomy): domain Eukaryota; kingdom Viridiplantae; phylum Streptophyta; class Magnoliopsida; order Asparagales; family Iridaceae; genus Iris; species Iris pallida. The sequence goes on from JANAVB010002399.1 coordinate 1,475,160, forward strand.
TATAACCCAGTTAGCGACGGATTTTCCGTCGCTAGTTAATCGCTCATCGGTCGCTAAAAAGATATATCCGTCGCTAATTAGTCGCTAGTTCGTCGCTAAATGCAACATTAATTAAAAAAATTACAGAAACATTCTATTTCCTTTTCGTAAATATTGTACATATTCATAATATCCAATATCCAAACATCCATGTACGATCAACAAATATCCAAATATCCAAATATCCAAATTCATAATATCCAATATCAAACAGAAATATCCAAACATCTATGTACAAATATCCAAACAAAAATACACAAATTCATAATATCCAAACATTCATGTACGCTTCCAAAATATCCAGAATTCAAAATCCAAAAACAGTACAAATATCCAAAAACAGTACAAATATCATTGAGATGGATCGCGTCGTCGTTCGGCTCTACGGATGTACTCTTCCACCATGTACGCCGGCACCTGGGACAACACATGCTCTGGAAGCGTACGGAGCTGCTCTGGCGACATCAAGTCCATGAGCCCAATGAGCGCAGTATCCGGTACCAGGCGGACCTCGGCAGAACGGTCAAATGAATAACGTCCAGGGTCGGAAGGACCGGCAACCGCACTAGACGGACCGGGAGCAGACGGATCTGGACCGGGAGCAGAAGAAGGACGTGGAAGGCGCTCCAGCACATCCGACATTAGACTCCGCATTTTCGACATATCGGAGGTGAGAGTCGCAAGCTGCGTCCTCATATCGTCCGACGGGGGCGCGGGAGGAGGCGGGGGCGGTGGATATCTCGGAGTCGCGCCCTACAACGACGCCGCCAGGGAACCTACGCCGTAGACGCGCCCTTTATTAAAGCCGCCGACAGACTCTACGAACACGTCGTCGTAGCGAGCGGCCATAGAAGAGGGCGTCTGGGTGGGCGTCATTTCGCCGACAACCTCGGCAGGGGGCTCAATCTGACTAAGGGCCTCACGATATGCAGCCTATCCAATGAATGTGTTTATACTATAAGTTTTCCTAAGTTATAATCTAAATCCTATGTTTCCCTAAGTTATAATTTGAATCCTACGTTCACCTAATTAAGTTAACAATAATTATATTTCTAATATAAATCTCATAAACGTAATTACTTACATCAGTCGCCTGGGCCCTCGCGTCGACGAAGCTCCCGTCTGCCTGCCTCTTGTGTGTATGCAGGAATACATCGTAGACGGTGATCGACTCCGGCTCTCTCCCCTCCTTTACCGCCCGTTGTGCCTGCATACGAAATATACGTCGAATTTAATTAACTACGTATATTAATAGTACCGAATTTAATAGTGAAATGAATTTGCGGTATCTCACCAAATCTGTACGCGTCGCTGCGTGGGGCCTTGAACCTCCCGTATGCAGACCAGCGGCCTGTCTGCTCGCCTTCGCTTTCTCTGATTTCTTCCTGTACTGAGCAGTATTCATCTTATCCAACATCTGCTCGTAGTACTCCTCCCGGAGCCACTTCTTCCTCGAATGCGCCGTACGAACGTCGTACACCGCATCCCGTATCTTCTTCCCGGCGGCGGCTTTGTAGGCCTTGCGAATCAACTCCTCGCGATGGGGGGGCCACCAGAACGTCGTCTGACATACAAATTAAATTATCACGTAATTAAAAAATTAGTGGATTAAAGAATAATTAATAATTAACCAAAAGATATATATACCTTCATCTCCTCGAGCCAGACGTACTGCATGTTCTGAGGCACCTCAGAAAAATTGAGGTAGGGGCCATGGTAGTTTTCCCGGATAATTTGCCCGAGTATCCGGGCAGCATCATACGGGAAAAACCTACAAAGAAGCAAAGACTGGATTATTAACTTGAAGAAATGAAACAAATTTAATAAATTAACTTAAATTTACTTACGTATCACCCGCGGGCCATAGCTCTCGTCGGTTCTCGCCTATCGGCCTCTCTGGAGGCGTCGGAGGATCCGCGGGTCCGCGGATGTACTCACCGGTAGCAGGATGAAGCTAAATCCGGGGGTACTCCGGAGCCCACCCTGCAGTAACTGATGGTGTACCCGCTGTTGCATCCGGGGGCAGAACGGATCCGCTAGCGGATGGAGTCTCAGGCCTCGATGAAGATGAAGGTAGCGCATAGATAGATCGACGGCGGGAAGAGTCTGTGGCCGGGCTCTCCAGGTCGGGATCGGAGGACTCTATATCCGGGGAATGTGGAAGGCGACCACGACCGCTACCACCACGACCGCTACCATCACGTCCACGGCCAGTGCCGCTACCACCACGACCGCTACCATCACGTCCACGGCCAGTGCCGCTACCACCACGCCCACCACGGCCAGTACCGCCACCACCAGCACCACTACGGCCACGGCCACTGCCGCTACCAGCAGCACAAGTGGTAGTGACCATGACCTGTAAATAGAACACATAAATATAATTAACAATATAGAAGTATAAATGAATATAAAACTGAACTAAAATATATATACCAGCAGCAGGGCGGCGAGTGCCGTCAAGACAATGAGAACTAAGAGTGCCATCTGTAAAAAGAAAATCATACAATAAGTAGATGATCGAACGACAAAAACATAAACTGAAATAAGAATGTGTCCGTCTAAACTGAATTCACTAAGTTAGTTATAAGTGCTTCTAATATATACCGATATTTAATCTAATCATCGTTATCGTCCTCGTCCTCATCGTCATCGTCATCGTTCTCATCCTCATTCTCATCGTCGACTTCATCTATATCATCATCCTCATCGTCGACTTCATCTGTATCATCATCCTCATCCTCATCCTCATCCTCTTCTTCTTCTTCTTCTTCTTCTTCTTCAGGCTCAATACTTGGGACAAGACGCCTCTTTCTCCCCTGGTTGACAGCTAAGTCTTGTATATCAACCTCTTCCTCCCCTCTATTTTCCTCAGCATGAGGTATATCGACATCTTCCACGTCCATGGTATCCGACTGTTGTCCCATGTATTGGGGCTTCTCGATCTGGTCCTCTTGGTATGCTGGGTCTCCAACGTTGAATGTATTTCTAGATTTAATCTTGCATACTGCCCACCAGTCAAATCGATCTCTACGACGCCTTGGGTAGCTTGTACAGTAGACTTGAACAGCCTGACTTGCTATCGCAAACGTGTCGGACCCTCTATACCACCTGCGATGATTTATATCGACGAATCCAAATTGTTTATCGATTCTCCAACCGATATTTGGTCTCGTATCAAACCACTCACAATTGAACATCACAATATGCATATCATATGGGGCACTATATTGTAAATCTACAATCTCCCGAAGCACTCCATAATAGTCAAAGTTCGGCTCGTCGTCATAGATGGTGCCTCTTATGCAAACACCAGAATTCTTGGTATCGAAGCCGTCATTGAGAAATTCGGCATTTATAGCATGCTGAGTTGACTTAAACTTGAAGCCATTAACGACATAGCCTGACAAAGTCTTTGCATGCTTCTTCGGTCCCAATGCCAAATAACGAATGCTCTCATTTATGAGTGTTGTTTCAGGCAATAAAACCTGTAAACATGTATTGATAATTTAAATATTTTAGCTGCATATATTTTAATGGTAGCCGCATAACATATTATCTCAGTTACTTACGTATTTACGAAACCAGGACGGAAAGGTACAATCAACCTCTCTTTGAAGTCCCTCATCTGTAATATATGGTGTCCTCATTTTGACTTCACCTCTAAATACACTGTTAGAGAGAATAAAAATAAGTGTAGTCACTTAATTCACCAAATTAGAGATTATAACGAGGCGTAGTCACTTACTTCTCCAAATCTCTCACTTTTTGTATGTCACAATTTAACAAGACATATCGGTGAGCGGTATCATACTCATCGTCGGTCAACCACCGTTTCTTACTAGCCCCAATAGGCTTGCCCCTTAAATTGAATATACCTCCATCCTCAATGTCTTCTTCATTCCTTTGAGGTCTATTTCGATTTGTCTCGACATGAGTATCGAAATAAATGGAGCAGAAATTTGACACCTCCTCGATAAGATATGATTCGCATATCGAAGCCTCTATATCAGCCTTGTTGCCAACTTTCTTCTTTAGATGGTGTAGGTACCTAAAGAGACAAATTATCTTGAGAATTAATAATGAATTGTAAAATCCACTTAAATTTCACTTAAATTATATCGATTTTTATTTACCTTTCAAAGGGGTACATCCATCGATAATGAACAGATGCACCGACACGGGCTTCGTATGCTAGATGAATCGGTAGATGCTCCATGCTGTCGAAAAAGCCTGGTGGAAATATTTTCTCTAACTTGCAGATTGTTAAGACAATCTTCTCCTCAAGTTGTACCATATGTTGCACCGTCAGCTTAGTTGAACAGATATCCCTGAAGAATGTAGACAGCTCGGCCAACGGAACCCATACAGCAGAAGGCAACAACTCTCTCAAAGCAATGGGCAGTAATCTTTCCATAAACACGTGGCAGTCGTGACTCTTCATTCCCGTTAGCTTGCGTTCATTGAGATCAACGCATCTAGACAAATTCGAAACATAGCCGTCGGGAAATCTTAAATTAGATATCCACTTACAGATTATTAATCTATCTTCCTTGCTCAATGTGTATGGCGCTATAGGCTTACTTAATTGTCCAGCAGCACCCCTTTGTATCAAGTTCAGATGAGGACGCTTGCATATCTCGGCTATGTCTTGTCTTGCTTTTGGATTGTCCTTCGTCTTTCCTTTAATATCCATGACGGTATTAAAGACATTATCGAACACGTTCTTTTCGATATGCATGACATCAAGATTATGCCTTATAAGATTATCTTTCCAATAAGGCAAATCCCAGAAGATACTCCGTTTGGTCCAGTTATGGCTTTGTCCGAACCCCTCGACACGATGGTTCGATGGATCTTCCATTGCGGTGGGCAATTCCTTTACAGCTTCCCAAATATCGTATCCCGAAAATCTGGCAGGAGGTTAAGAAAATTCTTGTTTTCCATATCTGAACGCGTCCTTATTCTTTCTCCAAGGATGGGTCGCGGGCAGAAATTGACGGTGACAGTCAAAGAAAGAAGTTTTTCCTCCATGCCTAAGGCGGAACGCCTTACTATTTTCCATGCATATCGGACAAGACATGTTGCCGTGCGTACTCCATCCCGACAGCATACCGTATGCTGGAAAATCATTGATTGTCCACATGAGTGAAGCTCTCATCTGAAAGTTCTGTTTCCTGGAAATATCATAGGTCGTGACGCCGATCTCCCACAGCTGTTTCAGCTCATCCATATCTCGTGTAAGGTTCTGCAGATCTCCATAATCAACAGAGCATCCGTGGTCTTCGATGACATCCGTTGCAGCATTATCATCAAAAGCATAAGTAGCAGCTTCCGCAGCCTGTCTTTCCGAATATAGTTCACCTTGCGATGACCACAGGCCGTAATTACGTACGAAACCCTTACGGGTCAAATGATCTCTCACAGTCACCACTTCTTCGTAACGTCTATTGTGACATTTAACACATGGACACTTAATTTTGTTACCGTCTATGTACTGAGCTTTGCTCATTGCATAATTAAGAAATACTTCCACGCCTGCCTGAAAATCGTCACTCACACCAATTCTACTCTCGTGTTGCCGTTTGTACATCCATGTACGATCAACAAAATAATGACTCATCCTCAATTTGGATGTGAAAATCTGTATCGTAAGACAAACTAAACATAAGAATAGCCCGATACCGATACTCATAAATTTGGATTAGGGTTAGGATGTTAGATATAAGTGAACTAGGTGATGTAGAGTACAATATAGGGAACTGTGAATGGACTGAAAGTTGCACATGAGAAGGTTCAATGAAGGGCCCATAAATGGGTTCACATGATAAGTTAGTAAGAATCCACATCACTATACATACTCCCCCGTCTCAGGAGTGTGTCTGGCTCCTATTTAGAACAGCACAGGTCACAACATGTCCAGAATAGCAAAACAGAGCTCTACAATGTATATCGGTATCGGACTATTCCTACGAGTATTGGTATCGGCGATATCAATACTCGTGTGAATAGGAGATTGCAATATAAGTCTAAGCTATCTAGCTAACATGTATACTTGTATTTACATTGTATCATAACTTGTATCTAGTTACCTTGCTAATCATGTATATACTCTTAACATATATGTGAAGACACTATACTAACATGTATTTAAATCAAGGTTCAAAGTATCGGTATCGGAATCGTTATCGGACTATATATTCCTACGAGTATTGGCATCGGCGATATCAATACTCGTGTGAATAGGAGATTGCAATATAAGTCTAAGCTATCTAGCTAACATGTATACTTGCATTTATATTGTATCATAACTTGTATCTAGTTACCTTGCTAATCATGTATACTCTTAACATATATGTGAAGACACTATACTAACATGTATTTAAATCAAGGTTCAAAGTATCGGTATCGGAATCGATATCGGACTATATATTCCTACGAGTATTGGCATCGGCGATATCAATACTCGTGTGAATAGGAGATTGCAATATAAGTCTAAGCTATCTAGCTAACATGTATACTTGCATTTACATTGTATCATAACTTGTATCTAGTTACCTTGCTAATCATGTATATACTCTTAACATATATTTGAAGATACTATACTAACATGTATTTAAATCAAGGTTTAAAGTATCGGTATCGGAATCGGTATCGGACTATATATTCCTACGAGTATTGGCATCGGCGATATCAATACTCGTGTGAATAGGAGATTGCAATATAAGTCTAAGCTATCTAGCTAACATGTATACTTGCATTTACATTGTATCATAACATGTATCTAGTTACCTTGCAATATAAGTCTAAGCAATCTAGTATTGGTATCGGCGATATCGGTAGTATCGGCGGTATCGGATCGAAGTATCGGATTTTTTTGGTATTGGAAAACAAATAATTATTAATAAATTATTTACATTTAAAAACATATAATTTATACATTTAGGCATAATTTTAAGTGTTTTAAGTATTATTTCTTAGTAGTTTTGAAATTAAATAAAGTTAAATTAAATGAAATAGTATTATTTCTTAGGATCGGGACATGCCAAACCGTATCCGTATCGGGGAATGCAACCCATTCCCCACCCCCCCGACCCCCCTGCCCCCATTCAACACCCCCCCCGACCCCCCTGCCCTCTCCATTACCCCCCCCCCCGACCCCCCTGCCCCCATTCCCCACCCCCCCAACCCCCCTGCCCTCTCCACCCCCCACCCCCCCGCCCCCCGACCCCCCTGCCCCCATTCCCGACCCCCCCGACCCCCCTGCCCTCTCCACCCCCCACCTCCCGACCCCCTGCCCCCATTCCCCACTCCCCTGACCCCCCGACCCTCATTCCCCACCCCCCCACCCCCTGCCCCCATTCCCCACACCCCCCCGACCCCTTGACCCCATTCACCACCCCCCCCGCCATCTCCACCCCCCGCGAAGCCGACCCCCCCCCACTCCCCCCCCGGCCCCAAAACCCAAAATTAGAGAAAGAGAGAGAGAGAGAGAGAGAGAGAGAGAGAGATACCTGGTAGAGAGAGAGAGAGAGAGCCGCGATAGAGAGAGAGAGAGAGCCGCGCGCGAGAGAGAGAGAGCCGCGAGAGAGAGAGAGAGTTTTGGGGGGAATGAAAAATTCCCCCCCGTCGGTTCAATTTAAGTTAGGGCACAGAACCTAGCGACGGAATAGCGACGGAATAAATTAGTCGCTAAACCGTCGCCAATTAAAAGGTGTTTTCCGACGGATATATCCGTCGCCATTTAGTCGCTAAAGTTCCCGCCAATGTTTTAAAGATTTTGCCGCCAACATTTGCGACGAATAAGCGACGAAAAAGAATCCGTCGCTAACGTTCGTCGACTTAGCGACGGAAACCCGACAAATTTTTACATTTAAAATTGGAAAAAATTATGTTATGTTGTCTGTCGCTAATCCGTCGCTAAGATGTCGGAAACTGGTCGCTATTAGCGACGGAATCCGTCCGTCGCTAAACTTCCGTCGATAAAGTGGGGTATTTTAGTAGTGTATAAGTAAAGAGCTAATTGTGACTAGTGAGTCAGAGTAAAATATAAACATGTGAATGGCATAGGAGGTTCATGACTACAGCTAAGAGAGTGATTCATGACTACAGCTACTGGGATAATATTCACATATCTATTTCCACTCCCCCATCCCCAATCGATACACAAAGATCTGTTCAAGTTATGTTAAGATTCGTGAAACTTCACATGGCTCATAAAATGAGTGATACGTGAAGGTGATTCATGGGGGCTCTGTGAACATGAGAGTACATGTGTCACAGGCGGTTCGTGAATCAGAAGAAGCATAGAGATACGTGATGGTTCGTGAAACGCACAAAACATGCTGTATCCGATGCTCCCGAGGGGGATAACATCTCATGAAAAGATCCATATAGTACCAATCCGTGTGACCAACGTGACAGTATCAATTAAAGTAATTTAAAGCAGGAAAATAATTCTAAACAGGATATGAAATGATCAGAGAATGTACTCGCCTCGTATCTGAATGTCTGAAATAAATGTACTGTCCGAGATGAGGTATCTGACTCCTAGTTAGAGCAACACAAGTCAAGATGTATACAAGGGATGATAAATGTAATCTACTATGCATCTGCATGCTGTCTAGGTCAAACTAGACTAAAATCAACTCTCGGTCAACTCTAGTCAACTAGACTGGTCAAACTAGGTCAAGCCTAAGCCAAACAAGTCTCACTAGGCCTAACCAAGCCTAGTCTAGCCATCACACACCAATCACAAGTCTATACAAGCTATCAACCCTATAATTTACATACCACATTATCCATGCATATGTTGTATTACCTATTTTACATATCATACAAGCCTATATACATATTTACATATATACATAGAGATTTAGGGAGAGATTAAGGTATACATGTGTGTAAATAGGATATACAAACAATGTGTGTGTGCATAGGGTTTAGGTAGGTGTCTATGCTAACTCTATATGTGTGTAGAGGGAGAGGGACATGAATGGGTGTAGGCATGCTTATAGACACATACTATACTCATATATATATAGGCTCACTCACACAAATACATATATGGCACTTACATATACACACATAGCTAACACACAACTCAAAGTAAATTCACCTATATAAATACACATAGGGCTGAAATATAGATTGGAATGGGAGGCCAATGGCTGTCCAATTGGCCTGGATTAGGAGTGGTACTAAGGCTGAACAAGGGGCAATCATGGACTGGTTTAGGACTTCTATAGGCTGTCCATTAGGGACTGTTTTGGAGTGGTTTTATGGGGCTGAAATGTGCTTGTTAAAGGCTGCTACTAGGCTGGTTTGGGTGTCAAGTTTAGGGTCTAGTATGGACAGGTAATAGGCTAGTGTTGGGGCTGTACTCAGGAGCCATTTATAGGCTGTGTGTGTATATAAATGTGTGGCTGTGTGTGTGTGCTTGATACATGAGGGTAGGCATGTGTGTGTACATGAATGAAATGGGGGTTTAGTCAACATTAAATCTCAGATCAACAAACTCAGATACCAATACATTGAAAAGAACACACAATTCAGTTCACAATATATTATACTATATAGAAGGCACAACTTTACATTATATATGTGGATACATATATCAAAGTATATACTACATATATACTCTACATTAGGAAAAAATAGGATAGGCATATAGATAGGGGTGTGTGTGAGTGTCCTGTGTTTAGGCTTAGGTTTCAAACCACCAAGTGACAGTGTGTGAGTGATCATGTGAGGAAAAGTATGTGAGTGTGTTACAAATGTGGCATGTGTATGTTGGTAGATATAGGCTGAATTCCCAAGGCTAAATGTGGGCAAACATAAATCTCAGATTTCATACAAGTGGCAGTGTTCCTGTGTACAGGAGAATAACAAGGTGTGTGGTTGTGTATGTGATTACCTGTGTGTGACAGGGAGGAAAGCAAATGTGTGTGTTTTCTGATTTAAACTCATGTGTGTACTGTGTGAATGTGAGAGGGAAACTCAGTTATCAGTTGTATAAAAATCAGTGTATCAAAAGCACATATCAACCCAAATAACATTTGAACTCAAACCAGTTTAATAGTCTCATATTCTACATTCCCAGTTTCATCACAACTTGATCTTAGTTATCTCATTAAAAGCAAATAGCTCAAGTTACCATATGTGAATTTCAGGTTTTACTCAGGTTAGGATTAACAGTGAATAAAAATGAAGAATCTCATGAACCAAGGTGACAGTGTTAAAATGGAATAGAAAACCAATTCAGTTAAGGAATCAAATATTCAGTCACAGTTCAAACAAAACTCAGATTTGTGGCTGCCATGTGCATGTGGGTGAGTGTTACCTAGGAATAGGAATAAAACAGTGCATTGCAACAGTGTGGTAGGGTCACATGAGAAAACAGGAATTGACAGTGTTCAGTTTTAAAAACTTAATCAAACAATTCAATTAAATATCATCTAATCCCAAACTTCATTTCCAGTTTTCATAGTGTAGTGTAAATAGGTTCATATGACAGGAAATATAGGGTAGAGTGTGTGGCATGGGTACATACATGTGTATACACAATGTGTCTCAGGAATTCTCAGTTGAAGACTTGTGTGATAGGAACTTGCACTGTCATGTGTCAAACACTTGTTCTCTGAAATTTCCAAAACAAGGAATGATGAGTGAGGGCTTATACATGTGTAGAATCAAAATGGCAAGTTAAACATCACTTAATCGATTTAAACAGGGAATTCAAGGTTCAGTCAATACATTATCAAAACCCAATGTAATGCCTAATATTCTCATTTTATGACATAAAGCCTAATCAAAATGTCAAATTGAACTAACAGATGCTAAATAACATGTAGACTCAAATATGACAATTAAACATTAATTTAAAATAGATTAAAATAGGAATTTAATCTCAGGTTTTTAAGATTGGCCTGCGTATCAGCCAACAGTCCATTTCCATGTCCAAAATTTCATTCCTAAATCAAACAACCTATTTTAATAAGGAAATATTAACTAAGAGAGATTATTAACATGTCCATGATATTAAATTAGCAATTTAAAGTATAATTTAACAATTTAAACTGGGAAATAACACTGGAACCAATTAACTGGACAGTACACAGGAAAACAGTGTCGTGCACGTATTCATTGAGCTCGTGCACGTGACACGACCTGACACAAACCTCGTGCTCGTGTCCCAGTGTCGAGTGGGTCTAGTGCTAGGGAATTGACACCCTGAATCGGGTCAAATCCGTGTCGTGTCCGAGATGAACGTGCGTATCAGACGCGAATTTCCGCGTGTGTGCACATTGCACGAATCAGTGCGGGCTAGATTGCTTCCCAACCACTCGATGGGATCCTATAAAACTTTAGGGGCTTGGTGTCAGTCATCAAGGGAAGGTCCACACAAAATTTTGTGTCACGAAGTGTCGTGTACAGAGAGAACTCGGACACGGGCAACAGGGCACCCGACCGAGCCCCCGTACTGCGTGTCCAGCACCAAAACCGACACGAAAACCGACATAAACACAAATTAGTCTTCACAAACATTGCTACACATACCTAGATCTAGAGATCCATGAAATTAGAATTCAAAAATACGAAAATAAATTCCTCACAGACATTTCATCAAACACATGCATAGACACCTTGATACGTGTCCGATACGGACACGAAATGGGTCCACCAAGACACGAAACTAATTCCTACAGTTAGGGGACTCCTAGGGCTGTCCAAATATGCAAGAAAACTGAAATTTCATGGAGAGAATGAGAAGTTACCTATTGGTGTTGTTTCTTCAAGAAAGCTTCAAAATGGGGGATCCTCCTTGCTAGCCCCAAAGCTCCAAATTGTTCCAAATTTGAGAATACTCTCCATGAACAGCAAGAGAACATTGGTTAGATCCTAATGGAAGAAATTCCAATCAAAAAGGAGTCCTATTGATTAAACTAGGAAGAAATTTAATGGAGGCTTACCTATTCCTTAAGAAAATGAAAAACTAATAAAAGAAGAGGCACAAATCCCCATAGAGACATTATATAGGCAAGGGGGGGTCTTGGCTGGTCATAAAAGTTAGGGTTAGGGTTTTTAGGTTTTATCCTATGGCTAGGATTGAATCAAGGGAAATAGATGGCCTAGAACAAATGGTTCTATCTTAGTCCTTTGCAAATCACTTAACCATGACTAAACTTGACTTAACCCCTTAACCAACCCATCTAATTCTCAAAGTGGCTCACTAAGTTAGTCATGACTCATCTAGGTTAGGTCCAATCTAGGTTAGGCTAACCAAAACACAAGGCAATAATTAAATTAGTATTTAAATCAACCATTCAATTAAATTATTCAAAATTTTCTAATAAAATATATTAAATTCAAATAAATCCTAAAATGACCAAAATATCCTCTAAGCTAAAATGTACTAGTCAAACACCCTAATCACATGGCTAGGCTCTAAGGTTACACTAGACAAACACCAAAATCATAAGTCATGATTTAAAAATAGTTTTAAAATGATTAAAATCACCAAAAATCATATTATCTTTTAAATATCACAATTAAATAAATTAAAATATAAATTTTCAAAAATTACCCTCATTTTCGAAAACTGGGTGTTACAATCCTACCCACCTTAGAAAAATTTCGTCCTCGAAAATAAGATGGTAGCAGGCCTTCTAGGTCAAACACCCCACAATCAAGGTCTCAACATACCGTTAGATAATCATATACGTCTGTCCAAAAATCATGATACTCAGAATAGTCGTCATGCTAGTGAGCACGGCTACGATAATCACAGAGTCCTTGACTAAGGTTCGTACCTCTAGGTTCATGGTATTTAAAATTTTCGCATTACCGCATGCGACGGCGAAAACCTTAAATTCCCATACCTGAGAAATACATCCAAAATCTGACTATATGTCCTCACTATGCCAACTAACACGACCATCGAAGATTTTAGATTCCATAACTGAGGTGACCTAGCCCATATGATTTATCTCAGAAGAAAATCAACATAACACCAAAAACAACATGACAAAAATGATAAATCAACAAAGAACAGGGAGAAACGAATTTCAAGACAGCTATAAGAGGCAATTGCGAAAATGAAATCAAAAGAACGGAACCTGCAACTAGATCTCCAATGGCCTGTGCATCTTTGACTGTCCTGACGATAGCTCGCCCTGCAAGTTTCCCCTGGTCTGCTGCTGATGCTGCATGAATCATCGCTACTGAGAGAAGTTAGAAATGACGGGAGAAAATCTCTGTACAGATAGAGGTGCACCTCCAATGTAACAGAAACGCCAACCTGAGTCGGCACAACAGGAGCTGCAGTCTCGAGGCCCTGATGAACAGGACGAGAGGTGGCCAGCCTCTCGATAGTATTCCCCGAACCGAAGCGATGAGATCGTGTCTTCATAACCATCATGAAAACAGATCAAAACAAGAAACAATTTCTAAGAACGAAGCGAAAAATTCAAAGGAGGACAGTTTATATTCAAGGGAAGTCAATAAGCAGCAAATTTAGATAAGAGGAATCTGATTAAGAGTTTTTCCTAATGTGATTGAGTACATCCAACAATAATCCTAATCCTGCTGCAGGCTGTAGTGATACTCTAGTTCGAATACCACTACATAAACTCGACTTGCATGGGCCACCACTAAAAACGTGTCACGACCCGCACCCATTGTGAGGGTACGAGAAGGTAACAGCGCCCAGCCTACGCCGCAGTGTCGGCGGTAGAACGCTGTTCTAGGTCATGAACTACAACTAACATAATAGAATACTCTCCATAAGGAGGCCAACACAGAGGTACAACTTAATCACAAACTAGAGATAGAATATGGTATGATAAAATAGATAAGAGAATCCTCAACTGGGATACAACAGAAAAGAATACAAGTCTCAATCATCTCTACAATATACAACTCTGAAACCAAGACAACAGCTAAACATGAAAAGAAATAGTCTAAGCTATCCAAACTATACAAGGTATCATCTGAGCAGCTGCCTGAACCTTCCCAGGGGTCCAGGTCGCGAGTGTCATCTAGGCAAGCTCCAAGTAAGGGTGCAGAGTTCCTCATCATCCTCTGTAAAATTTTCAACAGGTCCAGTCAGGACGGGAGCGAGCACAGTACATCTCAAAAGTTCATAGCAGGTTAGAAAATATAATCATGCAGTAAAGTAAGATATAGATACTGAAGAAATGCAGTATGTAAACAGAGAGAGAAACTGTAGTGGAAATATCTACTATAAGTAAAGAGCAAATTGTGACTAGTGAGTCAGAGTAAAATATAAACATGTGAATGGCATAGGAGGTTCATGACTACAGCTAAAAGAGTGATTCATGACTACAGCTACTGGAATAATATTCACATATCTATTTCCACTCCCCCATCCCCAATCGATACACAAAGATCTGTTCAAGTTATGTTAAGATTCGTGAAACTTCACATGGCTCATAAAATGAGTGATACGTGAAGGTGATTCATGGGGGCTCTGTGAACATGAGAGTACATGTGTCACAGGCGGTTCGTGAATCAGAGGAAGCATAGAGATACGTGATGGTTCGTGAAACGCACAAAACATGCTGTATCCGATGCTCCCGAGGGGGATAACATCTACATGAAAAGATCCATATAGTACCAATCCGTGTGACCAACGTGACAGTATCAATTAAAGTAATTTAAAGCAGGAAAATAATTCTAAACAGAATATAAAATGATCAGAGAATGTACTCGCCTCGTATCTGAATGTCTGAAATAAATGTACTGTCCGAGATGAGGTACCTGACTCCTAGTTAGAGCAACACAAGTCAAGATGTATACAGGGGATGATAAATGTAATCTACTATGCATCTGCATGCTGTCTAGGTCAAACTAGACTAAAGTCAACTCTCGGTCAACTCTAGTCAACTAGACTGGTCAAACTAGGTCAAGCCTAAGCCAAACAAGTCTAACAAGTCTCACTAGGCCTAACCAAGCCTAGTCTAGCCATCACACACCAATCACAAGTCTATACAAGCTATCAAACCTACAATTTACATACCACATTATCCATGCATATGTTGTATTACCTATTTTACATATCATACAAGCCTATATACATATTTACATATATACATAGAGATTTAAGGAGAGATTAAGGTATACATGTGTGTAAATAGGACATACAAACAATGTGTGTGTGCATAGGGTTTAGGTAGGTGTCTATGCTAACTCTATATGTGTGTAGAGGGAGAGGGACATGAATGAGTGTGTAGGCATGCTTATAGACACATACTATACTCATATATATATAGGCTCACTCACACAAATACATATATGGCACTTACATATACACACATAGCTAACACACAACTCAAAGTAAATTCACCTATATAAATACACATAGGGCTGAAATGTAGATTGGAATGGGAGGCCAATGGCTGTCCAATTGGACTGGATTAGGAGTGGTACTAAGGCTGAAGAAGGGGCAATCATGGACTGGTTTAGGACTTCTATAGGCTGTCCATTAGGGACTGTTTTGGAGTGGTTTTGTGGGGCTGAAATATGCTTGTTAAAGGCTGCTACTAGGCTGGTTTGGGTGTCAAGTTTAGGGGCTAGTATGGACAGGTAATAGGCTAGTGTTAGGGCTGTGCTCAGGAGCCATTTGTAGGCTGTGTGTGTGTATAAATGTGTGGCTGTGTGTGTGCTTGATACATGAGGGTAGGCATGTGTGTGTACATGAATGAAATGGGGGTTTAGTCAACATTAAATCTCAGATCAACAAACTCAGATACCAAAACATTGAAAAGAACACACAATTTAGTTCACAATATATTATACTATATAGAAGGCACAACTTTACATTATATATGTGGATACATATATCAAAGTATATACTACATATATACTCTACATTAGGAAAAAATAGGATAGGCATATAGATAGGGGTGTGTGTGAGTGTCCTGTGTTTAGGCTTAGGTTTCAAACCACCAAGTGACAGTGTGTGAGTGATCATGTGAGGAAAAGTGTGTGAGTGTGTTACAAATGTGGCATGTGTATGTTGGTAGATATAGGCTGAATTCCCAAGGCTAAATGTGGGCAAACATAAATCTCAGATTTCATACAAGTGACAGTGTTCCTGTGTACAGGAGAATAACAAGGTGTGTGGTTGTGTATGTGATTACCTGTGTGTGACAGGGAGGAAAGCAAATGTGTGTGTTTTCTGATTTAAACTCATGTGTGTACTGTGTGAATGTGAGAGGGAAACTCAGTTATCAGTTGTATAAAAATCAGTGTATCAAAAGCACATATCAACCCAAATAACATTTGAACTCAAACCAGTTTAATAGTCTCATATTCTACATTCCCAGTTTCATCACAACTTGATCTCAGTTATCTCATTAAAAGCAAATAGCTCAAGTTACCATATGTGAATTTCAGGTTTTACTCAGGTTAGGATTAACAGTGAATAAAAATGAAGAATCTCATGAACCAAGGTGACAGTGTTAAAATGGAATAGAAAACCAATTCAGTTAAGGAATCAAACATTCAGTCACAGTTCAAACAAAACTCAGATTTGTGGCTGTCATGTGCATGTGGGTGAGTGTTACCTAGGAAAAGGAATAAAACAGTGTATTGCAACAGTGTGGTAGGGTCACATGAGAAAACAGGAATTGACAGTGTTCAGTTTTAAAAACTTAATCAAACAATTCAATTAAATATCATCTAATCCCAAACTTCATTTCCAGTTTTCATAGTGTAGTGTAAATAGGTTCATGTGACAGGAAATGTAGGGTAGAGTGTGTGGCATGGGTACATACATGTGTATAGACAATGTGTCTCAGGAATTCTCAGTTGAAGACTTGTGTGATAGGAACTTGCACTGTCATGTGTCAAACACTTGTTCTCTGAAATTTCCAAAACAGGGAATGATGAGTGAGGGCTTATACATGTGTAGAATCAAAATGGCAAGTTAAACATTACTTAATCGATTTAAACAGAGAATTCAAGGTTCAGTCAATACATTATCAAAACCCAATGCAATGCCTAATATTCTCATTCTATGACATAAAGCCTAATCAAAATGTCAAATCGAACTAACAGATGCTAAATAACATGTAGACTCAAATATGACAATTAAACATTAATTTAAAACAGATTAAAATAGGAATTTAATCTCAGGTTTTTAAGATTGGCATGCGTATCAGCCAACAGTCCATTTCCATGTCCAAAATTTCATTCCTAAATCAAACAACCTATTTTAATAAGGAAATATTAACTAAGAGAGATTATTAACATGTCCATGATATTAAATTAGCAATTTAAAGTATAATTTAACAATTTAAACTGGGAAATAACACTGGAACCAATTAACTGGACAGTACACAGGAAAATAGTATCGTGCACGTGTTCATTGAGCTCGTGTACGTGACACGACCCGACACAAACCTCGTGCTCGTGTCCCAGTGTCGAGTGGGTCTAGTGCTAGGGAATTGACACCCTGAATCGGGTCAAATCCGTGTCGTGTCCGAGATGAACGTGCGTATCAGACGCGAATTTCCGCGTGTGTGCATAGTGCACGAATCAGTGCGGGCTAGATTGCTTCCCAACCACTCGATGGGATCCTATGAAACTTTAGGGGCTTGGTGTCAGTCATCAAGGGAAGGTCCACACAAAATTTTGTGTCACGAAGTGTCGTGTATAGAGAGAACTCGGACACGGGCTGCAGGGCACCCGACCGAGCCCCCGTGCTGCGTGTCCAGCACGAAAATCGACACAAAAACCGACATAAACACAAATCAATCTTCACAAACATTGCTACACATACCTAGATCTAGAGATCCATGAAATTAGAATTCAAAAATACGAAAATAAATTCCTCACAGATATTTCATCAAACACATGCATAGACACCTTGATACGTGTCCGATACGGACACGAAATGGGTCCACCAAGACACGAAACTAATTCCTACAGTTAGGGGACTCCTACGACTGTCCAAATATGCAAGAAAACTGAAATTTCATGGAGAGAATGAGAAGTTACCTATTGGTGTTGTTCCTTCAAGAAAGCTTCAAAATGGGGAATCCTCCTTGCTAGCCCCAAAGCTCCAAATTGTTCCAAACTTGAGAATACTTTCCATGAACAGCAAGAGAACATTGGTTAGATCCTAATGGAAGAAATTCCAATCAAAAAGGAGTCCTATTGATTAAACTAGGAAGAAATTTAATGGAGGCTTACCTATTCCTTAAGAAAATGAAGAACTAATAAAGGAAGAGGCACAAATCCCCATAGAGACATTATATAGGCAAGGGGGGGTCTTGGCTGGTCATAAAAGTTAGGGTTAGGGTTTTTAGGTTTCATCCTATGGCTAGGATTGAATCAAGGGAAATAGATGGCCTAGAACAAAGGGTTCTATCTTAGTCCTTTGCAAATCACTTAACCATGACTAAACTTGACTTAACCCCTTAACCAACCCATCTAATTCTCAAAGTGGCTCACTAAGTTAGTCATGACTCATCTAGGTTAGGTCCAATATAGGTTAGGCTAACCAAAACACAAGGCAATAATTAAATTAGTATTTAAATCAACCATTCAATTAAATTATTCAAAATTTTCTAATAAAATATATTAAATTCAAATAAATCCTAAAATGACCAAAATATCCTCTAAGCTAAAATGTACTAGTCAAACACCCTAATCATATGGCTAGGCTCTAAGGTTACACTAGACAAACACCAAAATCATAAGTCATGATTTAAAAATAGTTTTAAAATGATTAAAATCACCAAAAATCATATTATCATTTAAATATCACAATTAAATAAATTAAAATATAAAATTTCAAAAATTACCCTCATTTTAGAAAACTGGGTGTTACAGCGGCCGCCGCCTCTGAGGAGTTCACTTTTCTCGACGCCTAAAAAAAAGGGAAAATGATCAGATTATTTCAGAAAAGAATAACAAAAAAAGAGAGGATCGTAAATCGATTCACCTCCGAAACGGCGTCAACATCCTCGCTTCTCTCCCTAATGATCGGCACACGAGGCTTGATTGCAGCCCATTTTCGGGAGTAAGTCATGCCGCCGACAGAGGATGAGCGCCTGCTACATTTTCATGAAGGACAAGGTGCAACAGAGGGCTGACCTGCCACCAAATCATCCGCAGGAGGAGGAGGCAATTTGTCAGGGTCTTCCTCTTCGTCCACATTGGTAAACTCCAAGTCAGATACATCAACCGTCCTTCCCTTCCTGGTTC
The DNA here is from genome assembly GCA_029216955.1 of Iris pallida. Classification (NCBI taxonomy): domain Eukaryota; kingdom Viridiplantae; phylum Streptophyta; class Magnoliopsida; order Asparagales; family Iridaceae; genus Iris; species Iris pallida. The sequence goes on from JANAVB010002399.1 coordinate 1,494,435, forward strand.
TGGGCTTCTCCTCCAAAATAGTACCAACAATGAAGCTGGTACTTGGGTCAAAATCTCGTGGAGGATTATTCACCATAACATGGTACAAGGCCATATACAAAATACGGCCCGACTCGTTAGCATCGGGAATGGAGAAGGTGGCATGGGTGTGAACTGCGTTGTAGTAGTGCCAAGCCCGAATGCCATCAAGAACGATGCCCTCAAAACCCTGACAGGAACTGGGATTGTCCAGAAATATTTGACTGTACACAAATTGCCAAAAAAATTGGCTGGGTAAGTAAGGCTTCAGGCAGACGAAATTGCGGTTGCGATACACCAGATGTGAAGGGCGAATGTTATGCGACCAAAGTAGCATCTTTTCGGGGAGGAATTTTGGAGACACAACACCATCAAGATGCACGACTTTTACTTTTTCATCAATAAAATGAGGAACAGACACTAAAAAGGAGTATCTGTCCACTCGTGCCAGTGTCATCCGACAGGCGGGCATAGTGGTGTACTCCCAGGGCATGCGGCGGTACTGATAGATGAAGGCATCAGCAGTCACGTCATCCTCTGGGTCGGGCCTCATCAAAGACTGGTAATGTATCAACAGCCACACCATCAGATAATGGTAGGGCAGCTCGATACGTTTAAAGTCTTTCGCCGTATCGCGAGCGATGACTTTGGATGAGAAGGCACGGAGGCCACGATATACGCTGCACACCATGGCAGAGAGAAGAGCTAGTCTGGCCCCAAAGACTAGCTTCACAGTAGGAAGGATCAGGTTATGTCTGATTCTCTCAATAGAACCAGCCCCTCCTGAAACCACGCAGGTTCGCAGCCATACCATCAGAAATCCCGCCAGAAGAGCCATCTCGGACAACTTCTGAGTTTCCTGATAAAAATAATTAAAAGGGTCAAATTGACTCCCAAATCTGTCGTCCATGGTTTTCACCCTCTTGGTAGTCGACACCTGGTTCTGCACCTCCTTCCGGGTTCGAGGACTTCGGGGAGAAACCCGGCTTGAGGCGCCGAGCTTAAAAAGGTAACTGAGCCAGGTTTTAGTATGTGAAAGGTTCCCTTCCGAGCTATCGTTTTTCTTCTTTAACATCTGCTGGCACGTACTTTGGTGGCATAGTAGTTCCCAGTAGACAGTCACAAATCCCGGGAACCGTTGATCTAACTCCTCGAATTCTTCGTTCGTAGGAGTATATGCCTCGAAAACTTCGTCTCCCCAGGGCAGCTTGGAGACTTCGCATATCTCGTAGAGAGCGAGCCCCATCTCTCCTCCAGGTGTAAAGAAGGTCCCCGTTCGACGGTTATACATTTCAAGAAGAGCCATGAATAGCTTCTTGTTTATAGGCAGACCATAACAGGTGCCCCGAATTGCATGATACAGGCCAATCTCGAGCAGGAGATCCTTTTATGTCCGCAAGTTCCATGTGGTCAACTTGATCCATGAAGGGGTGGGGTTCATCCAGTTCATCAGTGCCAACTGACCAATAGAATAGGACCCCTTCTGAGCAAGCTGGTTCATGAAAGTGTCAGCTTGGGAGAACCAAAAGTTGGGACCCTGCACATTTATGAAGCTGCCCGGGGCCAACCACATCACAGAGAGGCTGATCTGTAGCTTGCTTGCAATTACCGACCTTGATGTTTTATTATAGTGGATATCACCCACGAACATCCCCTGCTGGCTCTGAGTCAGGGAGTCCACCATTTTCCTGTCCATCGACAGCATATTGAACCAAAACAACGGGAAGTGACGCTTCATCTAAGGAATGTGGATCGCCATCCCGTTGGAAAAAAACTCCAACTTCCAGAGATATCTAGAACGTTGGGGTTCTTTACAGTCAGAGCATCCCCAAAGAGGAACGAGGGTTTCAGATGTGTGCCCCATAATTTTCTCGCGTTCATCATACTCAAGAGAAAGAAGAAGGATTGGTTCCAGATATCCCTCAGCCTCTCCTCAGGTTGATCTTTGGTGGTTTGGGCCGACACATAATCGACCACATGGTCGAACCTCACACCCACAGCAAACTGAGCTTGGCCTACCAAAAGCTCCCCTGAAGGATTGACCGGCAACTTCACTGAAAAAGACAAAAGATAGAAGTCAAGAGATAGCCAGAGAAAAACCACTTAATGACTTCTGAGCTTATGCGGCTCTGTTAGGTGGGTCCTTATGTGATCCAGTTCATAAGGAGCTTATGCGGCTCTGTTAGGTGGGTCCTTATGCGGTCCAGTTTATAAGGAGCTTATGCGGTCATGAAGCAGCTCTCATGCGGCTCGGTTATGAAGCAGCTCTCATGCGGCTCGGTCATGAGATGACCCTCATGCGGCTCGACCATGAAATATCTTTCATGCGGCTCGGTCATGAGACAACTCTCATGCAGCTCGGCCATAAAGCATCCCTCATGCGGCTCAGTCATGAGACATTTCTCATGTGTCTCGGACATGAAGCGTACTCCATACGGCTCAGTCATGAGGCGTTCATGCGGCTCATACGACACAGTTTATGCAGATCCATCACACTGAACTTGAGCATTCCAATGAAGACGGAAAGCGCATTAACTATGCCAAAGCATGATAGGGAAAGGCCCGCAAATAAAACATGTGACATAGCCATGAAAGTTAGGGTTTTAACTCATGCAGTTTCTTTCCAAAATGCTCTTACCATCAATAGACGGATGAACGTCGGGGTGAACTGAGATCGCCGATGAAGAGGCAACTCATTTGCCCTTCGCTACAGTACTGGAAGAAGCCTTGGGGGCCATGGATGATCGAGAGTAGAGAAGACGACGGCTAGGGCAAGAAAGATTGAAGAAAGAAGAGAGTAAAGAACCTCTATATTCAAAATTTGCTCGTACTTATAGGCTGACAAGAGGCGTGTGAACCGATAGACGCTTCGGATTTCGTGATGCCTAGGAGATAAAGCCGACCCTTAGGATTCTATCCCCTTTTCATGCAAAAAACAACTCCGAATCACCCAAGCAAATCAAAAGTTTTAAATGCTGACTCTTGGGATTCTATCCAAAAGACGACTTTAAATCATTAAAGCAAAGAAGCAATTAATGCCGAAGATACGGGACGCCCACGTGGCATGAAAGCCATTATGCGGCCAGAGAAACCTATGCGGCATGAAGAGCTCGACCCGGTATGCGGCCCAAGAAACCTATGCGGCATAAAGAGCTTATACGGACAGACCCATGCTTCTTATTCAAAGTATTTCAATTTTACAAATTAAAAACTTTGAAAGGGGTCTTGTAGAAGCATGGAAAAAGAATGATTTTTGCTATCCATGTGTAGAAGCATGAAAAAGAGGAGAAAAATGATCCATGCGGCCAAGGAGTCACATGCGGCTCAAGAGTCCCATGCGGCTCAAACACAGAGTGGACTCTATGCGGCCAGCAGAGGAAAGCCACGTGTCTTTTTAGAACGGCTGTACCCAGCATCATTCAAGCATAATTAATGCTCTGACGGCTGACAATTAATACTCTGATGGCTGACAGCTGACAGTCCTGACGTAAAGTAGTCATGATGACTGACACAAGAGCACTATCTTCCTAGGGAACTGGAGAAAATCTTCACATCTTCGAGGCTAGTTTATGCGGCCAGTCTAGACGAGTTCATGCGGCCAGTGCAAAGAAACCTATACGGTTCAATCATGAAGGCCCCCCATACGGCTCGGCCATGAAGAAATCCATGCGTCTCGGCCATGAAGACTCTCATACAGCTCGGTCATGAAGACCCCCATAAGGCTCAGTCATGAACATATTCATGCGGCTCGGTCATGACAACCTTCAGGCGGTTCGAGTATAGAGACTATTCATGCGGCTCGATCATGAAATCATTCATGCGGCTCGATCATGACGACCTTCATGCGGCCCAAACACGAACGCTCCTCATGCGGCTCAACAACGATGACAGAGCACGTGTCCTAAAGATGATCAAATTTTGGGTCAGATCCCAATAATTTAGGACACGGGGCAAGAGAATGAATTAAATTGATTCATTTAGATTTACGGATATCAGCAAATCATCATGATGGAGATTTATTACAATCAACATTAATGACTGACATAATTTGGCATAATCCTCATTAATGGCCCAGATCCTTCACGCTCAAGATTAATGGCCCAGATTGATCATTTACCAGGCCGCCGCCACTTTGAGAATGGGCAATCATTGCAAACCCTAATGATGCCCCCCCCACTATTATAAATAACAAGGTGCCATTTCCTTGCAAAAGGATGCTCCCCCAATAACCAGAGAAAAAAAATACACAGAGATCAATCCAGAGAGAGAGAGAAGCCAGAAGAGCAATACGAGGAGAGCAAGAAGAGCATTTCTTCGTCAACGCCAAGCATCTCGTTATAGGAGCCAAGGCTACGTCCGATCGTCCAAGGAGTAAGGCAGAGCTGCCGTAGCTTTCCCGAGCCTCTACCGTCATCCCTCAGAATCAAAAATAAACAATTGTACTTAGATTGTTATACCTAGGTTTTCGTCCCTAGGCTTTCTTTGTATAAGCGAGTTTGTAACGTGAAGTAAAAGTCCAGTCCTCCCATAAAACTGTTCTGTTCTTTTATATTTTATGGCAAACACGTTGGCGACTCTACTGGGGACAAACTTCTCCATGGCTGAGGAGTTGGTGACGCTGTCCGATAAGAGCGCTGGCCCGGTCCAGAAGCGAGCCCGCACAAAAAAGGCCCACAAGGAGTGGAGACCCCGATCCTTCGTTCCTACTGAAGCTCTTGCAGAGATGTCCTCTGTTGCTCAAGACGGCGAGAAAGACTCTCCTGCGGCCCCACTTCAGACCATAGACAACTCTGTTGTCCCCAAGTCCGGCAGAAAAAAATACTATGATGCTGGACTTGTAGGGGCAAAGAGGAACTCTATGCGATCCGAGCCGCATAAGGATGCTAGCCGCATGAAAAAAGCTCATGCGGCTACATCCGCCAGCCGCATGAAGAAAGCTCACACAACCACATCTGTCAGCCGCATAGCTTATGCGGCTACAGTTGCCAATCGCATGGATGAAACTTATGCGGCTACCGAAGTCAATCGCTTATAGAAAACCCATGCGGCCATAATTGCCAACCGCATGCGGCCAGCCTATACGATCGTGACTCCTAGTCGCACAAGAACAACTCATCCGACAGCTAAAGACAGCCGCATGCAGACAGCCTGCACGGTTTCCGATCCTAGCCGCATAGCGTCTGTTTCACGCTTCTCTCGATCAGTCTTTGACCGTCTCTCATGCGGTCCTGCCCCCGATGGTTCTCTGGATGATAAGCCAGACTCTGTAGTATCCAACTTGGACTCTTCCTATTACGCACCCGTAAGTGCTAAAAGGAAGAAGTCTAGTGCAGCGCGGGCTCACCAAGCCCAATCAGCTGCCCCAACCTCTGACTATCGGAGCGTACTGCTGATTATCATGCGGGCCTCTAATGGAAAGTTGTATAAGGATACTCGTACCCTGCCCCCTGCGGCCAATGGGCGGGATAGTCATCAAGCATCTCCCAGTAACGAACGAAGGCAAGTGTACGAGCTACCTTTGAATCAGGGAGCAGGCGGGAGGCCTACACACTCGCATGCCCAGAATGCCCGAGCTAGCAAAGCAAGTGACTTGCGTGAGGCTATCCTCCACAAACGCAAGGAAAGACAAGATGTATCGGGGTGCAAAGAGTCCCCCCACGGACGTCACTGCACCCAAGTCATCGTCAACTGCTGCTGCAATAGCACGACGATGCAAGAAGAACGACAGTCTATCTTTCAAAGACTGCAACAGCCATCTTCAGAAGACGAGGCACTACCCGTCGTCTCCTGCAACTCTACTCGAAAAATCTCCGCCGAAGGAAGGGGAAGAAGACGAATGTTCCCAGCCCGAAGATCTCAACCACTATAACTAAAAGACTGTCGTCTAAGAGGGTGCCCACCACCAGAGTTTTCCAAGGTACTCGCTCTAAGACAAAATCTGCTATAGTGGGAGATTCATCGTCCATAATGCAGGGGGTTGCTGGGGCTGGGGGTAGTACCCCTCCGAGCCTCCACAGCAATCCGATGTTCCAAGAAGACGAGCCTGGGGAGACAACTCTTCCATCGGATGTAGCAAATCTCGACGTCCCCGAGGACGTCCACAACTCCCGTGACGAGGCAAACTCGGAGACTGGAGGTACTGTTCCTTCCGAATCTGAGTTAGAAGGGAATATACCCACATACCCCGATGATTTCTCGCTACAGGGATACGATTCGGAGGGCGCTTCCTCCACCGCTCCGTCTATCTCTCCCCATATGAAAACAATATTCAAGACAGACAGCAACCAAGGTGGTTCCAGTGATCGCCAGCGCATTGACAGTCTCGAAGCCATATTGCTTGCTTTGGTTAAGTCTGTAGACGAGATTAAAGCGGCCCTTCCAACTCTACAAGGAGGGACGCCTGGCCAAACAAGTGCGGGTCCCGCGGTCAATGCGGACTCGAATTCGGCGGCACCAAACCCGGGCAACAATCCTCCAAAAACAATGGCCCATACTGCCGTGGACGAAGCACGCGAAGCGAGAAGAGAGGTCCAGGAGCTCCGAGCCATGTTCCATGCTCGAGAAAACTCTCAAGACCTCAGAATACGGCTACCGTACCCTGCTGCATGGAGGGATGTCCCATTCCCGCCAAGATATAAGCCGTTCAATATCAATCCTTATGATGGCAAGACCTCGGCAAGTCGGTACATCACTTACTTCGAGGTCACCACCGACCATCTGCCCCATGACGATGCCATTCTTATACGATTATTCATCGGGGCATTGGAAGGAGTCGCCTTCGACTGGTATCGCAACCTACCGGACAACTGCATCCACTCCTTCGTCGGCTTCAAGCGCATGTTCTTGGAGAGATTCTACGAAGTAGGGCAGGTCATCACCATGTCCACCCTCATGGACGCCGTCCAAGGGGAGAAAGAGCTGACAAGGAACTACATCGAGCGGTTCCTCCAAACCGCTATGAAGCTGCCCTTTGGAAATCCAGATTCCTCCTTGATTGAAATTTGCCAAAAGAGACTCCTCCCAACAATCAGTCTCTAGATGGGCGAAAGTCAATTCAAGGACTGGAAGACGTTCATCATCAGCGCCACAAGCGCCGAAGAACGATTGAAGAAGGCTCGCCAACTGGGATTGCAGATCTCGGACGGAGAGAACAAGGGCAAGCATTCCAACAACGATAATGGGGGTAGCCCCTCCAACATTCAGGACAGCAGGAAGAAGCAGGCTATGGTGATCGACACCGCACAAAAACCTGAGCTAAAGCTGGCAGACAAATAATGGCCGCAAATCACTTACTCCTTCGAAGACGGTCACGTCAAGCCCATCTTGGACATGCTCATACAAGGGAACAGAATCCAGCTTCCTCTACCAAGACGGGAACCGCGGCCGGCAGAGATGGAGAACCCAAAATACTGCCATTATCATCGCTACGTCCATCATGCTACACTCGATTGCTACCAGCTGAAACGGTACATCCAAAACCTCATCGACTCGAACGCTCTGGCCATCGATTTTGAAGAGGTAACGGTGGCAGACAATATGGTGTCGGTACAATTCGGCAGCTTCTCTCCGACGGAGACTCAAGACGGGGTGGTCCCCATCCCTCTGGCGACAATAGAAATTACCAATCTTCCACCTCCCCAAGATCAGGCTGTTGGTTTGGTGCCCCTCACCACATCACGAGGGAAGGTCATGTGGATCCATCCAGACTTGGTATCGGAAGTGACTCGGCCCATATCGTCTTCTATCTGCAAGAAAAAGAATAGAAAAATCAGATCCTGTCGCACAATCTCGGTAGACATCGAAGAAGCTATAGCGTCGTCACGCGATCTGGGGCACAATCCCAACCTGTAGCTGACAACCCGACTGAAGATCACCAGCCCGATACAACTGACGCTCCGGGACCGGCTCAGCCTTCGACGACCGACAAGCCTAGGCCGAGGGAGACTCGCTTCGACAAATCCCTCCGAAAAGAGGCAGCCCAAGGGCTAGAAAGGCCCTACAACTTCGACATCTTGGCACAATTGGCCAACACACCGGCCAAGTTGTCTTTATACGAGCTCCTGAGACTCTCCAAGGATGTTCGTGCAGCTTTGAGCGGTGCACTCCAAAACGCCGATGCATACCTGGCTCAAGTTAACCTCACGGGAGAAAACCCGCCTGCGGATCTCTAAGACAGTGCCTGCATAGGAGCAATGCCCAACATCGTCTTCACTCCACAGAACATGCTCATCAAAACTAATCTGCACGATCGTCCACTATACTACACTGGATACATCGGCGACGTAAAGGTGGATCAGATGCACATTGATCCTGGCTCTTCCATTAGCGTTATCCCGAAGGGTCTGCTGCATCATCTCCGTATCCCAATGCATCGCCTGACGCCTATAAATACCGCCATCAGCGGTTTCAATTCGGACAGGAGCTACCCTATTGGAAAGATTCGTCTGAAGTGTCAAATTAGCGACCTCCAATCAGAAGTCACCTGCTACGTTATCGATGCAGACACTTCTTACAACATCCTCTTGGGGCGCCCATGGATACACGATTATATGATCGTGCCTTCCACGCTGCACCAGTGCTTCAAATATGTCAACAAACACGGCTTCGTGAGGACAGAATTTGCTGATATCGATCCCTTCAAGGGGGTCGAATCTTACTACTTAGACTCCTGCCTATACAAAAAATTGAAAAAGCATCTTGGTGAAGGAGATGTACAAGCTAGTACCGAGACAGCCACAGGATCAGAAGAGCCTCTAACGATCCACCTCCAAGCTCGCAAACCGGGCAAGTTTGTACCCCTTACCGCCACTCTACGTAAGGACGTAATCAGCCTCTCGGCACAAGAAGAGCAGATGATAATTCGGCTGCCAAGGTCTGGCCAAGTGCCAAGATCCACAACGAGGCCACTAACAATCAGACTCCCAAGAGTCGGCCAGCCCCAAACGGAGAAGCTCAATCCCTCCGACAAACCACTGACGATACGCCTTCCCAAGAAGGGTCGTCACCCCGATACAAGGTCAGACACTTCAAGCGAACCAGCCACTCCTCGCCCCACATCGATTTCCAATCTGGGGGTCGCTAGTCTGCCAACAACTCCACGCTCGGCTCCATCAACTGAACCGTTGACGATCAAGCTCCCCAGGTCATCCTCTCAGTCTTCATTTACACAGGAGGTAGCCGAAGATGAACTGGAGCTAGCCAAATATGTGGCTTCCCACACTGATGTTCCCTCTGTAGATGATGTAATTCCCCTAGAAAAGATACCTTACTTCATCAATAAAGGGCTATCTTTGAACTACCTCGAGCTTAATAAGCTTTGTACAATGTACGCTATGGAACACGGTATAGGCACTCACCTACACACACAGGTGACAAATGTCTACACTACAATCCAGCTTACTCCAGCAGAAGACACTTATCGAATAATCGAGGGAGGGGACCATCCAATCATCTTCGGCCGAAAGGACGATCTGCATCCCTTTACCATAGAAGAAGTCGACCTTGGATCGGATGCCGGGAGACTACCTATGTATCTTTATAGCCCCCAATGTATATATCTCATGCAGAAATAGGGGTATGACCTGGAAACGACACCGGGCTTGAATTACGGTACTAGACGACGATTACCTTTGAAGCCGCCGGTCCCGGCTGGCAAACCACGGGACTACTATAGCAAGACTCGATGTAGATTAGGGTATGTAACACCCACGACAACCCCTGAAAGTTTAGATGAAGAATGCGACTGGCATTCACATTCGACCGGGTCACCAACTTCTGATTCGGATACAAGCATCGGAGACGTATTCAGACAAGTCATGTCAGTCAACATGGCATTCATCGACGCTTATGAAGAAGACGAAGACATTTCGGAAATTCTCGAGCTAGAACCGTGGGCCCAGCAGCTAGATGAACAGAGGGAAAAGCGTTTCGAGCAAAGAGAACCTCCCACTGAGGATGAGGTCATACAAGTTAATCTTGGTGATGAAGCCTCCCCGAAACCGATCTTCATCAGCCAGAGTCTAACAGATGAAGAGCGAGAGTCGCTGCTCCAACTCGTCAAAGAGTATATCAATGTGTTCGCCTGGAGCTATGAAGATATGCCAGGATTGGACCCCAAGATCGCACTCCATAAACTCAATATTCGTCCGGATGCAAAACTTGTCAAGCAACAGCAAAGACGGTTTCATCCCGATGTCATGAATGCTATCGAAGCCGAAGTCAACAAATTGGTAGCCAGCGGGTTCATTCGCGAAGAGCAGTATCTAGACTGGGTAGCCAACATCGTACCAGTTCTCAAGAAGAACGGGAAGATCCGAATATACATTGACTTTCGAAATCTGAATGAGGCATGCCCTAAAGATGAATTCCCTCTCCCTATCACAGATATTATGATCGACAACACCTGCGGCTTCGAACGTATGTCCTTTATGGATGGCTTCTCAGGATACAACCAGATCAAGATGTTTCCTGACAACGAGAAGCACACATCATTCCGAACACCGATTGGTACATATTGCTACACCGTTATGCCTTTCGGTTTAAGGAATGCTGGTGCTACTTACCAGAGAGCTATGAGCGTCATCTTTAGAGACCACTTGCGCAAGACAGTGGAATGCTACGTCGACGACATCACCGTCAAAAGTCGTTCGAAGGAAGATCATGTGCAAGATCTCAGGACAGTGTTCGACCTAATGCGAGCACACAACTTAAAGATGAACCCTACGAAATCATTCTTGGGTGTCTCCAGCAAAAAATTCCTGGGTTTCGTCATCACTTCTCAGGGCATTCACATCGACCCCGAGAAAACAAAGGCAATCATGGAGATGGGTCCCCCGAAAAATCTCTGCGAACTTCGAGGCCTCCAAGGCAGGTTAGCTTACATCAGGAGATTCATCTCTAATCTCTCCGGACGATGTCAACCATTCACCCATCTCATGTAGAAGGGAGTCTCTTTCGTATGGGATAAGGAATGCCAGCGTACTTTCGACAGCATCAAAGAATATTTGTCGAATCCTCCAGTCCTGGTAGCTCCTGTTGCTGGGAAGCCATTCCTCCTCTATGTGCGAGCTATGGAACATTCTTTTGGGGCCCTATTGGCACAGAACAATGATGCGGGCCATGAACAAGCTATATACTACCTCAGTCGAAAGATGATTGGGCTAGAATACCGGTACACGGCCGTAGAGAAAGAATGCCTTGCTCTCGTGTTCGCCATCTAGAAGACGCGACACTACGTCACGGCACAAATCATCAACGTGATATCGCGGATCAACCCCCTCAGGGTCCTCATGACCAAACCTGGGGCACTCAGCTCTCGCCTTGCTACCTGGGCGATATTAGTATCACCATACCACATGATCTTCATCCCGCAAAAGGCTGTTAAAGGCCAGGCTCTGGCAGACTTTCTAGCAGCACCTCCAGGTTCGAAGACGACCAGGGTATATGAAGAGATATCGGACGAGGTCACCAGTTCAAATGCAGTCTCCTATGATGCCATCTGGTGAATGTTCTTCGACGGTGCTTCAAGAACTGGACCCAAAGGCAACATCATCGCTGAAGTTGGAGTGGTGCTGATTTCTTCCTCCGGCTTGGTGATCAATCGGGCCTACTCACTCACAAAGCCCTGCTCAAATAATATAGCCGAGTACAATGCCTTGGTCATCGGCCTCCGACTCACAAAGGAGTTGGGGGTAGAGTATCTTGAAGCATACGACGACTCACAGTTAATCGTCAATCAGATTCGGGGGTCGTACGAGGTCCGCCACGAAGATATGATCCCGTATCATCGAATAGCAATCGACATCATCTCGTCTCTGGGAGGATTCTTCATAGAACATGTTTCCAGACTCCAGAACATTGAGGCTGATGCCCTAGCTGGTTTGGCCGCTTCCCTAGCTGTGCCAAATTATGCTCGTCATCAGGTCGACATAATAGGCCGTGAACTGGTCTGTCCTAAGGATAACGTTCAATGCATTGAAAGCTACTCCGCCCTTTCAGTCGACGAAGCACCAGACTGGAGACAGCCGTTCATCGACTTCGTAGTATACGACATCCTGCCAGAGAATCCGAAGGAAGCTATTTCTATCCGAAGACGTTCTCTCAGTTTTTTCTACGATATGGAGACGAAGATGCTGTATCGCCGATCCTATGATGGGGTGCTGCTTCGGTGTCTATCAAATACAGAAGCCAAGGAAGCCGTGCGCGAGGCCCATGATGGGGTCTGCGGAGCCCATCAACCTGGCCCGAAACTGCAAGATCGCCTTCGCCGAATGGGCTATTACTGGCCCACGATGGTTGCAGACGCAATAGATTATGCACGAAAGTGCAGAGCCTGCCAAATCCACGCCGACTTCATCCACCAGCCATCTGAATTCCTACATCCGACTGTGGCCTCCTGGCCATTCGAAGCATGGGGTATGGACATCGTCGGCCCAATTACCCCACCTTCGTCCAGAGGACACCGATTCATACTCGCAATCACCGATTACTTCTCCAAATGGGTGGAAGCCATCCCATTGGCAGAGGTGAAAACTTTAAACGTGATCAGCTTCCTTAAGCATCATGTCATCTACCGCTTTGGACTGTCCCGAAGAACCATTCAAGACAATGGGCCACAGTTCGCAAGCCACACATTTTATCGGTTTTTCGACAAACACCGAATTCATAACATTGCTTCGACACCCTACAACCTAGCAGCCAACGGGTTAGCAGAAGCATTCAACAAAACCGTAATCAAGCTACTCAAAAAATTCGTGTCATCCAACAAGCGCGATTGGAACGAGAAGCTCGGCGAATGCTTATGGGCGTATCGCACCACAGTTCGAACAGCCATCGGAAATACGCTATTTTCCCTGGTATACGGGAGTGAGGCAGTCCTCCCATTTAGAGACTCAGATTCCTTCACTTCGCGTCGCCCTCACACATCAGTTGACGACAGATGAAAACCACCATCGCCGACTACAGGAATTGGAGGCCCTAGACAAGAAGCACCTGTTAGCTCAACAGCAAATCGAACTATATCAAGCCCGAATCTCCGGAGCTTTCAATAAGAAGGTCAAGGTCAGAACATTCCAAGTAGGCGATCTCGTTATGGCGGTTCGGAGGCCGATGGTTATGACGCATAAAACTGCCGGTAAATTCCAACCAAAATGGGAAGGCCCGTTCATCATCGAAGCTATCTTCTCCAACGGCGCCTACTGCCTCGTAAAACAAAATGGAGACTTGCTCATGTTGTCCATCAACGGCAAGTTCCTGAAGAAGTATTATGTCTGAAACAAAATCCTCGAGACATCTCAGAGGGTCGAGTTATGTACCTCCCCGTACCACTGAACTTACATTCTGGTTCCATACATAGAGTCATATACCCGCTGGTACCTCTGAACTCATTCCCATATTTTACAATCATTCGAGTCACGTGCCCGCTGGTACCTCTGAACTTATTCCCACATTTTACAATCATTCGAGTCATGTACCCGCTGGTACCACTGAACTCATACTCACATTTTCCAGATCAACGAGTCACGTACCCGCTCGTACCGCTGAACTCACACTCACCATTCTCTAGATTCCCGAGTCATGTACCCTCTCATACCGCTGAACTCACATCCACAACATCCCAGATTATTGACTCATGTGCCCACTGTTGCCACTGAACTCACACTTTCACAATATCGAGTCATGTACCCGCTGGTGCCTCTGAACTCACATCCCGGTCACTCTTTCAGATAGTAAGTCATGTATGATCATACCTCTGAACTTTTTTCCTATAAGAGATCCTCCCTCATGATCCACTACCCGCACTCCCAGTACACAAAAAGGGTAACAGGTCCACAAATTTCCAAAACGACCATGTCGATGCTACCTCTGAGTCGTTTCACTTCTGTCAAAAACAAATCACCCCCTACATAAAACTTTCATGTCCTCATTACCTCTGAGTCATTTTATGTATCCCCTCTTCATTGAGCCCACTCCTGCCATGTCCTCATTGTCTCTGAGTGGGAAGGCTCCGTAGAAGAAACCTTCATACTTGCCATGTCCTCATTACCTCTGAGTAAGTATGTCGGTTCCCTTTCAACCTATTATCTGTACCCACAACCGGAGTACGACAAGGATAATAGGTCCACAAATGTCCTCTGTTGACCACAAATGTCCTCTGTTAACCACAAATGTCCTCTGTTGACCACGAATGTCCTCTGTTGACCACAAATGTCCTCAGTCGACCACAGATGTTGTACTGGGTCTCCAGTACACGCCCATCCCTTTCCTATCATGCCTGGGAGCCCAGTTGCTCCCTGGCATTCTATCGAATACCAAAAACTTCTATAGCTGTCTTATCGCGAAGTTGTTGTAGGTATTCCTCTTCAAAACTTATTACTCGTTCCTAAAACCAAGGTACGCCCAGGGTAACAGGTCCACAAATAATCCTCCAGCAGGGTCAATTCCACAAACACCACGAGTACAAAAAAGAGAAGATGAGTTGAAACATGCTCATTTATTCAAAATTCAAAGTGCTACATCATTTGGGATCACACCCCTTATAAAATGAAAACAAAGAAAAAAAAGAGAAGGGAAAAAGGAGCAAAAGAAAACAAAGAAAAAAAAGAGAAGGGAAAAAGGAGCAAAAGAAAACAGAAAACCGATCACTGCTCCGGGGCACATAGCGTCGTGAGACTGTCCGTCAGCAAGGCAACCGACCGCTCAAACCTCTGTTTAGCTCGACGCTCCGCCTCTTGGGTCAGCACCGCCGCGTCCTCCAGATGAGCGTGAGCTTGCCAGTTGTCCTCAAATTTCTTGAAAGCCCGCTCTAGGTTAACAGAAGATCGGGAAACCTTCTCGGCCTCCCGAACGATTGACTCTTGTTCTGCATGAGCAGCCTTCAGCTCCGACTCAAGGAAGGCCAATTCCCTCTGAAGTGCGAGAATTCGCTCCTTAGTGTCAGCTATTCCACGAGAAGCAGCCTCCGCCCGAGCCCTACAAGCTTGACTTCGACGACCCAGCCTGTCATACGAAGCGGAAAGCTTATCAAGGTCCCCCTTGACAACTGGCTCGGCAGTGTCTCGAGCAAGCTTTATCCTATCTCGAGCGGCAATAAGGAAGCCCCGCTCCCGTTCAATCGCAGCGGGCAAGTCAGCCTGCCGTAACACCAGCAATCGGGTCACGAGCTGATCAGCCTCTGCCAACTTGTGCTCCAGGAGCGCAGCCAACCCCATTCCGCCAGGAAGAGTCTTCAAAGTTTCAATCTGACCCCGAGCGCACCGCAGGGACAGAGAAAAAGCGGTCCCCCGTTCTACGGCAGCATCTACGCCCCTCTTTAAATGGCGATAGAAGCTGTCGACCACATCCTGCGACACCTCGTCCAGAGCCTCCGAAGAAGCCAGCGTCAACGGGAGTGTAGCTGGCAACACTGAAAAAGACGCGACAAAATCTACCGCTCCTACCACGAGGAAAACAAACTCCGCGCGGAAGGATGCCTGAAC
Source organism: Iris pallida (assembly GCA_029216955.1). Classification (NCBI taxonomy): domain Eukaryota; kingdom Viridiplantae; phylum Streptophyta; class Magnoliopsida; order Asparagales; family Iridaceae; genus Iris; species Iris pallida. Next base: position 1,509,929 of record JANAVB010002399.1, read on the forward strand.
AGCGGCCAACTCCTCTTCAGCAGCCCGCAGAACTTGAATGCTCGACAGGGCCGAGAAGTCAGTCTCTAAAGCCGTATGAGCAGCAGAGGATGAGACGGAGACCATCGCTCCCGGAACAAGCTCTACTTCCATCTGCCCGGAGCTGGCGGGAGGCCCCTCGACATGAGTCGGTGAAAGAGAGGAAACGCTCATTTCCTCCAGATCGCAGCAGGCCAAGCCTTCCCCAAGAACATCCGCTGTGGGAAGTAAAGGGTCAGGACCTGTAGGGCCAAGACAACCATGAATCGAATTGACTTGGAGGATATGTTGATAGAGCAAATAAGCCTCATCACTAGTCAATATTTGGCTTATCTTACCAGCGGAAGAGTGTGGAGGCTGAGGTTCACATACGGCCACCACAACCTCTCCACCAGCGGCCTCCGAGTCCAATATAATAGACTCCTTCGCCCCGGCATCCTCGGGAGGGGATGCGACGAGATCGGCGTCGCCTTGCTGAAATTCAGCAATCTCGGAGACAGGCCCGAGGAAACCTTTATCACCCCGGACCGAGGCCTCAGCAACTTAGGAGTCCCCAGCCGCTGCTGAGAGGGCCCCCACAGAAAGGACCGCGGCACACATACCACTAATCAAAGCAGCAAGGGCCGGATCAACTCCAGGGGCAGCAGACGGTTCAGGAGAGCCTGGTTCGTCAGATGCCTACAAAGAAAAAATGATTAGGTCATATCTCGAAGAAAAAGAAAGCCACAACAAGGAGATAGCTCCAACATAGTCTTACCTCCGGAGCACCGTCAGTGTCCTCACCCCTCTCGGTAATAAGCAACCCACGAGACCTAACGGCGGCTTTTTTCACAGAAAAGCTCGTTCTACCGTCAGAAGACTCGCGTCTGACTCGTTTGCATGAGGGACCAGGCACAGCGGGAGGTTGTCCTTCCCTCACTACTTCCTCTTGTGTAGCAAGCGGCGGATCCTCCGCCATCTGGTGTGGCAAGCGGTTGATCCGCTACTTCTTCACCCCCAAAAGAAAAAGAGTCTTCGCTATCATGATCATCGTCCTCCTCAGTCGCCTCGGAAGATTCTGATTCAGGGAGGGGAGTCTGGAGCGCTAGTTGCTTTCTAGCCTTAGCCCCCTTGGGCTTTTCCTCTAAACCAGTACCCACGATGAAACTGGTACTCGGATCGAAATTGACAGTGGGCTTGTTCGCCATAACATGATACAAGGCAGCCACGTACAAAATTTCCCTCGGCGCCTTAGTATCAGGGACCGAGAAGCTGGCCCGAGTATGATTAGCGTCATAATAATTCCACGTCCTGACACCATCAAGAACGCTACCTTCAAAGCCCAAGCAAGGGCTGGGACAGTCAAGGAATAACTGGCTATAGCCAAATTGGCGGGAAAATCTACTAGGCAGGTAGGGCTCCAAGTACACATTATTGCGGTTATGATAAGCCAGATGCGCGGGGCGAATGTTGCACAACCAGGTGAGCATCTTCGGAGACAGAAAGTGAGAAGGTCCGGTACCATCAAGGTGTACATCCCTCACTTCCTCATCGAAAAAATGAGGAACAGACACGAAAAAGTTACACCCATCCACCCTCGCCAGCGCCCTCCGACAAGCTGGCATAGTACTGTATTCCCAAGGTTGGTGATGGCATTGGAAAAGGAAAGCGTCTTCGTCTGTAGCATCTTCCGCTGTTCCAGATCCCATCAAAGACTTGTAGTGCATCAACAACCACCCCATCAAATAGTGGAAAGGTAGCTCTATGCGCTCAAAGCCCAGCATCTTCTTGCGGGCAATCACCTTGGACGAAAATGTTCGAAGACCATGGTGTATGCTACACACCATAGCCGGGAGAAGAGCCAGTCTAGCTCCAAATACCAGCTTAACGGCAGGAAGAATGAAGTGGCGGCTGATCCTCTCAATAGAACCTGTCCCCCCCCGAGACTACGCAGTTCCGTAGCCATATCATCAAAAATCCAGCCAGGAGCGCTTTCTCAGACATCGGCCTGGTACCGTAGTAAAAATAGCTAAGAGAGTCAGCTTGACTCCCGAATATGTCGCTATTAGACTGCGACTTTTTGACGCTCAATATCAAGTCTTTTATCTCTCCCTGGGTTTGAGGGGTTCGAGGAATAACCTCGCCAGAAGGGACAACTTTAAAACGATAATTGACCCAGGATGTGGTGTGGGGAGCGTTCCCTTCTGAGCTATCCTCCTTTTTTATAGCCATCTGGTGACAAGCACTATGATGGCATAGCAACTCCTGGTACACCGTAACAAAACCTGGGAGTCGTCGGTTCAGGTCCTCGAGCTCCTCGTTCGACGGGGTGTACACCTCGAAAGGCTCGTTCCCCTACGGAAGCTTGGAGACAGTATACATCTCGTGGAGAGCAAGCCCCAACTCCCCTTCGAGTGCGAAGAACGTCCCCGTTCGCCGGTTATATATCTCCAGGAGCGCCACGAACAATGGCTTATTGATAGGAAGCCCGTGACAGGTACCTCGGATGACATGATAGAGTCCCACCTCCCGCAGGAATGTCCCGTAGGTCTGCAGAAACCATGTGGTCAAGTGGGCCCACGTATAAGTGGGGTTTATCCAGTTCAGCAATGCCAGTCTGCCAACGGAATAAGATTTTTTACGAGCAAGCCAATTCAAGAATGTATTAGCTTGAGTGAATGTGAAGTTGGGACCATATACTTTCATGAAAGTACCTGGGGCCAATCCCATCATGTACCGGAGGACGGAATCCTTACCCGCGTACGCTGACCTAATGTTCGGGTTATAATGGATGTCGCCCATCAACATCCCTGATTGGATAAGAGTTAAGTTACACACCATCTTCCTGTCCAATAATACCATATTGAACCACGACAGAGGATAATGACGCTCCATAAGAGGAATATGGATCGCCATCCCATCCAAAGTAAAATTCCAGTTCTCAGAGATCTCTAATACTCGAGGATTCTTTATGATTAAAGCGTCTCCGAAGAGGAATGAGGGCTTCAGGTATGATCCATCCAACTTCCCAGAATTCATCATGGCACGAAGATAATGGAGGGTCTGATTCTCGATGGCGTTCAACCTCCCCGAAGGCTCATTGGCATGAAATTGATTCAGCACATATTTAACTAAGTCATCAAGACGTACGCCCAAGGCAAACTGATTCGAGCCCACTAGGAGTTCCCCCGCAGGATTTACTGGCAGATTCACTGAAGAAAGACGAAAGAAACAAGATTAGAAGATAGTCAAACAAGAAGCATTTGAAAGATTATTTGAGTCTATGCGGCTCGGGTCGTCACAGCCTTATGCGGCTTAGAACCAGATGAGTCCATGCGGTTCTGTTCATCATAGCCTTATGCGGCTCCGAGTCAGACGAGTCCATACAGATCAAGTTCAGATGAGCTTATGAAGCTTCTGCGGTTTGGGGAAGGGCCTATGCGGTGCAAGGTTCACATGGACTCAACAAACAAACCTAGACGCGGATGCGGCTCGGATTTAGGTGAGACTATGCGGTTCAAAGTCCACACAGACTCATGCCGCCCTGAACAGACAGACTCATGCGGCTACAAGCAGATGAGCTTATGCGGTTCAAAAGTGAACTACGCTCATGCAGCCCAAACCAAAAATATATATGCGGCTCAGATCGAGTATGACAAGCCCATGCGGCCCCCTGGGCGAAGAGCTTATGCGGTCATATCGACGAACCTTGTACATACGACTTGTGCATAAATTATGCAGCAGAGCCATGGCAGTTAGGGTTCTAAGGCGACGCCCTTACCAGCACTAGGTGGATGAACGTCGAGATGAACAGAGTGAACAGCGGCCGGCAGAGGAGTGGCCACGTTCGTCGCCACAGCTGCTACAGAAGCGACCGCCTTGCCCTTCGTAGCCTTCGACGCAGCAGCCTTCTTGGGAGCCATGGGTGCTGGGAGAGAAAGGAGTTAGAAAGATCGAAGAGAGAAAAGAAGACTCCCCAGAAAGAAAGTGTTCCTATTTATAGACAAGGAAAGAACGCCTCGATCCGCGTACAATATGATGACCGACTCTTCAGTCATCGAGGCAAAATAGCTTAATAATAGCCTGACTCTTGCGATCCTGGCCCAAAAGCGGCTCTTAAAATCTGACAGCAAATCAAGAGCATTAAATGCAGAAAATTTACAGAAGATTTGCACACGTAGCAGGAAGACGTAGCAAGAAGCTCATGCGGTCAAAATAGCCCATGCGGCTCAGAGAGTCATGCGGTTGAGGTAATCATGCGGTTGGTCAAATCCATACGGCTAGGACGGAATACATCCATGCGGCTCTGGCATAATCATGCTTCTTATTCAAAGTATTTCAATTTTGCAAATTGAAAACTTTGAAGGGGGTCTTGTAGAAGCATGAAAAAGAGGAGAAAAATGATCCATGCGGCCAAGGAGCCACATACGGCTCAAGAGTCCCATGCGGCTCAAACACAGAGTGGACTCTATACGGCCAGTAGAGGGAAGCCACGTGTCCTTTTAGAACGGCTGTACCCAGCATCATTCAAACACAATTAATGCTCTGACGGCTGACAATTAATACTCTGATGGCTGACAGCTGACAGCTGACAGCTGACAGCCCTGACGTAAGGTAGTCATGATGACTGACACAAGAGCACTATCTTCCTAAGGAACTGGAGAAAATCTTCACAGCTTCGAGGCTAGTTTATGCGGCCAGTCTAGACGAGTTCATGTGGCCAGTGTAGAGAAACCTATACGGTTCAATCATGAAGGCCCCCCATACGGCTCGGCCATGAAGAAATCTATGCGGCTGGGCCATGAAGACTCTCATACAGCTCGGTCATGAAGACCCCCATGCGGCTCGGTCATGAACATATTTATGCGGCTCGGTCATGACAACCTTCATGCGGTTCGAGTATAGAGACTATTCATGCGGCTCGGTCATGAAATCTTTCATGCGGCTCGATCATGAAGACCTTCATGCGGCCAAAACACGAACGCTCCTCATGCGGCTCAACAACGATGACAGAACACGTGTCCTAAAGATAATCAAATTTTGGGTCAGATCCCAATAATTTGGGATACGTGGCAAGAGAATGAATTAAATTGATTCATTTAGATTTGCGGATATCAGCAAATCATCATGATGGGGACTTATTGCAATCAACATTAATGACTGACATGATTTGGCATAATCCTCATTAATGGCCCAGATCCTTCACGCTCAAGATTAATAGCCCAGATTGATCATTTACCAGGCCACCGCCACTTTGAGAATGGGCAATCATTGTAAACCCTAATGATGGCCCCCACTATTATAAATAGCAAGGTGCCATTCCCTTGCAAAAGGACGCTCCCCCAATAATCAGAGAGAAAAATACACAGAGATCAATCCAGAGAGAGAGAAGCCAGAAGAGCAATACGAGGAGAGCAAGAAGAGCATTTCTTCGTCAACGCCAAGCATCTCGTTACAGGAGCCAAGGCTACGTCCGATCGTCCAAGGAGTAAGGCAGAGCTGTCATCGCTTTCACGAGTCTCTACCGTCACCCCCCAGAATCAAAAATAAATAATTGTACTTAGATTGCTGTACCTAGGTTTTCGTCCCTAGGCTTTCTTTGTACAAGCGAGTTTGTAACGTGAAGTAAAAGTCCAGTCCTCCCATAAAACTGTTCTGCTCTTTTATATTTCATGGCAAACACCATGGAGGCATCATGCGGCTCACAAAAACAGGAAGCTTCATGCGGCATAAAATATAGGAAGCTTCATGCGGCTCAAAATCTTAAAAAGCTTCATGCGGCTCAGGAAGCTTCATGTGGCCTTATGCGGCTCAAAATCTGTCTATACAGGTGGCCATTATTACTCTGGCATAAAGGCGACAGCTCTGACAGAAATGATGGCTCTGACATAAAAATGAGACGTGACATGCTCCTAAAAAGACGAGAAAATCTTCATGATATCTGGCACAGTTCATAAATTTCAAAGAAAGTTCTTTATGCGGATCACCCATGCGACCTTCAAGCGGCTCAGTCATGAGACCACTCTCATGTGGCTCGGACATGAGACAACTCTCATGCGGCTCGGACATGAGACAACTCTCATCCGGTTCTGTCATGAAGCCACTCTTATGCGGTTCGGTGATGGGACAACTCTCATGCGGCTCTGTCATGAAGCCACTCTCATGCGGCTCGGTCGTGGGAAAACTCTCATGCGGCTCAGTTATGAGACGTCCTTCATACAGCCCGACCCTGAGATACTCTTCATACGGCTTGGGGACAGTCCTTCATGCGGCCCAGCCAGGATGCATCATTCAAACGGCTCGCCACATAGTAGCAGTTGAGACATGTGACAGAAATTGACCAAGTCATTAACAGTTCAGATTTCGTGTAACAAACAGATCTTGAGCAATCTTAACCAATCCCTAGCTGTCCACTTCTCGAGGCACAGTTTCAAGGTTGTGGCCTAAAATTAGCCACGTGGCTGTACACCCCCACTACTCATGAATTCCTATAAATAGCAAGGTGCTATTCCCTTGTACACACATAGAGATAAACACAGAGCATTTCTTTACCAGAGCCGAGATTGCGTTCGATCGTCCAAGGAGTAAGGCAGAGTTGATAGCACTTTCCCGAGCCTCTATCGTCACCCCCCAGAATCCAAATTAAGCAAGTGTACTTAGATTACTTTTCCTAGATTTTGTTTCTAGGCTCTCTTTTGTACAAGCGAGTTTGTAATTGTGAGTTAAAGTTCAGTCCTCCTATAAAACTGTTCTGTTCTCTGACAATCAATGGCAAACAACAACTTTTATATTTTTTCTATCCGCCTTTTGTTGTTATGCGATACAAATGACTTCATGCGCCTAACTCCTTCAAACCTGTCATATTTTTTAAGATACTCCTTGGATGACTTGAGCTCAGATGGAGCTTAGAAGGACATCAGAACATGTCTTGTTCGACATGATCCAGCACATTACATAGAGGACCTTCGCAAATCTGAGACCCAGCTAGTTATCTGCATCCATCTGACGAGGCTTGCAACTGGCTAGTTTCGCTGTCGTAAGACTTAGAAATATTTTGATATGTGTAAATTCAAGTAATCAAGTAGACGCATGAAGTTCACTACTTATCTGATATATAGAACGCATAAATTGTAGCTCAGATTGAGACGCATGAACTTTTGCCATCACCAACTGAAAAACATAAAAGATTGCTATCTCTAATTTGAAATACATAGACTTTTGTAAATCTGACTAAAACAGATGTCAATCTCTTGAAATTCTCTTTGGCTTTTATTCCATCAATATAGCCGTCATTTGGCACGAGAATCGAAAAGTTTGGTATGGTTCATCTAAACGACTCAAGATTCCAGGAGTCATAAACTCTTATGCGACTGCTTGGTGCATTCTATAAGTAGAGAGGATGAGTGATGAAGTAGAACTTTACTTTCTTCTCAAAACTTACTGTCTTTTCAAGAACTCCTATATCTTCGTCTGTTCCACCGAAATGGCTCCCAAAACTTTGACCAAGACACCGTCATCGAGCAAGAACAAGGGGAAATCAGTCGATGACTCTTCTGAGACTGTTGCCACCGACATTCAACTGCCGATTGAAGGTGAAAATTCTGCTTTCAGTGAAAACTTTTATGATTTGTTGCTTGTAAACAAGAACTCATAAGACTATGCGTCTATAAGTCTCGATGCATGATTGAGGAAACTCAAGTCCAAAAACGTGCAGACTAACTTTCGCTTTACATGCGTAGTTGTTGCTGTAAAGCTTCAACAGAAAATGCATATTTTGGTCTATGCACCTTTTTAAGTTGTCGCATGAGTATAATTAATTTGCACTTAGGCTCTTCTTGCATTATGCATTATAAACAATTCCACCAGTCTTGATGGAAGTAAAGAATAGACGCATAAACTTCTTTGCGTCTATTTTGTCATTCATGAAAACAAATGCAAAATTCCTCTAAGTCATATGACTAATCTTCTTATTTCTTCAATTTGTAGTATATTTTCCAACCAATTTGCTTGGAGAATACTACTTGGATACACCCGAAGGAATGTTAGGCACAAACCACTCTGATCTGATATTGGCTCAAATCAACAAAGATCAACCTCATTTAAATCATGAAATGACCGTTGATCAAACCCAAATCTTTTTACAATAGATGTCGAATAGCGGGGACTTCTCTGAATAATGAGAAGTTTTTAAGACCAACTTTTTCGTTTGGAGACGCTTTGATTTTAATGGGAGGTGACAGCACCAAAATCAAAATGGACAAATATGTTTGGATACTTGTATCAAGAAATTGCAAGATGTTTGTACCATCTGCAGAGCGTCATTTACCCTTTACAGCTTATGCTCCGGTTGCCTTCTGAGAAGATGGAATACTCAATCACTCCCATAAAAGCCGGAGCTCTTCTTGGACAGATCATTCATCGTTAAAATGATGCCAAGCAAAATACTTTTGAGTGTCAAAAGGGAGATGTTCCTTTCACTCAGCTACGTTTACTGTTTGGAATCATCAAGAGTGATGTTAGGCCAGATGTTCAGGGATATACTTCTGCAACCCTTACCAACAAATTAATTGCTAAACATTTGTCTTATCCTATTGGTTCTTTGAAGTTGCTGAATTGGATCACAATGACAGAACATAGAGAAATGTTTCAGAGTGGATTTTGACCAACTATGAAGCGATCTTGAAAGAGTGCGGCTTGTACTATGCTGTCAGGGCTACTTATCCTAGACCACAGATGAACACCCATATGTTTGTTGCACATGTAGAAATATATAACTATGATACCGTCACATTCTTTACACCTGTTGGTGAAATAGGTTTAGTCTTTTACAAGATACAGATGATTTAAAAACTTTTATGGGGTAACGAACCATATGAACAGTACACCCCAATAGAAGCGGAACTAGCCACCATGCAAGAGACTAATCCTGATATGTTGGATGTGTATAAAGAACTATAGTTTCATCATAATATTTGTTACAGAAGATATAAGTCATGAAGAACCGAAGGTCCAATTCCTCATACCAAACATTGAATAGACCATCTTTTTAAAGCTCCTACTAAAGAATCCCGTCAGAAGGATTATACAATTTGTTCGACAATGACAAAAGCTGAAATCAAATCTTTAATGAAGGATCTTGAGGAGAAGAACTTGAGAGGCTTGACATTGAACTCGTCACCCTGGAAGGGAAGCATGCTGAACTGATGCCTTGCAGGGATAATGCTTCCAAGCGGGCCGAAGTCAAACGTCGGCGGCAAACTAGAAGCAACCTGAGATTGAGAGTTTGGAGAAGGAGTTTGCAGAGCTTTGTAAAATACCTGAACATCTTTAAATCTTTGGAACTTTTCCTTCATTCATAGCTGATAATTAAAGTATCATGTATCTTTGCTGAATTTTCAAAAATTAAAGAACAATTTTTATCTTGCTGGGGATAGTTGACATGTGATACTTCTCTAGAGATAATATGGACATAGGGGACTATCATATTTGTGTGGACTTATTACCAGTAATATGCTTAATTCGAGCATAGAAAATAGATATAAAAATTGATCACTATAAGAGGTAATATGGACATGATACATATTATAAGTGGATCTATTATCCTTGACATACATGATTTGGTATAGATAATAGAGATAGAAATTGATTACTTTCAGAGGTTATATGGACAAGATAGATGTTATAGATGGACCTATTATCTTTAGCATACCTGATTAAGTATAGATAATAGAGTAAGACATTTTACCAGAGATATTATAGACATGACAAATAGACTTTAATGAACCCATTACTTATGGTGCATTCGACTACATGCATGTAATAAGTTATGATCAGGAAACATATCAGAGGTAATATGGACTTGATAATCATTCCTGGATAAATTTGCTATGGACTTGGCAAATTTTACAGAATTCTATAGTGAGAAAGTCGATGCTATAGAATATTTAAGAGGTAATATGGACATAGATATTCTTTAAGGATAAATTTATTCACTGGTAATATGGACATGACAAATTTATGAATCTCTATAGAGGGTAGGCGCTATGGAATAATTCAGAGATAATATGAACATGAGTATTCTTTTAACAAGTAAATTATTTAGACTCCAGCTGGGGAATTGAAATAAGGTGTCTTTAAAGCAATTGGCTTTAATGACGACTTTATAAATTGGAGAGATTTGTTTTAGAAATTTTTCTTACAAAAAAGTTTTGTAAGAATTGAAGATGATTCCACTAGGGATTTTGTGAGGACCCATTATTTATAACTTATCCAGAGCTGCTAGATAAAATAATGGTTCGAAATAAAAGAGATGTTGATATGTAAGATATTCATTACTCCAGAAAGAAAATGTAAACACTGTACTTGCTGGGGAATACAAAGCAATGTATACCGTAGTTTAGACATAGTACTTTTTCAAGAATTTACCATTAGTAGGCATCATCAGTAGATCACCATTAGGCTTTGCTAGCCTGTATGCTCCATTCGAATATAGTAATTCAATAATAAAAGGACCTTTCCATTTAGCTACAAATTTTTCTTTTCTTTTATGTGTCATAACCATAGGCCTTCTTACTGAAAAAACTAAGTTGCCGACCTGAAAAACTTGTTTTTTTACCTTCTTATTGAAGGCTTTAGAAATACGGGCTTGATATAACTTAATATGTTGTTGAGCCATGAGTCATTTTTCGTCGAGTGCTTCCAGTTCCTGTAACCATAGACGGCCATTGTCTTCAGTTGTTAATTCATTAGATAAAGGCATTCGGAGAGAAGGGATTTTAATCTCAAGAGGAAGAACTGCTTCACTTTCGTAGACCCAAAAAAATAGCGTTGTACCGGTCGGAGTCCGTACTATAGTACGATATGCCCAAAAACATTCACCAAGTTTCTTATTCTAATTACGTTTGTTAGATGAAACAAACATCTTGAGTAACTTATTAATAAACTTATTGAAAGCCTCGACCAAACCATTTGCTGTGGGATTGTAGGCGGTAGAGGCTACATTCTGGATCTAGTTTTTCTCACAAAATTTATAGAATTTATTGCTCACAAATTGTGGGCCGTTGTCCTGTACAATCCTCCAAGGAAGTCCAAAATGATAAATCATATGATGTTTAATGAAACTAATGACATTAGACGTTTTTACTTTAATAAATTGTATAACTTCCGCCCATCTTGAAAAATAGTCAGTTATCGCCAAGATAAACCGATGTCTCCTGGAGGAAGGAGGATTAACAGGTCCAATAATATCTATTCCCCAAGCTTCAAAAGGTCAGGACGCGACAGTTGGATGCAAAAAATCTGAAGGTTGATGTATAAAATATGCATAAATTGGACAAGCATTATATTTTATTGCATAATCTATGGCATCAGACACCATAGTGGGCCAATAATAACCCAAATGCCTTAGCCGATCCTACAGTTTCGGACTAGGTTGATGGGCCACACAAATACCATCATGAGCTTCACGAAGGGCCTGTTTAGGTTCTTCTTCCAATAAACATCATAGAAGAAGTCTATCATATGATCTTCGATACAACATTTCAGAAGCTGCATCTTAAAAGAAGAAAAAAACCTTCTCTTTATTGAAATAGCCTCTTTTGGATTGGCAAAAAGAGTTCCAGAAACAACATATTCTATAAATGGAATCTCCAATCTTTGAAGTCGACATTCATTGTTGTCGAATAGCTTTGGTAAACATCTAGATTATTCTTAGTAAAAAATAATTCTCGGCCAATCATTATGATCGACTTCTGGGTGTTTATTGGAGTAGCAAGTGATGATTCCAAACTTGTTAGACCATTTGTCTCTGTATTTTCTAGTCGATGTACATATTCAATGAAGTGTCCGAGGAAAGTGGCAGCTATTTCGAGAGTTATTTGATAATATGGAAAAAGATCTTCATGCCGAACCTCGTATTCCCTTGAAACTTGACTGACTATCAACTTGGAGTAGACATAAGCTTCTATATAATCTACCCATAGATGCTTAGCCAACTGGAGTATAATAAGTAGAGCATTATGCTCTACAAAAATTAATAGAACATGGCTCTATTAGAGAATAGGCATGATGGATGACCAGATTATTAGGGGATATCAACACTACCTCCACTCCTACTACGATGTTGCCTTTGGGACCCGTTCTTGAAGCTCCGTCAAAAAATATCCTCTAAACAGACTCTTTTGTTGTTGTATTAAACTCCAATACTTCATCTAGAATTTCATCATATAGTTTAGAAATTTCTTATATCGGGTGTACAGCTAGGAAATCAACCAGAGATTGTCCTTTAATTTCCTTCTGAGGTACATAAACCATATCTTTGGGAGATAATAGAATTGCCCAAGTAGCAAGGCGAGAGTTGAAAGCACTTGGTTTGGTCATGAGAACCTGAGAGAGTTAACCTAGGATATAACATAGATAGTTTGTCCCATTACATAATGATGTGTCTTTTGGATTGCAAAAATTAAGGCAAGACAATCATTCTCAATGAGATTATATCTATACGCTGCGCGGATCATCATACGACTCAAATAATAGATAGTTTGTTCATGAACTTTACTATTCTTTTGAGCTAATAGTGCACCAAGATAATGTTATATTGCAAGAACATATAGCAAGAATGGTTTACCCACAACTGGAACCACCAATATTGGAGGATTGATGAGATATCTTTAATATCTTCGAATGCTTGTTCACATTTTCCATCCCAGACAAAAGAGACTCCTTTCTTCATTAACTGAGTGAAGGGTCGACATCATCCGGACATATTTGAAATAAACCTTCGTATGTAGGCCAACCTGCCGTGTAAACTACGAAGTTCTTTAATATTCTTTGGGGGCTCCATTTCTAGGATAGCTTCAACTTTGTCGGGGTCAATATGTATTCCTTTTGAAGTTATGACAAATCTAAGAAATTTGTCGCTGGAGACTCCTAAAAATGACTTTGTAGGATTCATCTTGAGTTGGTAAACACGCATCAATTCGAATACCATTCTCAAGTCTTGAAGGTGGTCGCCCTTTAAACGACTTTTAACAGCAATGTCGTTGACGTAGCATTCCACCATTTTCGTAAATGTTCGTAAAAAATTGTACTCATGGCTCGTTGATATGTGGCTCCAGCAATCTTTCAACAAGAAGGCATCACCATATACCCCCAAAAGTGTTCGAAATGATGTGTTTTTCTCATCAGTTGGAAATATTTTAATTCGATTGTAACCTGAAAACCCATTAAGTTTCTTTACCTCAGTCATAGAAGCATGAAAATAAGCGCAGCAGTAACAGAAGCACAGATGACAATAGTTGTTTGAATGTGCAGCAGATAACAAGTCGTAGGAGACACACAAAGATGGTACCTAAAAAGAAGTTCTTTTAAAATCATATCTACAAAGATCTAGTACAGATTCTTCATGATTACATATAAAGACTAAACACTTAGAGACTATAAATGTGCAATCTTTAGAAAGCGTGCATCCCATCCAAAAGTACAACAGTGTCAGAGTGAATAACTTCCCCATCAGAATGAGCCACTTCTTAGTCAGACGCGAAGGAATTCCAATATGGCTAAAGAAGTAGCTATTGGCCCGAACGAAGAACGTAGCTCCTGCTTGCTCGCGGCTCTTCCAGCTTAACAGGGCACGCAGTCCCACTCCAATATAGCTAACGAAGACATTATTGAATGGGGTAGAGCAAAACATGTGGCTCTTCGGGTTGGCAAACAATCCAAATCCGGTAGCTTGGATCTCGAAGTCCTCTAAGAAGTTGTTCAGGTTTGAACTCCTTATGCCAAACGCTTAAGTGCATCTCGAAACTCAGTAGTTGTTCTTCTACAAGGCCACAGCTTCTTCGAACGAAGATATCTACAACCAACAGTCGACTTGTGCAAGGCAAATGGCCGTTCGAAGCTAAGTCAGGGTCGAGCATAATGGTAGGAATGCTAAGAGACAATTGACATGGCTCCTTAAAAAAGCTTCCCTTTATATAGACAGTATGCCGTCCAACCCACGCGCCACGTGTTAATCGGTCAAAAGCCCCCGAATTAATGGGATGAACCTAAGACTCAGCACATTGAATCTCATCTAATAGGTTCATTTGACTGAATCCTAGGCCATGACTCCTTAAAATTCTCCTAAAAGATAGTGGCAATTAAAAAGACATTTGACTCAAAGGGAGTCATTAAATCACAAAGAGCTCTCAAAAAGTCCTTCGTCGCTTCATAAAAGCACAGTGGCTTCACAAGAGCTCTCAGAAAGTCCTTCGTTGCTTCGTAAAAGCGCAATGGCCTTACAAATCTCCCACAAACGGTCTCCTCAACGCCCAAAAATATAGTGACTTCGTTGTCTTCAAAACACAATCTTTTTGTCACCGAAAGCGTAGTGACTCCATTGTCGTTGAAGCACAGTCTCCTCAGAGCCCAAACTTGCAGTAACATCAAAGCCTTACCAGAAGCGCAACTCATATTGACACGTAGCTCTATGAGGTAGTATTGTTCTATGTGGCCAACCTGGCATCCATATTATTTAAGATATGATTCAATCAGTTTATTTAAACCTTCACTCCTAAAGATAAGAACAAAGTTTGGTTCTGTTGATAGAAGCAATATCCAACCGGTTTATTCAAACCGTCCTCCAAAGATAAGAATGGAGTTTGGTTATGTTAAAAAGGGCAGTATCCAATCGGTTTGTTTAAACCGCTGCCCCTAAGATATGGACAAAATCTAACTTCATCCGATCAAGATTATCGAGCAATAAACGCATACCATGTGTCATTTATTCAGTTATTTTGGTAACTACCTGAGATCCTGATAGAAGAGAATCTCAGTTTAGCCATGTGTCAGCTCAGCAGCAGCCCTCGCCATGCAATCATAATAGATTCTCTCATATCTCCACGTGCAGCGCTCCTGCACACCAGAAAAAACCTTATGCACATCGTATATGTTCTCGCTTATAAATAGTAGGAGTTTTCCTTCGATCAAAAAAATTCAACAACTTCGGCATCTTTTTGATTGTCAATCCAGAGTTCCACTCACAAGTACCAGAAAGTCAGAGCACGTTCAACTCATCGTCAGATAGTCAACGGAGTAAAGGAATCGTTGTAGTGCTCGATCTCCTCCGTCATACCTTCCCAGAAATTCTATATTAAGATCTCCTATTTAAGAATCCTTTGTACTCTTTTATATGTTTAATATACAAAAAATTCGTTCAACCATTTGTCATGGCAAATAACAATAGCCTCACAGGTTTGGCATTAGAAAGTATATTAAGATGATGCATTGCTATTTGTGTATCAAGCTCGAGCATGTCTTCATAAATCCAAGCAAGCACATCTACATACTCTTTAATGAGCTCAAGAAGAGAATGTTTGTCTTTATTGATAAACTTTGCTGATGAATATTTGTTTAGGCGATTCTGAGTCACCTAATTTAACTTGAACAACTTCATCTTCAGTAGGAGGCTCCCATTGTTCAAACCATATTTTCTATTGGGTCTCAAGATGTTGATCTCAAGGCTCGACTTTAAAAGGCTCAATAGGGAGATCATCATACTCTATTTGATTGCCAGACACCATATAAGCTGAGAAAACATCTCTAAACCTTGCTTCCACACAATAATCTGAATCCTACACTGAAGAATCAGAAGAATGAAAATGTATATCACTATCGTCTTCGTTAGAGAATTTTGGTGTAGGAGGCATTACATATCCTAACCCAGAATAAGTACGATGATAGTAGTCTTGCGGTTTCCCTTTTGGAGTTGGGATACGTAACGGTTGACGTCGGCCTTTACCAAAATTGAGACCTTACTGACTATTTTAGTCGTAACCCATTCTTTAAATAATATTCTTCACTTGAGGAGTGTACCAGTAAAGCTGTATTACACCAATATCTGGTTCAGGATTATTGATCAAAGCTTCTTTAGGAACCTTGGCTCGGCAAAAAATTATCGGGGTTTCACCATTTGACCTAGCTGACACTTCAAAGTAAGAATCCTCACATGACAGACATGGAATACTACTTTTAGAAGAAATAGACACAGGTAGTGAATGCTTTGTATCCGTGATAAGTGAACACAAAGTGTCTACAATTCTTAGACCGGTCTTAGGAACACCAAAGTAATCAAAAGCAGAACCTCTTTTATTAGGTATGTACATGATTTCTAATTTTGGGAAAACATCCTCGAGAAGTTTGATACATGGAGGTTTATTTACAACATTTACTTCTACAGCAATTATAGCGTGAGTTAGATCGATCACAAGGGGCTCATTCGGTTAAACTAGATGCTTGCTTCGACGAAGATCAACTAGAAAACGTTTGTCTTTTTTGGTCCTCAGGTCAATCACCAAAAGTTCCTCCTTCTTTGTCCTCAGATCAATTACTAGAGGTTCCTCTGTCTTGATGTTCATTTTGTTCTTGCGTATATCAACAAAAAAGGTGTGTACCCGCCCCTGAATAAGTCTTCTGTGAATTTCTAACAAGCTTCTTCCATACGGGACCTTTCAAATATATAGCCAAGGACTCTTCAACCGGTTCCTTCCACACAGGGCCTTTCAGGTATATGGCTAAAGATTTTTCTTCGGTTTGATCAGTTGATACTTTTTCTAGCTCGCCTTTAACAACTTTCTTCTTGTCTACCACTAGATGCGATGGTTCTTCGTCAAAGGGTCTCTGATCTTGAGGTTTATACAACCGTGTATCAGAGAAGTATACTTCGACCCCCTTGAAAGGATCAATATCTACAAATTTTGTACAGACTACTCCTTCTCAATTAACATATTTTAGACATTGATAAAGAGTATACGGTACAAGAAGATTGTCATGTATCCACAACCATCCTAACAAAATGTCGTAGGCCATGTTGGCATCAATAACATAAAATATAACTTCAGTACGGAGATTCTCAATCTGACAATTGAGATGGATCTTCCCCAAGGGATGACTTCGTCCGACATTGAAGCCAGTAATAGTAGTAGAAGTAAGTGACAATTTGTGCATTGGAATCCCCAATACCTGAAGCAATCATTGAGGAATAACACTAACAGATGAGTCGGGATCAATTGGGATATGGTTCCCCTTACAAGCCCTGACGTACCTTGTCTAGTATAGGGGTCTACGGTGGCGGTTATTCTTCAAGAACATGTTTTCTTGAGTAAAGGTGATGTTGAAAATTTTCTCTGACACACTATGACAATGGGGACAAGTCATAAGATCATCATCAGGTTCTGCTATCTGAGACAAATACGAGTCTGCATGTTGTAATGCATCACTCAGTGCCTCCCATGTATCTTTGAAAAGACGGAGCAACACAAAATGGATAATCGAGCTAGGGTATTGGCTAGTGGTGCCAATATACCAAATTTTGAAGGTTTGTCAAGTCAAGCAGATTAGATTTCTTCAAGGATTTATTAAACCTTACTTCTTTCTATTTTTCTTTTTCTCCTAAGGTCTGCTCTGATGGTCCTGAATTAGATAGAGCCAAAATAGCAGGTAGATTCGGAGCCGGGGCGGTAGTAAAATAATTATCCTCTTGGTTTTGATTGGAGGAACGTAGGTATGCCTTTCTGGATCTAGTTTATTGGACTAGAGCTTCATTAACAATATTATATGACATACTCTTCTTCTTCTTCCCCTTAATTTTACAAGTAGACGAGGCAGATTTTTAATCCAGATCTGTAAGAAAATCAAGATGGATCCACATGACCTCACCACGCTAAGTAGTGAGTGGTACAAGTTCGGTTGTCTGATCACAAATCGGAAGAAGATTGACGACTTATAATGTCACCTTCGGTATCAGCGTGACACCGTCTTGAACTTCAATTATGAGAAAATCTCTAAATTGGAGGGAAACGAGATTTGCAAAAACATGTTTCTCATCTGTATGCAACATGATGGATTTCGAATCCAACAACTGCTGAATATGATCTTCAATATGTAATAATATTTTGTTGGATGACGCACATACTGACGATAGAAGCTATACTTCGGATCATTGGTCCACCCTACTTCCTCTAACCATCAAGGGGAAGGTAATTGTAATTTATTCCGCTTTATAAGTACATAGAAGATGTCTAGTATGAGGGCTTCATTGAATTTATAATGTGGCTTAAGCCTCGGTGCAGCTGGAGCTTTTTTTTGGGCTGGGAAGCAGTTGTGGAAACATCCACCGTAAAGGACTCCCGTCCTTTGTTGGTTTTCCCATAAGTGTTATTACTCTTTGGACACTTCCCTTTATCTTCGGGTGACTTCAACCCAATCAAATACAAAACCTGGATGGATTCTTCAACCTTATCGGCAGCAGCGATGAAAGCTGGTGAATCATTATAATCTCTAGGACCGATGCAAAATTTGACTGTGGATAAGAAATTAACCATGCATGTATCAATCAACACCACCTGAGGAGTCTCGGGATGCAACTTCATTGCTAATCTCATGAATCATTCAATAGATTCATAAGTTGACTCTTTGCTATCCTACTTTGTCGTAATGAGCTTTTGACATTGAGACGTCACCTATTGCCTCATAGAATCTTGTAAGAAATTATTTCTCTAAGTCTTTAAAAGTTTTAATACAATCATTCGGTAGATTGTAAAACCAATCAAAGGCTACTCCCTTAACAGTAGCGATAAACAATTTAGACCAAAGTGCATCATTTTTTGGCATATGAACGGTCTGGGAGTAAAAGTATGTCAAATGCTGTCTAGGTGAGCCTGTTCCATCATAAGGAATCAGATATTGGGGTTTATACTTTGGAGGATAAAATATGGCATCCCATTCTGAAGGATAAGGGTGTGATATTTCATTTTGATGGAGCTCCTCCTTTGAAGTCATATCATCTAAAAAAGTATTAATGCCTCGAATAGCTTCAAGAGTATCAATTGGCTGACTTGCAGAGGTTGAATGTATAATAGTCGGTCGTGTCTGTTGCAATACTGGCGTAGAAATATTTCCAACTATTGATGGCGAATTAGGATTAATAACACCCCAATTGTATCTTGATCAGCAGGAGATTGTGTTGACGGGTGAGTTTGATACAGAGTTGTTTGCAAGTTCATGGTTGTTTATATCTGTTATATCATCATCATAAAATTTTGTAGCATGTTCTCCAGATTACTAATTCTCTGTCGATCACTACTACCTCCTTCGTCATTACTAGTCACATGTACAGATGTTGCATATGGACTGCCAAATAGAGAGCTACGCCAGGAAGCATTATCAGTGGAGGATTACCTCTTACTCTTGATTGGAGGCACATAGGTAGGCCTTTTCGGATCTAGTTTCTCCGACTAGAGATTTATTGACCATATTATATGACTTACTCTTCTTCTTCTTCCTCTGAAATTTAGAAGTAGACGAGTCAGATTTTTAATCCATATCTTCAAGAAGATCATGATAGATCCACATGACCTCACTATGCTAAGTAGTAAGTGGTACAAGTCTGGTTGCCGAATCACGAATCGAAGGAAGATTGACGACTTGTAAGGTCGCCTTCGGTATCGGCGTGACACCGTCTTGAACTTCAATTATAGGGAAATCTCCAAATTGGAGGGAAACAAGATTTGCAGAAACCTGTTTCTTATTTATATGCAAAGTGATGTCATTTGAATCCAACAACTGCTGAATATGCTTCTTCAATATATAACAATCTTTTGTAGGATAATGCACATACTAATGATAGAGGCAATACTTCGGATCATTGGTCCTCCCTACTTTCTTTGGCCTTCGAGGGGGAGGTAATTGTAATTTATTCCCCTTCATAAGTATATGGAAGATATCCAGTGTGAGGGCTTCAATAAATGTATAATACGGCTTAGGCCTCGGGGCAATTGGAGCTTTTTTCTTTGGACTGGGAAGCAGTTGTGGAAACATCCACCGTAAAGGACTCCTTCCCTTTGTTGGTTTTCCCAAAAGTATTATTACTCTGGGATGCTTCTCTTTGTCTTCGGATGACTTCAACCCAATCAAATGCAAAACCTGGATAGATTCTTCAGCCTTTTCGGCAGCAGCAATGAAAGCTGGCCAATCATTTTAATCTCTAGGGCCAATACAAAATCGAAATATAGGTAAGAAATTACCCTTGCATGTATCAATCAATACCGACTGAGGAGTCCATGGATGCAACTTCATTGCTAATCTCCCAAACCGTTCAACGAATTCACGAGCCAGGTCTTTGTTGTCATACTTTGTCACAGTGAGCTTTAACATGAAGACGTTACTTGTCCCCTCATAGAATCTGGTAAGGAACAATTTTTCAAAGTCTTTAAAATTTTAATACAATCATCAGGTAGATTGTGAAAACATTCAAACGCTACTCCCTTTAGAGTACCGATAAACAATTTAGATCGAAGTACATCATTCTTTGGAATGTGAACGATCTGGGAGTAAAAGTTTGTCAAATGCTATCTAGGTAAGCCTGCTACGTCATAAGGAATCAGAGATTAGGATTTGTAATTTGGAGGACAAACTACATCATCCCATTCAGAAGGATAAGGGCGTGACATTCCCATTTGACAGAGCTCCTCATTTGAAATCATATCATCTAATCGAGCACTGATACCTCGAATAGCTTCGAGAGTATCAATTAGCTGACAGTCGGTCGTGTTTGTTGCAATACTGGTGTAGAAATATTTCCAATTATTGGTGGCAAATTAGGGTTGAATGACCCCCCAATTGTATCTTTATCGACGGAAGATTAAGCTGACAGATGAGATTGATGCAAAGTTGTTTGCAGGTTCATGGTTGTTTGCATCTGCTGCATCATCGGCATAACATTTTATAGCATGTTCTCCTGATTATCAATTCTTTGTCGATCACTACTACCTCCTTTTTTTTTACCAGTCACGTATACAGATGTTATATATGGACTGTCAGATGGAGAGGTATGCAAGGAAGCATCACTAGAACTAGTACTGCTCGACCCTTACCGTAAAATTGCATCATCTCTTTCTAAAATTTGAGGTACTTTGTGATAAGGCTGAGTTGAAGAATGATCAAAGACTAGAAGAGTGCTACCCCAAGTATTATCTTGTCCCGGAACTTAGAGTACACCAGAAGAATGTTTTGATCGAGAATGGGTTCCTTGATAAATACCTTCAGGTGAAGGGGCTCTTTCATCTCCTCTGAATGAAGAAGACGAAGGTGCTTGATCATCATCTTGACTGGATGTTGCATAAACCAAGACCTCATGTAACTCATCTTCATTATTCAAAAGTTGTCATCCAAGACATGACAAATTCGGAAGGTTTGGTTGCAATCTTCGGAAGACAGATCGCTTAATTTGTTGATCAACTATCATTGAATAGCAACAGTTGATAACAATCTTTGCACATGATTGTCTTTGATGAGACAACTGTGGTTGATGACACCATTATTTATTTACGCTTGTGCCTAAGCATATCACGTAAGTCAACAAAAGGGTATACCACCTCATTTCCCTTTTTATGCGACTGGACAGAATTCGTGCTTGGAAAAGTTGGTTTATGAACTCATCAAACCATTTTATTTACTTGGAAAAACCCAGTACTTAGGTCTTGATATTTTATCATGTGAACTCATTTTAGGTACATTAGGAAGCAATGTACATAAGCTTATAGCATGTGGAAGAGAGGCACATGGACAACTGGAGTGCATAGATTTTAGCTTATATAACTTTCTATCGCCTGTACGCATAATACGGAGAGGCGCATGAATTGGGCCCTCTTCGTGACGTATAGATTCTGTCGAGAAAAAGTCTGTGGAGGACAGACTTCCTGTCTCCAGTCATGCGTCTAGAGTTTTGAATTGAGGTAGAACTCTCATCTCGATTAACGAAGTATGAGGCAAAAATTTCAACATTTGAATCTTTGGCATCGTAGTGTTTTCTTCTGCCAAAACTCAAATATTGTGCATTTTTTGCCAAATCTGGAGCAAGTGTTGTTGTCACAGATGAAAGCCTTCTTCTTAGACACATGATTAGCATGCACCTTCTTAGTATTCTTCTTCTTGTGAGAATCACAGGGCTTGGTTGATGGCTCATTGGTAGAACCCCTCTTAGACGCATGGTTTATATCATGTGTCTCAACAGCAAAAACTTCTTAAGACAGAATTGGGGCTGGTACTGAGCCATACGCCTCCGAACTATTACTTTTTCCAGTAGTGGCCAGAGCTATCCCTTTGCGAACAACGGCGTTAGGAAGAGGGGAGAGAGACTTTGGGACCCAAGCCTTACAAACATGCTTGGCTTTCTGTCTCTTGACGGCCGAAGTATAGTCTTTGTCCGACGATACTACTTCATATGCTTGTTGGTCAAATTGTGCAAGAAACATCTTCTCAACTAAACCAATCTTAGTTATGTCAGATTGTGCCACCACTTTCTCGTCGGTGAAGGATGTCGTCCCCAGCAGAGTGGCCATTTTTATTTCAACACAAAAAGAGTCCAAAAATGTAGAATCCTTTGTATTATTGTAATAAAAGAATGTAGCAAGAATCTTTAATAAGAATTCGGAGTACAATAGAATTTGGGAATTAGGGCGATGGAGATTAAGTATTTCGACTTCTTTACTCCATTGATGATCTCATGTAGAAGTTGATGAAGCTTGGTGGTTGATAAACTCCCGATAGCAAGGGGGAACTTTATCACTAAAATCTCTCTCCCTCTGAAAGTTCTTAGCAAAGATGTAGCATACGTAGTGTCTCCCTGTGCCTGTGCCTTGTGTGAGGAAAAAATTGTCTTCTATTTATAGCTTTTCTTCACTGGAATAGCTATGTGCATACGTGCAAAAAAAAATAGTCTTCTGCCGCAGAGATGCATGAAACTGGGTAGGCACATGAGACATAGGGGTTAGTGGAGAGTTAACGTGTTCGAGAGTAACGTATAGCTTACCATATATTTTGAGACATGCTGAGACATACTGTACGAAACACTGCCATGTCAGCATACGGTCTGTCTACTGTGGATTTGTTATGCGACGAATAACTTTAGACGCATAGCATCTGGTTGCTTACTGCAAATAGTATATTTTTACTAGATAACTATGTGTCAAACAATAATTTTAACACATAGCTTTTTAACTTCATACTGTAAAGTACTATTCTGAAAGTAGTCGTATAAAACTGCTTCTTTTACAGCTGTCCAAGTATAATGATGATGATGACGTAATCACTGACATCTTTCTCGTAGTCTGAACACTATACACAGCCCGAGGTTCATCTTTCTATAAGAGACAAAAACACATCATGTGTCAAACGGACCATGCGTCTTTCTGACTCGTCTTCGACTATGCTTCTTTAAAAGCTCAAAGTTCTTTAGTAGACAACATTAACTTTGGAACATTTTTGTTTTAGGCACATGAATTCTATGTGCCTCTTTTCAGTATTTTTCATGCATCTACAGACTTTTATCATAACCACGTTACGTACTTAATGGCAATTTTTGAATATTCTATATTTGGGCATCTCGAAATCTCTTTGCTATGATCACCTTGGGAACGTCATGACATTCAAAAAAATCATATTACACTTCATAAATTTATTATGAATGTCAGCTATTGATATATTTCATGGCTACACGTTCGTGTCAGTCACGTCGACTATAACCACCCAAGACAAGTGCTCTACACTATGATTATCCATTTCATAAATATTGCTATAAATTCTTGTGTACTTAGCATGAAATATTTTGTGACACTAGTAGCATACACTTAGTACTCCATGACAATATTCCATTACTAGTGACTTATTATTCATGATTAGTGATTTTACGTGCCATGACTTGTGAGTTCGAGTACTGTTGGGTGGGGGGATAATTTACTACATATATGGGCCACCCCAAACTATCCTATTAGTCTTTACTTTCCTAATAGCAGGCGCACACGACACGTGCATCATGCCGGATCTTACGCCTAGCCGTTCACATATGGAACACAGTATTTCAACCACTTAGAATTAAATTATATTTTAATTCATGCCATGACTAGCCTAGTTTATCATGATTAATATTTAGTAGTTATTTACCTGATCATTACTCTTAGCTAGATGCTTCTCATTTCCTATTACTTGCATGATCCTTTACTTATTATATTTCATTCCACGACTATTACATGAATTTGTGGTTATATTTTGTTATGGCTAACATATGTGTACGAGTTACATGCTCCAATCCTGATTGGATACGTTGACAATTTAGACGACCTTGAGGATTTTTGCCCGACCTATTATATATCACCTGATGAAGTTGTAGGAGACTTGGCTACATACACTCCTAGAGACACCGAAACCATCCTCGATGGGATTTGATTATCTTAGCTTATTTTTCCTAGCATTTATGTTACTTTTCTAGTAGTTGCTACAGGGTTTGTTTTTGGGAGACCTGTTCTCAGTTTTGTAATAATTTGTGAGCAAAATATATTTTGATTCACATATGCCATTATGTTATTTGCTTATAAAATCTTATTATCCTTTATATTTTTATTTATTAGCATTGTGATTGAGTAGTTATGTTATCCTATCTAAACAGCGGGCTACACCGATAATTTGGTATAGGCTGGCGTGTTCTACGTACTCGTATCCAGAGTATTCCAGGAGCGGGTTATGATACATTTTTATGGTGGCCCATACAGGTCAGTTCATCTTAATAGTACTTAAGGAAAAATAGCGTACTATTAGGAGCCTGCGAAGACCAGGACTAGGGAAACTCAATCATAGATTAGGAAATTTTTAGATTTGATTCTTATGGATTTCTTGTCCTCCTAGAAAATTTTCACATCCTTTCCTTGAATCTCATCTCTCATTTATCTTTGCTGAATGGCTAAGAAAAAAAAGGTCATCATTACTGAGGGATCATCTTCCTCTCATCCCAACAATCTTAAGGGGACTTATGCTAATCCTTCTCGGGCATCACAGGGAACCAATCCTACTCATGAGGATATATCCCATGGAGGAGCACAACTCTTTGAGCTGTTTCGTGGAATGATCGAAGCACAGAGGATCCAAATTGAGGTCGAACGTGAGCAGAACGCTATCTTAAAAGAGGGCCTGCAGATCGCTCAGCTAATAGCGTTAGTCGCTGGAGACAAGTCGACTAATCAGGGACCCTCAGAAATTTAAGTGAACTAAAGTCTTGCTCTATTCTAATGAATGGCTGGAGGACAGAGAAAGAATTATGAGGGTTTTCCAACTTACTAAGGGACTCAATGTTGAAGCGACTGGACTCCAACTTCATGACCTAGCCCAAACTTGGTTCAGGAATGAACCTAAGATTGCTGAACCCAACTTGACTTGGGATGATTTTAAGAAGCAATTCAAAAAAAATTATTCCCAGATGTTGCTAGGGATTCCTTAGAGAAGCAACTCCATAATCACAAGCAAGATAACCGAACTGTTGTGAGTATGCAACTAAATTCAGTCGACTCAGTCGCTTTACTTACTATATGGTTAAAGACCCTGTAGCTCGAGCTCATAGATTCTGTCAGGGCCTAGCCAAGGACATCAGAGTTCTTGTTGTTGCTAATGGTGCCAAGACCTATACCAACATCTTAACTGTGGTTTAAGGCATAGAGGTAAACTTGGACCCTAAACCAAAGCAGGACTGAAATGCTTATGGAGGCCAGACTCAGGACCAGCCAAACATCGCAATTTCTAGCCAAGAAACTTTCAGCGACAGAACCAGCCAGGGAAGGCTATTGTCTAGCAAAAACAAAAGCTGCCAGCTGCTCTCTACAACTATTGTAAGAAGCCTGGTCATAATTGGAATGTTTGTAGAAAGAGGCTGGGTGTATATTTATTTTGTGGATCTGCTGCACATCAACTGAAGTAATGTCTTGCCATACTGCAAAACAAAACTCAGGGCCCAATTCTTGCTCCAAAGGTGCCACCAAGAGGACCCCTACTTCCAGCTCAACATCAATAGTTCGTGCAGTACTAGCAGCAGAAGAATGCACCCCAGAGACGAAGGGCCTTTGCCATGACTTTGGAGGAAGCTGAGAGCACCAGAGATGTTATCACAGGTTCTGCGTTAGTTAATCCATTAGCAGCAATTACTTTGTTTGATTCTAGAGCATCACATTCATTCAAGTCTATAGAATTTCTCAGAAAACACCAGATAGTCACAGAACCACTTAAGAATAGCTATAAAATCACTATTGGAGGAGGTATTATACCAGCTAGTGATGCATGTGATAGTTGCCCAATAACACTATGTTGAAAGATTATGCGTGTTATGCTACTCATAGTGCCAGTCCCCAGCTTCGACATAATTTTGGGTATGGATTGGTTGAGTCAACATCATGCCACTATAGACTATCACAAGGGTAGTGTAATATTTAAACCACCTAGGGAGCATGAATATGAATTTGTTAGGAGAGCTAGAGAAATAGATGATAGAAAGATTTGGAGAACTATGATAGCTGAAGAAGAACTGCATCCCGCTATTTCTGAATAGATGTCTTCCCAGAAGAACTACCGGGGCTACCTCCGGACCGAGAAGTAAAATTTTCCATTGATCTAGTTCTGTAGCGGAACCTGTAGCTAAGCATGTTTATAGAATCAATGACTGTGATACAAAGTAGTTGAAGAAGCAGATCAAGAAGCTCGAGGAAAAAGGCTTCATCAGATCCAGTATTTTACCTTAGGCTGCTCCCGTATTATTTGTCCCTAAAAAGGATGGAAAATATTGCATGCGTATTGATTATACAGCCCTAAATGCTCTAACAATCAAGAACAAATATAACATTCCCAGAATTGATGACTCATTTGTCCAACGTAGTAAAGTTAGAGTCTTTTCAAAGATTGATTTAAGATCAGGCTATCATCAAGTGAAGAAGACATCCCTAAAACAGCTTTCAGAACCCGTTACAGACACTATTAATTCTTAGTGATGTCGTTCGGACTTACTAATGCTCCAACTGTATTCATGAACTTGATGAATAGAATATTTCTTTCATATCTAGTCAGATTTGTGGTAGTATTCATTGATGATATCCTGATATATTCAAAGACAATGGAGAGGCATGAGGAACATTTGAGGCTTGTATTAGCGATACTGAGGAAGGAGAAACATTATGGAAAATTATCCAAATGTGAAAATTTCCTAGGTAAAGTTGAATTCCTAGGCCATATCATATCTGGGGAAGAAGTCTCTTTAGATCCCAAGGAACTAGCAGCAGTTGAGTTATGGCCTACTCCAGGCTCAATTACAGAAGTCAGAAGTTTCTTGGGGTTAGCTGGGAATTATAGAAATTTTTTGAAAGATTAATCTCGAATTACGGAGCCCATGACTAAGCTGACTTGGAAGGATGAGAAGTTTATCTGGACAAAAGACTGTCAAGCCGCTTTTGATTAATTGAAGAAAAGATTAACCTCGTCCCCTATTCTATCTTTGCAATCAAGAAAAGGTGGTTTTACTATTTATAGTGATGCTTCAGGAAAGGGGTTAGGATGTGTGCTAGAACAGAATAAAAAAGTCATAGCCTATGCTTCCAGACAATTGAGGCCTCATAAAAAGAATTATCCAACCCACGACTTATAATTGGTAGCTATGATTTTCGCTTTGATATTATGGAAGCATTATCTATATGATAAAAGGGTAGAAATATTCATAGATCATAAAAGCTTGAAATATGTCTTTACTCAGAAAGAGTTAAATATGAGAAAGAGAAGATGGCTAGAATTAATGAAAGACTTTGATATGTCACTTCAATACCATCCAGGAAAAACCAATGTAGTAGTGGATGCTCTTAGTCGTTATCCAATGGCCACGTACTTGACAAGAAATCGACATCTATTAGAAGACTTAGAAAGTTTTGGAATTGAAGTAATCATTCCAGGAGTTGAAGGCAAAATAATGGGGATGCAAATTCAATCTAATTTGATGAAAAAAATTCGAGAGACTCAATATCAAGATAAAAGTCTGAGAAGTATCAGAGAACAAGTACAAGTTAGACTGCTACATGAATTCTCTATAGCTGAAGACGGTACATTGAAGCATGCAAATAGAATATGTGTTCAAGTGAAGAACTTAGAGAAGAAATCATGCAAGAAGCTCACAGATCCCTTTACTCCATCATCCTCGTACAACTAAAATATACAAGGATTTAAGGGAACATGTTTTTTGGTATGACATTATGAGAAAAGTATCTAGCTTTCTGTCTAGATACCTATTGTGCCAGCGAGTTAAAGCAGTGCGACAAAGACCAGGTGGATTATTGCAACCATTGTCCATACCATAATGGAAATAGGAGCACACCACCATCAATTTTGTCTCTGGTTTGCCTCGAACCCCGAGTGGAAACGATGTTATTTGGGTGATTGCCGATAGATTGACTAAGTCTGCCCACTTTATTCCCTTTAAAGTTGGGCTATCGACTGAGAAGCTGGCAAAATTATACATAAAGTAGATAGTCAGAATTCATAGGGTTACTAAAACCATAGTTTCCGACGTAGATAGTCATTTTACTTTACACTTTTGGAAGAGCAAAGTAGTCTGGGAACCCAGTTGAAGTTTAGCACTGCCTACCATCCACAGGATGATGGTCAGTTAGAGAGGATAATTCAGACACTTGAAGACATGCTGAGGATGTGTGCTATTGATTTTGGTAGATCAAGGGAAGATCTTCACTTGGTAAAATTTTCGTACAAAAATAGCTATCACGCTAGCATTGAGATGTCCCAATTTGAGGCTTTATATAGAAGAAGGTATAGAACTCCACTATCATGGGATGATGTTGGTGAAAGGCCATTGTTAGGACCAAAAATGGTAGTTGATGCAGCTGAGAAAGTGAAGTTGATCAAAGAAAGACTTACGATGGCACAAGATAGATAGAAGCATTGGACTGATAGTTATATAAGACCATTAGAGTTTGAGGTAAAATCTTTCCAAATCTATGGTTTTAAACTTGATATAGATCGCAATGATGAGTGTAATTATCTTGTCTAGATTGGAGAATTGGTGTTCTTAAAGATATATCTGACTCGTGGCATGATTCGGTTTGGTAGAGCTAGGAAGCTTAGCCCCAGATTCATTGGACCATTTTAAGTCTTAGAACGAATCAGCTCAGTAGCATACCGGCTTGCTCTACTACCTTCACTGGGGGGAGTACACAATGTATTCTATGTGTCACAAATGAGGCATCACGTCCCGGACCCAAGCAATATGATCGACCATTATGAGGTCGAGGTGGGACTAAGTCTCGTATACCAGGAGCAGCCAGTAGGGATCTCAGATCGCCGAGAGAAGGTGTTGTACCGCCCGACCATTTCTCTTGTTCGAATAGCTTGGAATCACCACTCTCCGAGCGAGTGAACCTAGCGCGAAGATGAGATGAAGGAGCGCTTCCCGTATCTTTGTGAGTGATATTGTATCTAGACTATTTGAATAAAATGATAGTTAGTCACCATTCTGAGTTTGAATTTTCAAATTTTGAGGAAAAAATTTCTTTTAGGATGGTAGATTTATAATCCCTTGTTTTTAGAAATTTGAAATTTTCTAAGATTTATGAAATTTTCCCAAAATTTCTAAAAATTGTTTGGAAATGTTGAGCGCCATAAATTATTTTTTAATCATAAAACCACGATTTATTAGGCCATAATTTATTTAGTCATGACTAAAGGGCTAAAGCCCATGAATTTAGCCATGATCCATGGCACATGGGTTATAATTATAAATTATCCTAATTAATGGATTAGCTAACTAATTATTTGTTAGCTAACTAATCATGTGATTAGTTATGGCTAGAAGGTTTTAGAAGGTTCATCTAACCAACTTGTCAAGCCCAGTTCCAAAATTCCTAGGAACTTAGACGAGACGATGCCAACTAATACGATCTGGAATATGTTCTCTAATTTAATAGACATACCCAGACGTACTACACTGTAAAATTATACTAAGCATATCCTATCTCAACTAGCCTCAATCCACATATAAGTAAATAGAGCAAGAATGGACATCATGTACTATAGTCTATCGCCCTATGATACACATGTCCGAGCAAACTCGAAGAAGAGTGAGCTTGTAAAACTAGACTACAACAGCAGGTAACATGCAAAAGAAGAATAATAGATAAACAATAAAAGATAGATATCTATCTACAATATACCTGAATATTTAGCGTTGCCCATTATCAGCTCCAGCAAGTCACCATATCAACCTGAATATCCAAAGTAGACGAAATTTCAGCCAAGGCACATAGAACTTCCACCAAGTTGTAGAGAGCTTAAGGGATAGAAAATGGGTAGAAATTGAAGGGAGAATGGAAGGTTAATGAAGTGTAGGCCGTAGAGAAGGTTATGGAGAAGTGGCCTAACAAAAAGGGTAGTGGGAGGGTGGTTATTAACTACCAAAAGGAAGTGGATACTCCCCCCAACCCGCCAACTACATGCTGAATAAGCTGTTGTTTGTCGTATCTTATTAGCCTAAAATTGACCCTAGGACACTTGAGATAGGGTTAGTTAGGACCCTCACAAGTTAGGTTTGAGCTGGGGTTTATTTGGTTAATTTATTTGGGCTAGAACTAAACATATAGGACACTTAGACTATGTGGACTGATCTAAAATACAAGTTGTTCTTCACACCTATTAGGAACCCAATAATTTGTTATATACCCTCTATGATTAACCTAATTTAGTCCTATTTATATAAGGATCGAGTTGGTGCACCATTTAGCTCTTGTTTCC
The DNA here is from genome assembly GCA_029216955.1 of Iris pallida. Taxonomy (NCBI): domain Eukaryota; kingdom Viridiplantae; phylum Streptophyta; class Magnoliopsida; order Asparagales; family Iridaceae; genus Iris; species Iris pallida. Next base: position 1,540,556 of record JANAVB010002399.1, read on the forward strand.
GTCGATTTCGATGCGCCGATAAACTATTATAACCCGTTGAACCCAAATTTCTATATAAATGTCCTATTGGTTTTTATGGGTATTTAGAGAGTGTGTAGAGGTCCATTTTAGTAGGACACCAGCTACATGAGTTTTCTAGGGCTAGTCTAGATCATGATGCTCCTATGGTTAGAAATGTTTGGGTCAAAATTGTTCCTCCAATTTCGATTGGAACGGACGTAAGTTTATGGTCAAATATTAAACTATGGTTTTATATATGAATTTTGTGTAATTAAAATAAATCACAAGAAGACATATTTGAGTGGGGCATAAAGGATAGAAGTGTAGGGGGTTCACTAGGTCATGTATGCAAATTTTGTTGGAAGAAAATAGCTAGTGTTGTGCTACTTATAGCTAAACTACGAGAAAGGGTTTATAAGTCAAATAATAAAATAATGCGCTCAAATAGTTATTTATTAATTCTAATAAATATTCAAAACATTAATATTAACCTATATATTTTTAGAGGGGCTTACAATCTATCCACCATAAAAATATTTCGTCCTCGAAATTAAAACGTTCTAGTCACCATCAACAACAAACATACACAATAAAAAGATAATCTATTGGAAATCCTAATCACAATCATACTTAATCCACAAAAAGATAAATAGAAACTTCCACGAATCACAACCTCGTGTTCCTAAATCAAGTCGCATGTGCATGATGCTTCTATACAACCCAAACTAAAAGAATAATGTAACCTCTTCCAAACTTCCTTTCCCTAGTCCAGAATCACTTGTTGCTCCATATATGTTAGGCTTTGCGCGACAGAGAACTCAAAGTATTCTATGCCTCCTAACTAACAATAATAGGTCACGAAGCTCTAGTCCTCTCCTTCATAGATGACTATCCCTACAAATTAGCTATCATGCCTTCCTTTCAAGGCAATTAAATCCCAATACTTTGTCATGTACCCTTATAAGCTATCGAGAAATACGTAATAGGCTTAAAGCTTGGCGCATCAGTTACTACCTCTGCCTTAGCAACTACTTCCTACTTACGCTAATTTATACTCAATGGCTTCTCGTTAATTTAACTTAAATCAATGGTTCTCCTTATACACCATGCTCAACTTTTTTTCTCAATTTATGCAATTATTCTAGGGTTTGATAAGACTTTCAAATTTTTGTGCAATTATTCATACTACTATCCCTCGAGTAGCTTCCTTCAAACATTTCTTCATCAAAGATTTCTATAATTTCTTACTCATTCGTCTTGTCAATAAAATATTTTCCAACCATCGTTCCTCAATAATCTCGCATAATAAAATTATCCTAATAAAGCATGTCTTACGTTCCTCAATAATTTGCTTTTTCCAAGTTCTTTTGTCATTCTAATGGTAACTACTCATTCACATCCAATTTGAAAATCCAGATTACTTAATGTTATTCTAAAAAATATATAAACTTGTCATCCCATAAATACTTATTTTTCGTAGTCATCTGTATTTCTTTACCAATTTTTCAACCTTCTTGGATGTCTTTAGTCTAGGGTACCAATGAATCCTCTTAGTCTTTGTCTAAGGATTAGTCTCCTCATATTTTTCCACCAGTCACTTATTTGTCTTCATATCCTGTATACAACTTCTGATCATCACCCTCCAAAGTTATGAACCAACTCCCGCCACACATAAATACTTTTGGTATTATATATTTATTATTGTTTCTTTTTCTAATCACCTAATATTTTAAAAAAAACTCAAGTTACTCCTTGGAAGACGAGTGTATCACATGTACTCAAAAATTATTTTTTTGGTTACCCTCATTCTTTAGATTGTCAAACTTTATTTTGTATCCTTAAAAAGTTTTATCTTCTTAAATTATCCCTCATTCCATGTAATGCCAATATTTATATACCTTGAGAATTTCTTATATGTATCTTAAAATCAATCCTTAAGCTACAATAATTACCTATGCATAACTTAAAACTTATCCCAAGACGATCATTTATTACTAACTACCCAATACCACTAATATACCAACAATTTCATTAGAAACTTATCGTTACTACTTGTCCAAATTTTCCTTATAACTGCTTGCAATAATATACAACAACGCCTAGAGTTAATTACAACCTAAAGTCATAACCAACCAAGAAGCCTAATCTTGTTTATACGCTAAAGGAAACCACACCTTTACTCAGATATGTTCTAAAGAATAGTGACAACTCAGATACCTCAACCATAACCCCAACTAGCAATCTTTCTATCACGAAATATCATGAACTAAAATTCCTCTTTGGATTAGTACTAATTCTCTATCTGGTGTTTAATTGTGAATGCCCAAAAAGTTGAATCATTTAATCATCTTAGTCATATTTCAATCAATACAAATGAAAATCCACTCTCCAAATTCTCAACCAATAGTATAAGTATTCTTTGTATGTCATCAAGTTTATCCTTCTGATCCACAAGTATTCTAGTTATATTTTTCTTCTTAAAGTTATTCTCCTTCCTATGTTGATACTTGTTGGATGACTAATACTTAGCATGAATCATGAATATCTACTACCACAAGATCTATCTCCTTTAAACAACCACTCATCTAAAGTCCTTGATCCTTTCAACTTTTTTTCCAGGTATTGCATCACATTACATTCCATAAAACTGTATTCCTCTATTTTTTTCTTCTTGTTGTTTTTACTCCATGTCATCACAATATTAAATGCGATATCCTCTATGCGTTTACTCAAAATTCGATTATCATATATCCTTCCATGAAAGTGTTAGTCTCATATTCCATACCATAAGTCGTAATCATTCCATAGTATTGAAATGCTAACATCAAACAATTCTTTCTAACTTCCAAAATAAGTTATAACCTCTAGTTCTTGGCTCATGTTGCTATGATCAACCCCAACATTAGGCCTTATTCCATCAATCCTTTATCTAGATGAACATCTAATTGTACTCTCCTCGCTATCAGGAACCATTTTCTTTTAGATAATTCAACAAAGTACGCCTTCTTCGTCTTGTCGAGGTTATGCCTATTAAAAAAACACCTCGCACGAGGGTTCGTCTCTCCAAAATAGGAAAGGGCGAGAAACAATGATAATGAGTTCAAGAAGGGTATGATTTGAAATACAAATTTGAGTTTCAAGGACGTTATAAGAAATCAAAAGATGATTCAATAGTAGTTGTGGATTGAATTCATAACAAAATTTTCTTTTTGCAGGATCTCTCGATACAGTAACGTAACCAAAACGATAAATCAAACTTACATAGTCTACCACTATAACATGTCATGCCCTAGTTCCAAAATTTCTAGGAACTTAGACGAAACGATGCCAGCTAATACGATGTGGAATATATTCTCCAATTTAATAGACATACTACACTATAAAAATATACTAAGCATATGTTATCTCAACTAGTCTCAATCCATATATAAGTAGTTAGAGCAAGAATGGATATCATGTACTATAGTCGGTCGCCCTATGAAATACATGTTCGAACAAACTCGAAGAAGAGTGAGCTTGCAAAACTAGACTACAACAGTAGGTAACACACAAAAGAAAGACAATAGATAAACAATGAACGATAAACATCTAGATACAATATACCAGAATATTCGACGTTGCCCTTCATCAGCTCCAACAAGTCATCATATCAACACCTCCACAATCTGGCAGGGAACCAGGTCCTCAGAGAGACGTAACAAGATACAAAATACATGCCAATAAAATATTACCCCAAAAAAATTAATAATAGCACTGATGAATTAATTTTTTTTCAAGCCATAAATAAAAATTTAGCCAATAAAATATTACACAAAAAATTATTTATACCACTACTAATTGTGTCATATATGTTACTATTAATTAGGACATACTTTTGGAAACTTTTAGAAGATTATTTATTATTAGTTTATATGATTTTTATCTAATATTTAGTGGATTGGGTTTTACTAGAACTTGTTTTTAAATTTTAGGTTTGATTTAGGATATAATTTATATTATTTTTATTTTATTCCAGGTATGATAGGTGCTGCTATTTGGGTTATATGTTGGTATAGATTGGGAGATAATTTAGGAAACTTGCATATAACTATATGATTAGTTTTTAGAATTTTACATTCTTAGATTGGGTTTTATTAAAATTTATTTTATTTAAATTTTAGGTTTTATTTGGATAGCATTTGCATTACATTTATTAAATTCCAAGTATGATAGATTTAGTGTTAAGAATTGTATTATTTAATATGAGATTTGCATTTTCTTTACTTGTTTACTTGAGTTTTATTAGAATTTTGCACAAAATTTGTTATTATAAGAATACATGACAAATATATGAGATACTTATTTTCTTTCCTTATGATGGCTATAGATGAAAATAAAACCACCTGAAGCAAATTAAGTGAAGGAAATATTTTTATTAGAAATTTCAATTTACATTTACGTAAAATAAACTACTTATAAAGATAAATTTAAACAAATGATAATAGACCTATCTCTGAGGACAAGTCTTAGGATAACTAAGACAAAAGATCAAACTTAAATAATTTAAACTAGCTAAAGATATTTATAAAATCAATATTAATTATACACCTTCTCTATCTATACTTTGAAAGTACGTTATCTCATTTTTTGACTTATAGTATAGGAGATTAATCTTATTGTGACCTGATCAAAAATAAAATAAAATATCATGTTAATGCACTTGCTCCTCCAAAGGATGCTTGGATTCTTAGCAAAATTGATTGCAAAAATATTCTCAACAAAATTTAGAATAACCATAGCAAATGAAGTGGATAAAACATATTTTGCTTCACAATGGAAGTACAGGAGATTTAGGGTTTCTTCAAGACTTGATGTAGGATCTGGGGTCAACGTCGGCCGGCAGATCTATGGGGCTGATAGGCGATGGTGGTCAGGGCGAGCATACTGAGGGGGGTGGCTGGAGCACTGTGGCGAGGAAGAAGAAAGGTGCATGGAGAATCAACGCAGCCAGACCCGGTTAGGGGTGGTGGGCTGTGGGAGACCGGTCGAAGTAAAAGCGACTATGGGAAAAGGAATGCAAACCACCTATCAAAGGCGAAGACGCCATAAAGGGACGATCAAAGCAGTTCGTAGGGTGTCCCCAATAGCAGGGTTGGCGGGACATTCAAATATGGATGTTCATGCTACGAGGGCAGATATGACTGGGATGAAGTCGCATAAAGTTGCGAGGATGGCTAATCATGGTCCTATTGGGGGAGGGACGGAGGCGAGGGCCCAAACAAGAGGTAGGGGCATGTCAATGGCCAAGGCATTATTAAGTCATGGGCAAATCTGTGTAGGAAGGGGGAAGAAGATCCTATGTTCGAGATGCACTACGTTCTCCCAAAGTGCTAGAGGGATAAGAAAGAGCCTCATTTACCGCTAGGAAGATTGTGGAGACTACAACGTATTGGCAAAACACGATTATCCTGTATTTACTTGGGGAAAAACCATGTTATGGTATGATACGAGCATAATCAATGCGCGTTTGGCGGCCTAAAGACTGTTACCCTAATAATTGTGTCATGTTTTGAGTATGGCTAATCGATTATGTTTAAAATTATGATATCACTAATACTCATGCAATCACTATCAAGTTGATACTTCAACTTAGTATTGTACTATTATGCATTAAATATATCATAATATTTTGTTCATCTAACATGGCTTTGCAGACATGCAGTCAGAATGATCCAACCAGGACATATGCAATAAAAAAATCATGATGAGCCAAAGACGGTGTTATACCAGAAGATTTCTCTGAACCGTCTACGACGTCGATGGGGCTACGCACTCGGGGTTTCATTGCCCGGTCAGCGGGGGGTCGTGGGGCAAGCACCTTACGTAGGGATTCGGAGACGAAGCCTTATAAAGGTATTCATATTTTCAGATATGCTTATCTTTGGATGATTGTCATCAAAGAAAACTCATAATTTAAGAAGTTTGCATCCTGCTCGTGTCCTTATATTTTATTATGTATTTTTATTTATTTTTAGGACCAAATGTGCATCAGGTTTGCAGTTGGCACTAGAGCATCCTACCAACTATATTTTTTGTCCACCATATAAACTAGTCCACAAATATAGAACTGATCTAAAACCCTAATTATGCGACCAAACTCGGGCCAAACTCAGTCAGGATAAAACCAAATTTTCTAGTCAGCATTCCCAAAGACCAGGCTCTATCGTTTGAATTTATGAATGTTAAGGGACCAAATCTGCCCGAATTAGGTCCCTCTGCTAGCCTATAAATAGACCTTAAGATTTTCATTATTAATAACTCATTCATCAAGCAGTTTAGTAGCCTATCTATTCATTCTGAGCCTAAACCTTTCCATCACCAAGAAACCAACTTCCAGCCTTTTAGTGTGCCAAAGTTGCAATCCCGATTAGAAGTCTGTTTGAGTTGTAAAGCTTGAATTTTCAAGTGTTGCTCTTTATACTTGTTGCTTGAAGTCGAAAAGGTCCTCTAATCAAAATCTTATGGTTGATGCATTCATCGTGCCCTTCGGATCAAAGTACATCGAGCAAGAGTTCTTCTAAGTGGACTAGTCCTCCACAAGGGATACCAGTACTAACATCATGGTATTTGTTTTTACTTTTCTAAACTTTATTTACCTTTCATGTACATGTGCATTATTTGTTGATAATTTGTAGTTAATAAATTGACTTACTTTTATTGGGGGTATTATTGACACATACTCTATTCAACCCCCCCCCCCCAGAGTTGCATAGTTATCTTTAAATGAAGTATAGAATTTTTGCTCAGGAGGATAGATTTTACTTTGTCAAATTTGGTATGAAGGATGATATGGACAACATATTGCAAGGCGAAACCTAAAAATTTGATGGACGCCTCATCATCTTGAAAGAGTAGTAGTCAGGGGCCAGATATAAGATAAAAGTTCTTCATACGATGCCTGTATAGCTTACGGTTCTGAGATTCCCTATTGCCTACTTGACGGCATCCATGATTATAAAATTGGTGAGTCTGATTGGTCACCCAATCAAGGGAGATGATGCGATTAACTCTAGATCATAGCTTCTATATGCTTGGGTAGGGCTGGCAAGCCATTACCAAAGGGGTTGGAATATAAAGACCCTTTGGGAGAGGTCCTTATGCAGCGTATAGAATATGAGTGGGTGCCCCCAGTATGTCATAAATATAATTACTTTCGGTACCTTGAATAATAGTGCAAGATAGGTATTACGGTTGAAGAGATAAATGAGGAGAACACATGACAGGTATGTTTGTTGTGCCTTCTGTTAGCCCAATGATTATATCATGTTTTTGAATATGGCTAATCAATTAAGTTTACCATAATGACATCACTAATATTCATGTAATCACTATCATGTGGCTACTTAAACTTAGCATTGTCCTAATGTTCTACATCATATGTTTGTATCATAATGCATCATATTGCTTTGTTCTTCTAACATGTATTTGTAGACATGTTGTAAGCATGATCAAACCATGACATATGCAATGGAGAATTATTGATGGGCCAAAGACGGCGTTATACAAGGAGATTTCTCAAAATCGCCTAACGACCTATCCGGGGCCTCGTATCGTGGGTTTCGCTGTCCGATCAGCGGACAGGGGTCGAGGGGGCAGCGTCCCCCGTGGGGGTTCGGGGGCGAAGCCACCGAAAGTATTTTGATTTCCAGATATGTTTATCTTTGGACGACCGTCGTCAAGTAAAAAAGGCGTCTTCAAGTCTTCTAAAATATTTGAAGAAAGGCGTCATCAAAGGGCTCTTGGTTTTCCTATTTTATCAATGTAATTTTTCATATTTATTGAGTCTAGGAATAAGATGTAAACTACATCGTACTGGCAAATAGGCTACCTAAGAAATATTTTTAAAATATTCTTTTATTTTGAAAATAAGCCCACTTACAAAAGCCCAAACTATTTCCTAACTGTTTGACTTATCAAAAAGCCCAAAACCAATTTGCAAAAACCTTGACAAAACTCCAACAGAATTCGGCCCGAGTTCGGCCCGAATTCGGCCAGAGTTCGGTTAATGAACGTTGCTTTTTAAACTTGGTCTTCCTTCAGTTACGGATCCCATCGAGATTTTCTCATAGAGTTCTGCCCGAATTCTGCCTGAATTCTGTCAGAATTCTGCCTTTGGAAAAACTATAAATAGAGAAGGATTTTGATCATTTCAATTCACTCATACACTAATTCACTTTCATATATCTTCTCTATAAGCCTACTACTTCTTCCAAAGTATTCCGAGCTATTCATTTTCAAATCCCAAGGCAGTTACAATCCTCTAGTTGATTTGCCAGTACGATACGGTCTATAAGTTTCAGAGTGATTGTAATCAGAGGCTTAATTAAAGAAACACTCTTCACAATTGAAGTTGGTCGAGTACTTCGGATCAAAGCTCGCGTTGTAGAAGTTGTAAGAACTTCGGATAAAAACTTGTGGTGATTTTCCATAGTGGATTCAATTGGAAGCTAGAGTTCTTCCGACTAGACTAGTCCTCACAAGAGGGAAACCAGTATACATCCATATGTTTGCGTTTGCTCTCTACTCTCTATATTTTATTTACATATCTGTGATATATATATGATGTGATCTTGTTACTAACATTTTTTAATAGTTAATTTTCGCTGCCTACTCTATTCATCTCCCTTCCCCCTCTAGAGTATTGCACTTTATAACTCGTTCCAACAATTTGTCCTACAATTGGTATCAGAGCTGGTTCTTTTTATATAGCTATTGCTATCATACCAATTGTTCCTATAATTAGTATCGGAGCCAGTGCTCCATCTAGAGGTATTATATTCTGATCCAAATTGTTCCTACAATTGGTATCAGAGCAGGTTCTCCTTCTAGAGATATTATTACAGGTGCTCCTTATAGAGATATTATTGCTTATACCAATTTCTCCTTCAATTGGTATCCTAGCAAGGACTATATTATTTGGCTTAACATCCTTGGAGTAGATCCTTATTATCAGAACGGGTTATACAAGTATTGTTTTTATATAACTGCTGTTACATAGATTACTATATCACATATGGCAAGTATGTACTTCACAACTGAAGAGCAATCCTCAAATAGACTCCCACTATTTGATGGAGCAAACTATTGTTATTGGAAAACACGGATGAGCTTCTACCTGAAGTCTCTAGATTTTGACTTATGGTCAATTATTTTAAATGGCTACAAAAAGCCTACTATCACTTCTATTCTCACATCCTCTATAATCAATAAGCCTTATTATAGTTACACAGAGAAAGAGAAGAAGTTAGCTAGCCTTGATGCAAAAACTATGCATATCTTTTATTGTGTTGTAGACACAAATGTATTCAATCTTATTACTACTTGCACAACATCTCATAAAATTTGGAAAGTTCTTGAAGCTACTTATGAGTGCAGGTATGAAAGCAAAACTAGCAACTCCAGAGAGAAGGATAGTCTTCATAATGATGCAAATATATTCATGAAGAAATTGGGATTTAAGGTACAACATAATTACTTATACGAAGAAGAGCTTGTATGTGACAACTGCAAGAAAATAAACCACATCCAAGAAGATTGTACTACTACTAGAAAGAAGAGTCACTACGAACAATCAAATGAAGGAATATCATCGTCTCACAAGTACACTAGCATGAGCATATGGTATGAAAGCGAAGAAAAAGATTCTGAAGAAGAAGAAGAAGAGAGACCTCATCAAGCTACAAATTTATGCTCAATGGCATTATCTAACAAGGTACAGAATAATTCCCTTATTAGTGAGAATAAATTTTCTTATGATGAGTTATTTGATGCTTTCAGTGATCTGTTAGAAGGACACAAGAAAGTATTAGATAAGTATAAGCAAGCTAGAAAGGGTATTTTATCCTATAATCGGGAGAATGAAAAGCTTACTTGCTTATTGAATGATGCAAGAAATACTTCTACTTTTGATAATTCTACTGAGATTTCCACACTTGAGTTTAGATTGCATGAGGCACTTGATTGCATTGAGAAAAGCACTCAAGAAAATGCTAAACTTTAGGAGGAACTAGAATAAGAAAAGAAGAAGTATTCTATTGCTTCATGTAGAATTGATGCTCTTTCTGCTATATATGATGAGATCTGTGGTAACTCTAAAAAGTTAGAGATTAGACTAGAAAAGCAGATAGTACAACCTACGATTCAGTCTAACACAAGACACGCAGCGCATCACAAAGTCACACACGTCAGATCTTTTAAAAAGGAAGCAAGCAAAGCTAAAGCTTCACACAACCATACTTTCTATTACAAGTATCCACGTACATCATATCACACTACTGCACGTTCTCATACTAATGCGCATAGTGCTAATGTTAATTCTTTCTGTCATTATTGTGGTGTAAATGGACATGTTTCTAATCATTGTTAGATTAGAAAACTTGTTGATATGAACTTGTGCAAATGGGTTCCCAAAGCTAAAAAATGTGGATCCAAGTATTGGATACCAAAGTCTTCACCTAATATTGTAGGTGAAGCTTCTTATATCAAATAGAACCATGGAACATGTTGGTGATTGCAAAGCTACAAAGGTCATCTTTCATGCAATTGCACCAACAGAAGTGTTGTCACTAGAACCACTTCGGTAACATGCTTCATAAATAGTTTTTAATATCTAGAATGTTCTTACTGACGTCTTGCTTTCAAATTGTCTATTATTTTGGATCAAGGTAAGATATAATCCTAGCATGACTAGCTGTTTAACTTAAATGTTTAGTTTACACTATATGGTGTTTATTTTTTATTAGTGTGACACATTTGTCTATGTATGCTATTTACTAATAATCTTTATTCTTGAAGCATTCATAGGAGCTTTTTTTTGGTGAATATGTTTTTGACTCTTCGCCTTTAATATTTTTTAATGGTCACTTCTTACCGATTTATCTTTAACATGTCATATTTACTTTGATCGGTATTTTGTAAGTATGTATGTTTAGCATGAGTCTTCTATTTACTTGAAAAGTATATACATATATTTTTATGTTAACCTTGTGCTTACATAATATATACACTATTGATTCTCGTATTTTATTGTGATTAACCTCTTATGAATCAATTACATCTTTGTCCGACAAAGCATATTTATGCATGTTTTTGATCTTATAATATTTTTTTATGTTTATTAAGGATACATAATTCATTTTCATTTATATATTGCTCATATGTTTTTTATATTTTGTATAAATATCTTTATGGGGATATATGAGTTAAGTTCAAGTTCTATATTATTTTAAAAAGTAGTTTCAAGCTTGTGCTTATCTCATACTTAAGCTTTTTTTCTTGAACAAATTCATGCACTTCTCTTTATTAGCTTCTTTCTCAAAGCCTGTTTTAATGATGTATGTTTTTCTTGGCTTTTTGGTTGACATTTTTGATACATGACTCTTATTGAAATATTTTTTTTAATATCTTGAACTTGATAAACCATTTCTTGGGTATTTACTTGTAGGGATTCCGGATTTCGATGTTGTTCGATGATACTGCATATGTTCCTCTGAATCTAAGTTTTTAAGAGTAGAGATCATTTTGGGAACAAGTCGAAAGGGTCTTTCTGTCATACAGGTGTAAATAGCATGAAGCGACACGGTGTACTAGTCTTCGGACTATCGCTAGCTGGAAACCGGCCCCTACAGCTAACCCGAAGTGATCAATACTTTAAAGACTTAAGATTTATTAAGGTGTACTTACAACTATCATCTAGTTCTGGATCCAAGGTACTGAACCCAGTCCCCTAGGTTCCAAAATACATCAACGTATCTAGGTCCCACATTTTGATTTACAAATATTTTATATTTTATTGTTACCCAATGATTTTGTAGCACATATGGATAAATGTAATTCATACATCTTAAACCGTATGCTACATTATTCTAAGAATTTTAAGTCCATAGAATATAATTTATTTCATATTGTACTAATTCTTTTTAAATCCTCGATTATTAAAGAAGAGATTTATTTTGGGTACAAGCCTACAAAGGGTCTGTCTGTCACCACGACTACGGTCGAAGCGAAGCGGTACTTAAGTGTTTCCCGGTGAACCTCCGTTAGCTGGGACTGTACCCCTACAGCTAACCCAAGATTGATCAACGCTTTATAAACTAAAGATTTATTGAGATCTAGTTGCAATTATTATCTGATGGATTTTAGATTTTAGATTTGATGGATAATATTATTTAATGATATTTTTTTACAAAAGGTAACATACATTGATCTTCCATAGGTTATTGTTTGTCATTCTTTGATATATTCTTTTCTGTCACACTTTTCAATATTCAGACTTAATGATTTTGTGACTACTTATTGAATATTATGGTCTTGTGATTTCGTCTTTAGCTTGCGTAATATTCAATGATTTTGAGCTTTATATTATTATCTTCTTATTCAAGTTATTTACTTTCTACAACAGTAACTCTTTGCATGAGAGAAGTTAAGCATATTGAACTTCTCTTTCTCAAAGCATTTTTTCTCTTTAACCCTACAGTTATCAGATGGACACCGTACAACGGCTTTAAAAGGGAAGAAATGAACTTTGATAAGAAGACCTAATATTTTTGAATTAGTTTTCTACTTTTGGAAATATGTCTCTGAAATTTTTAAAAAATTTTCTATATTATTATTTTTGGATATAACCATGTAAAGGTGGAGTCGTTAATGGTTTCAAGTCAATTATCCCCTTGACATGCCATACACTTTTCTTTGGACATATATCTAGTTATGTTTATTTGTTCAAATGGATTTATTTATGATTTATGGATTCTTTTATTGAAATTGTTTTCGTGATCCGAATCGCTAGCTTTCGGTCTGAGGACTAAATGGATGCATTCGAACATTTACTAAGACAGTTTTTCGCAATAAATCCATATTTTTTGAAAAATCTTTCTGATTTCTCTCTGATTTATTGAATATGTCCATTATTCGCATTAAAGACAGCTTTCAAAAATCTTTTACTTACATGAAATAATTTGTGTTATATTTTTTTATTGAAGACATATTCTCTTCATCTTTAAGCGTTTATTTATTGGATATTTCTTTTTCTTGCCTAAAGATAATATTTGTTTTGAGTTTGGAATTTTATATGCACTTGATCAAAGGAAAGAAAGATCCATATCTTGGATATTCCTTAGATTTTGTTATTATTTATTTTATCTATTGTTGCATATATATTACTTCGGAACTAGACACGCATATTTTAAGAGGGAGAAAATTAATTGTTTCAATTATTTTATGCCGTTACTATGTGGTATACCTAGTTTACCATGGACTTCTATTGTCTTAGTTAAATATCCTGCTGATATATTCATGATATTTGGATTTGTATTGGTTTTATGAGAGAATATATTATTATTATAATTTTTTTAATCTCATTTTGAGTTTCCAAAAGTTATCCTGCCAAAATTAATTTAATTTATTGATAATCCTTCTGAGTTTAAACTGATTCGGCATTTCTTATTGAGATTTTATCTCAAAGTTCATGCTTATCTATATTTAGACTGGTCATACGTTGCGAGGGAGCATTCAAGTCGACCGGATTTCTCCTTCTCAAGTATTTGTCTTAATTACCTTCATGTTTATCTAATGGATATTCATATTTCATGCTAAGGTAATTGAATTCAAATGCATGAACTTTGGTTAGATTTTGCATAGATTCTAGTATACTTATTTTGATCTCTTTTCGATGATTATACACTTTATGGAATTGATTCACTAATTTGTATGGACAAATTATGAATCATATTTTTTTGTAATCATTGTTAAAAGTTTCATTATATTTTTGATTCTTTTATATATACTAGATCTACGAATTTCTATTCCTCATGATTTATTTATGACCAATGATTGATTCCTACTATATTGATATATATTTTTTTTGGTCTATTTCAAAACACAATATGATGAACAAAATGTGTTTTGAAATCATTTTTAGATTTTTAGTTGGTAAACTATGTATTGCTTGATTTCAGTGTTCTTTGTTAAAGTTCAACCAACTATGTTGTGTTTTGATAAGTTTTTTATACTCTAGTTATGCAATTTTCTAAACTTGTCGTTACACTGTTCTCCTAATCCTTTATCATGATTATTTTTGCTTTCCTTCTTTACTTATGCTTGAGTTCATTTTAGCTCTAATTACGGGGGAGCTTATTTTTGATCATGTCCAAGGGGGAGAAATAAGTTTAATTTAGCACACAATATTCTCGTATTAAGTGTTTCTTAGTGATACATGCATCTATTGTATATATATATATATTAAACTTAAAAGATTTGCCATAATAAAAAAAGGGGAGATTGTTAGCCCAATGATTATATCATGTTTTTGAATATGGTTAATCAATTAAGTTTACCATAATGACATCACTAATATTCATGTAATCACTATCATGTTGCTGGTTAAACTTAGCATTGTCCTAATATTCTACATCATATGTTTGTATCATAATGCATCGTACTGCTTTGTTCTTCTAATATGTATTTGTAGACATGCTGTAAGCATGATCAAACATGATCAAACCAGTACATATGCAATGGAGAATTATTGATAGGCCAAAGACGACGATATATAAGGAGATTTCTCTAAACCGCCTATCAAGACAAAGTCCAATTCTTTAAATTCGAGTTACCTTAAAAGTTCTTCAATATATAATAAATTCTCAAAATAGTCTACCAAATTCTTTATTCGTTATAGACCGTCAAGGATATAACTTAAAATCTCTATTCAAAGTAAAAAACCTCAATAAGTCTTAAGTATTTTCTAGAATCTTCAAAGTCAAAAACTACTTCTTCTTCTTTTTCCAACCTTATATACATAATTCTATTGATTGTCTTATGAACACCATCTAGTAGTCTCCTCAATAAAAATAAAATTTCTAACTATCATTGATTCATCACCACTACCCAACTTAGAATCTACCAATCTTTTCTTTAAGAATTTTTTTTTTAATCATTCAATAGTGCTCACCCGTCCTCAAAGGTTTTAACATAGGTTACATCATATATGATATCCCTTAATCGCAAAACATAACCATCTAATAATGGAATTGGCTTATGGGATCTATACCTAGTACTACCCATATGTCTATCTTTCCATGAGCACAAGCGTTTGTCTTTCCGAAATAGGTGAAGTTGATAAACAATAAAGAGTTCAAGAAAGATGTAATCGTATACAAATATAGGGTTCAAAGATGATTGAATAGTTCAAAAGAGAGTTGTCAAGGTCGTTGCTAAAGAGATCCTATTTTAGTAGATTCCTATTCGCAGGCACGTATCAGTACAGTTACATAATCAATACGATATGTTCGGACCTGTCTAGAGTGCAAGTATATTTGTCTAATAAACTAACTTAACTATATCTCAATCCACGTAGAATAGTCATATAAAGAGTTACCCAAGTGCACTAAGGTTGATCACACCATAATACACTGATTCTAGTTAGACATTGTATTAGTGGGCGTTCCCAATAAAACATTTATCCCGAACAAGCTCGATAAAAGAATAATCTTGCAAACTAGGTTATAATAGCAGCATCAGTCAAGATATTCCAAAAATATAAGTACGTGTGATTATGTTGAAAGAAAGTATAAATAGTTCAAGTTCATCAAAATCAGTGCATTTACAGCTGTCCTACTATCTTCTTGTCTAAGGCTTTGGTTGACCAAATGGGGTATGGAACTCTAAATTTTATAGTCTTGGTAAACTTATATTCCTATACTAGGATATATTCAGTGTCATCCAACTATAATTCATTAGTGGGTCAAAAGGAAAATGGGATACTAGGTTGTGAGGCTTGCTACCCAACTTACAAGAGTTCAACTAATAGTGTAATTGAATAATAGATTATATATACCTAGTACAAGTCATCTTTCTAACCTCTATTATGTACGAGAAATAAGATTCAAGAAGCAAATCAAGGCAGTCAAACAAAAGTTCAAAAATAGAATCAAGGAATGAGATTAAGTATGTGGATGAGATCCTAGATTCTAATTATATATTCAGGTTTGCTTGGTAAAGTGATTTTACCAAACAATTTATTCGTTGACCTGCATGGGCCACTACAAAAATATATAACGTCCTAGTCCCAAAATATGTAGGCCTATGTATGTAATATGCCAGCCATATAATAAATATACGTAAGTTGTAAATGAAGTATATAAATAGCCATAGCTCACTAAATCTCATCCACAAAAATAAAAAAATAAAGATATTATAAATAAATTATGAATTGTCATTGTACAAGTTGATGGATGGAGACAAAGCCACTACTAACATTAAACTAGAAAGAAGGAAATAGCAAAATAAAGAATATAAACAGAAGGATGACCCAAGAGCACGTCATCTTCGATAGAGAAAGATGATCATGATCTTAGATGGAACTCCCGTGGAAAGTCATGAAGAAATACACTAGAGAGATCACCAGGTCCTGAGAGGACATAACAAGATACAGAAAAATATGTCATATAACTGAATGTAAACTGCTCAACAATAATTCAAATCGTAACATGGTTCAATACTCCATCCTTAAATTAGTGTACTATCCTCCCCAACCAAACAAGGACAGGAGATGGCACCATAATCCACGATGAAGTCTTTTTTCATGCCATAAATCGAATGTAGATTCTGGATCACAATATGGTTCAGTATTTTATCATCGAAGCAGTAAATCACACCTACAATCAAACAAAGATAAGGTATGGCATACTAGTTTGTGACAAAATATTATTCCAAGCCGTGATTAGGTATAAGTACACAAACCAAAAAGTACATACACCTAAACATATAAGGTCGCTTAACTATTATATGTGAATACAATTTAAAAACAAACCTCCAACGCATGGCACTCTAGCTATAATGGGATTGGCATAGTCCTCTCTGTGGGCAACATGGGCCTACGTCCACAACGTTCCTCGATCGTCAAAGGGCATCAGTAACAGTAGGGGCATCTCACACCGTATCTCCAGCGGAGCTTCCGGGTTACAAAAAGGAAGTGCATACTTGGACCATATGCTAAGGAAATATCCTCCCCATTCCATGCCTATCTATGTCTTATCCACGACAGATATAACCTCTATTAACTGCTAAGAAAACTAATCATGTAAATACTATTAACAGTTAACCCTATCGTACGGTATATACGTACCGGTGTCCAGTCGGCTACTCAAGACCGTGATCTACATGTAACTTACAACTTCGTGGCACACACGTGTCAAGGCTAATGAATGTAGCACAAATAAAAGACAGTCTTTTAATTCTAGGTCAAATGTGCATAGAACTAAATAAGTAATGAAAAAAAGAACGAAACAGTATTTTTGCATCTAAATAGGATTTACAAGAAAATTTTATTTTGTAGAAAATAATAATAAATAAATGCATGCAAGATAATGAGTTAAAGTAAATAAACAGTAAATGGCAAGGTATCTTGCCTGGTAGTAGTGTCTGATAGTGGTGATGGAACTTGGGATTCCCAGGACCCTTCCTTTGGTGTGCGTATTGATCGATAGAAAGTTAAACAGATCTAATACGTGTTCTAACCCTTCAGAGGCGGAAACTAGGGTTCACGAATTATACCTGCGGCAGAAAGGAGATAAGTAATTCCTGGCAATCTCGAGCGGACGACCCCAAGATCTTCTGCACGTATTCCTTCCTCGAATTGGACGTCGTGTGGGCGACAATCTTCCAACCTTTTCTTCTCCTTGGCAGCCCTCTCTTTCTTTCCTTACGTGAATCACGAATTTAGAGAAAATTTCAGATTTTTGATCCGTAATCTGGCGGCCAGAGAATAGAGGATATATATAGGCTACGGCCGGGACTATATATAGGCTACGGCCGGGACTATGAGGAGAAATTAGGGTTAGGCCTCCTAACGGAACTGGATATCCCGTGTTCAGCCCGAACACACAATCCAGGCCCATTAACAATAGCTCGATCTACTAATGAGCTATTGTTGCATTACCTTCCTAATCCCAAATTATGTTTGTGGGCTCCTTTTATTATATGCTCGTTTGGCTCTCCATGTTAAGATATCGTATGTCCGTCGATCAAATTAAGTTACTGACAACTATATTGATTCGACATCTTTTATCCTTAAGTAGTACCGCTCAACTTTATTTGTCATGTCGGATATAATCTACCTGCAGGGTTTATATGACAATCCTTATGAGCTCCTTAAGAGGACATCATCAACCCGATGTATCGGGACATGGATTCCATTTATAATCAACAGTCCATCATACATATAATATTATTACCCAATTCATAGAGGTTGTTGATCCATAATGAATCTCACTCTTTTATGAGTCAAAGTAATGTACACTGCATATACATGTCCGTTATTATATCTGGATTAAGAGCATAAGCATCCATAATAACAGAGGTGTTTGTTCTCTTTATGTAGTCAGTACAAAGAGAACAATCTCAAGTGGTCTTGTTCAATGCACAAAAAGTGTACTAGTGTAAACCTATAGTCAAGATAGACTAATACCAGATTACACTACAACCTTTCCAATAGATTATCCAAGTCCATCTAGGTTGTGAACTATTTATATACTCCATAGAAAACTGATAATATGATCTTCTGTGTGACACCACACACCATATTATCTACAATATAGAATATCAAATATTTGTATTAACACTTGCAACAAGTACAATATA
Source organism: Iris pallida (assembly GCA_029216955.1). Lineage (NCBI taxonomy): Eukaryota > Viridiplantae > Streptophyta > Magnoliopsida > Asparagales > Iridaceae > Iris > Iris pallida. Next base: position 1,559,231 of record JANAVB010002399.1, read on the forward strand.
CAAACATTTGTCCATATAATTCTCATTCAAAATTTAAGGAAATAAGGTTACTACAAAAGTGATGCTTTTAGTATATAACCCTAACAATCTCCCACTTATACTCAAAGCATTGCTTTTCGGTATACTGTTACAAATCTCCCACTTATACTTAAAGCCATGCTGCTACACATCTGACTCCCATTCCCTCAACATGACTGTCAAAAGCCTTAGCTGGTAAGCTCTTTGTAAAGGGATCAGCTAGGTTGTCGGCTGATGCTATCTTGATCACAGCAACTTTTTCTTTCTTTACAAAATCTCATATCAGGAGGTACTTGAGCTCAATGTGTTTGCCTGTCTTATGGGCTCGTGGTTCCTTCGAGTTTGCAACTGCACCACTATTATCACAATAAAGTGTAATAGACTTAGGCAAACTAGGTACCACATCCAAGTCCAACAGAAAGTTTCTGAGCCAAACCGCTTCTTTGGCTGCCTCAGAGGCTGCCACATACTCGACTTCTATGGTGAAATCAGCAATACATTTTTGCTTGATACTCCTCCACACAATTGCTCCACCTCCCAAAGTAAACACATAACTTGAGGTAGATTTCCTGGAATCCCTATCTGACTAAAAATTTGAGTCTGTATACCCCAAGGAAACTAAACTATCTGCCTGGTAAACTAGCATATACTCTTTAGTCCTTTTTAGGTACTTCAAAATATGCTTTACGGCAGTCCAGTGCTCTTATCCTGGGTTAGACTGATATCTGCTGACCATGCCTACGACAAAGCAGATGTCTGGTCTCGTACATAATATTGCATACATTAAGCTTCCTACTGCTGAAGCATAAGGAACTGCCTTCATGTTCTCTATCTCTTTAGGTGTCCTCGAACACTGCTCCTTTGATAGAGCAATTCCATGTCTAAAAGGTAAGAAACCTTTCTTAGAATTTTGCATACTAAAACGAGTTAGTACAGTATCGATATAGGAAGCTTGGGATAAGCCCAACATCCTTTTCTTGCGATCTCGTAGAACTTTGATCCCAAGGATGTGACCTACTTCTCCCAAGTCTTTCATATCAAACTGTTTGGATAACCATACCCTTACATCAGATAATACCTTCATATTCTTTCCAATGAGCAAGATATCATCCACATAAAGTACTAGGAACACCACCACGTTTCTGTCACACTTTCTGTATACACATGATTCATCCTGACATTGATCAAATCCATAGGATTTTATCACCTGATCAAAACATATGTTCCAAGATCTGGAAGCTTACTTAAGTCCATAAATGGACTTCTTGAGCTTACAAACAAGATGCTCCTGGCCCTTTTCAATGAACCAGTCTGGTTGCTTCATATAGATGTCTTCCTTAAGACTTACATTAAGGAAAGCTGTCTTGACATCCATTTGCCAAATCTCATAATCGAGATAAGCTGCAATAGATAAAAGAATCCGAATAGACTTAAGCATGGCTACAGGAGAAAAGGTTTCCTCATAATCGATACCCTCTCTTTGAGTAAAACCTTTTGCTACAAGCCGAGCTTTAAAGGTTTCAACCTTACCGTCTGATCCACTTTTTCTCTTATAGACCCACTTGCATCCAATGGCTTTTACACCAACGGATGGTTGTACAAGCTCCCAGACCTGATTTGAATCTATAGAGTCTATTTTAGATATCATTGCTTTTTGCCAAGACTCTGCATCTTTATCTTGGAGTGCTTCATTGTAGGTACAGGGATCATAATCTTGTTCCTCAGGGACGAAGTCTGACGACTCTTCCAAGAACATATATCTATCAGGTTGTATCACAACCCTCCCACTACGACGAGGCACTATCGGTTGTGGTGTAATATTTGTGACATATTGTGCAGTTATTTGTGGTTCATTCTCTTGTACTGTTGGTACTGAAGTACTTGGTGTCTCACGTCTCAGTTTTTCTAGAACAACTCTACTTGTGGGTTTATGGTTCATCATATAGTCTTCCTCTAAGAATCGGGCATTGGTGCTAACAATGACCTTCTGATCCTTAGGACTATAAAATAAACCTCCTTTCGTTCCTCTTGGATAGCCTACAAACAAGCGTACTTCTGTACAAGATTCCACTTATCTGCTTTCGTATTCAGCACATGTGCTGGACTACCCCAAATGCGAACATGTTTTAGACTAGGATTACGCCCAATCCACAGCTCTGTGGGAGTAAGAGGTACTGACTTAGAAGGAACCAAGTTCAAAATATAAGCTGCAGTCTCTAAGGCATATCCCCAAAATGAATCTGGCTAATCCGAATAACTCATCATTGATCTAACCATCTCCATAAGAGTTTTATTCCTTCTTTCGGCTACACCATTCTGTTGGAGAGTTCCAGGTGCAGTCAATTGGAATGCAATTCCAGCCTCTGATAAATAATCTCTAAACTCTCCAAAGAGGTACTCGCCACCACGATCTGATCGTAATGACTTGATACATTTTCCATGACGTTTCTCCATTTCAGCCTTGTACTCTTTGAATTTCTCAAAGCACTCAGACTTACGGTGCATCAAATAAATGTATCCATACCTTGAATAATCGTCAATAAATGTGACAAAATATTCAAAGCCACCTCTAGCTTGGATAGTCATGGGTCCACACAAATCAGAATGAACCAATTTCAACACATCTTTGGCCCTATACCCCTTTGCCGTAAAAGGCCTTTTGGTCATTTTACCTTCCAAGCAGGATTCACAGACTGGTAGTACCTCCACTTCCAATAAACTCAAAGGTCCATCTTCAACCAGTCTTTGAATCCTTCTTAGGTTAATATGCCCCAATCGTAAGTGCCAAAGATATGTTTGGTTCATACAAGAAGGATCTTTTCTCTTATTTAAGTTAGATGACATATTATTCATTTCCATAAGTTACATTGTGGGCGAAATAGGATTAATGACATACAAATTATCAACCAATGCTCCAGAACAGATAAATTGTTTATTCTTTCTAATAACAATATTGTCATTAAAATAAACTGAATATCCATCCTTAACTAACATAGAAACAGAAACTAAATTCCTTCTAAGTGAAGGTGCATAAAGACAATCTCTCAATGTCAAAGACTTATTTCTACCAAAAGATAAAGTAACATCTCCTAATGCAACGACCGATACTTTTGTAGCATCACCCATGAACAAGCATATCTCTCTATCACTGAGCCGTCTGGTTTCCTGGAACCCCTGCAATGTATTGCAGACATGATTAGTGGCTCCTGTATTTACACACCAGGTGCCGGTAGATAACACCTCTAAACATGTTTCAACTACTAGTAAATGAGATATAGCTTCTTTGTTCCCTTGTTTGAGAAGTGGACAATCAGTCTTCCAATGTCCTGACCCTTTGCACTTGAAATATTTGTCTTTCGGCTTTTTTACCGTACCTTGAGGTCCCAAGCCCTTCTTTGCTGAGTTTGCCTGTTTCTGAATGTTATTCTTCTTCTTACTGCCTTTTAGCTTAGAAATAGAAGCCTTTTCAGAAACAAAAACATGACCACTCTGCCTAAAGAGAGATTCAGCATCCTGTAGCTCTTTTGTAAGTTCTGCCAAACTATACAACCTTTTGTTTATGTTGTAATTAAGGCAGAAATTGTCAAAACTTTTAGGCAGTCCCGAGAATGATATCGACCTGGGTTTCCACATCGATTTTAGTTCCAAGGATCTCCATCTTATTCAGATGAACCATCATCTTGAGAACATGATCCCTTACTGGTGTACCCTCAGCCATTTTTGTATTTATTAAACATTTCATAGCAAACTGCCTAGCTGCTCTACTCTGATGTCCGAAGAGTTCCTTGAGGTTATACATCATGTCATAAGCTGTGGCCATGGCCTGATGTTGATGTTACAGCACATTTGACATAGATGCCAGAATGTAACACCGCGCCATTTCATCTGCCTTTTTCCACTTCTTATAAGCCTCTTTGACCTCTTCATCAGAGTTAGCATCAGGCTTAGGTGGGCATTCCTCAACAAGTACATATTTGTACTCCTCAGCAGTCAGAACAATGTCCAAATTATGTTTCCAGTCAATATAATTAGGTCCAATAAGTTTATTTTCTTTAAGAATCACCATAAGTAGACTGAAAGAACCCATTTTTGAAATCCTGAGAATCAAGCTACAAATTTTTGCTCAATGGCATTATCTAACAAGGTACAGAATAATTCCCTTATTAGTGAGAATAAATTTTCTTATGATGAGTTATCTGATGCTTTCAGTGATCTGTTAGAAGAACACAAGAAAGTATTAGACAAGTATAAGCAAGCTAGAAAGGATATTTTATCCAATAAACGGGAGAATGAAAAGCTTACTTGCTTATTGAATGATGCAAGAAATACTTCTACTTCTGATAATTCTACTGAGATTTCCACACTTGAGTTTAGATTGCATGAGGCACTTGATTGCATTGAGAAAAGCACTCAAGAAAATGCTAAACTTTAGGAGGAACTAGAATAAGAAAAGAAGAAGTATTCTATTGCTTCATGTAGAATTGATGCTCTTTCTGCTAAATATGATGAGATCTATGGTAACTCTAAAAAGTTAGAGATTAGACTAGAAAAGCAGGTAGTACAACCTACGACTCAGTCTAACACAAGACACGTAGCGCATCACAAAGTCACACACGTCAGATCTTTTACAAAGGAAGCAAGCAAAGCTAAAGCTTCACACAACCATACTTTCTATTACAAGTATCCACGTATATCATATCACACTACTGCACGTTCTCATACTAATGCGAATAGTGCTAATGTTAATTCTTTCTGTCATTATTGTGGTGTAAATGAACATGTTTCTAATCATTGTTAGATTAGAAAACTTGTTGAAATGAACTTGTGCAAATGGGTTCCCAAAGCTAACAAATGTGGATCCAAGTATTGGATACCAAAGTCTTCACCTAATATTGTAGGTGAAGCTTCTCATATCAAATAGAACCATGGAACATGTTGGTGATTGCAAAGCTACAAAGGTCATCTTTCATGCAATTACACCAACAGAAGTATTGTCACTAGAACCACTTCGGTAACATGCTTCATAAATAGTTTTTAATATCTAGAATGTTCTTACTGATGTCTTGCTTTCAAATTGTCTATTATTTTGGATCAAGGTAAGATATAATCCTAGCATGACTAGCTATTTAACATAAATGTTTAGTTTACACTATATAGTGTTTATTTTTTATAAGTGTGACACATTTGTTTATGTATGCTATTTACTCTTAATCTTTATTCTTGAAGCATGCATAGGAGCTTTTTTTTGGTGAATATGTTTTTGACTCTTCGCCTTTAATATTTTTTAATGGTCACTTCTTACCGATTTATCTTTAATATGTCATATTTACTTTGATCGGTATTTTGTAAGTATGTATGTTTAGCATGAGTCTTCTATTTACTTGAAAAGTATATACATATATTTTTATGTTAACCTTGTGCTTACATAATATATTCACTATTGATTCTCGTATTTTATTGTGATTAACCTTTTATGAATCAATTACATCTTTTTCCGACAAAGCATATTTATGCATGTTTTTGATCTTGTGATATTTTTTTATGTTTATTAAGGATACATAATTCATTTTCATTTATATATTGCTCATATGTTTCTTATCTTTTTGTATAAATATCTTTATGGAGATATATGAGTTAAGTTCAAGTTCTATATTATTTTAAAAAGTAGTTTCAAGCTTGTGCTTATCTCATACTTAAGCTTTTTTTCTTGAACAAATTCATGCACTTCTCTTTATTAGCTTCTTTCTCAAAGCCTGTTTTAATGATATATGTTTTTTTTGGCTTTTTGGTTGACATTTTAGATACATGACTCTTATTGAAATATTTTTTTAATATCTTGAACTTGATAAACCATTTCTTGGGTATTTACTTTTAGGGATTTCGGATTTCGATGTTGTTCGATGATACTGCATATGTTCCTCTGAATCTAAGTTTTTAAGAGTAGAGATCATTTTGGAAACAAGCCGAAAGGGTCTTTCTGTCATACAGGTGTAAATAGCCTGAAGCAACACGGTGTACTAGTCTTCGGACTATCGCTAGCTGGGAACCGGCCCCTACAGATAACTCGAAGTGATCAATACTTTAAAGACTTAAGATTTATTAAGGTGTACCTACAACTATCATCTAGTTCTGGATCCAAGGTACTGAACCCATTCGCCTAGGTTCCAAAATACATCAACGTATCTAGGTCCCACATTTTGATTTACAAATATTTTATATTTTATTGTTACCCAATGATTTTGTAGCACATATGGATAAATGTAATTCATACATCTTATACCATATGCTATATTATTCTAAGAATTTTAAGTCCATAGAATATAATTTATTTCGTATTGCACTAATTCTTCTTAAATCCTCGATTATTAAAGAAAAGATTTGTTTTGGGTACAAGCCTACAAAGGGTCTGTCTGTCACCACGACTACGGTCGAAGCGAAGCGGTACTTAAGTATTCCCCGGTGAACCTCCGTTAGCTGGGACTGTACCCCTACAGCTAACCCAAGATTGATCAACGCTTTATAAGCTAAAGATTTATTGAGATCTAGTTGCAATTATTGTCTAATGGATTTTAGATTTTAGATTTGATGGATAATATTATTTAATGATATTTTTTTTACAAAAGGTAACATACATTGATCTTCCATAGGTTAATATTTGTCATCCTTTGATATATTCTTTTCTGTCACACTTTTCAATATTCAGACTTAATGATTTTGTGACTACTCATTGAATATTATGGTCTTGTAATTTCGTCTTTAGCTTGCGTAATATTCAATGATTTTGAGCTTTATATTATTATCTTCTTATTCAAGTTACTTACTGTCTACAACAGTAACTCTTTGCATGAGAGAAGTCAAGCATATTGAACTTTTCTTTCTCAAAGCATTTCTTCTCTTTAACCCTACAGTTATCAGATGGATACCGTACAACGGCTTTAAAAGGGAAGAAATGAACTTTGATAAGAAGACCTAATATTTTTGAATTAGTTTTCTACTTTTGGAAATATGTCTCTGAAATTTTTAAAAAATTTCTATATTATTATTTTTGGATATAACCATGTAAAGGTGGAGTCGTTAATTGTTTCAAGTCAATTATCCCCTTGACATGCCATACACTTTTCTTTGGACATATATCTAGTTATGTTTATTTGTTCAAATGGATTTATTTATGATTTATGGATTCTTTTATTGAACTTGTTTCCGTGATCCGAATCGCTAGCTTTCGGTCTGAGGACTAAATGGATGCATTCGAACATTTACTAAGACAGTTTTTCGCAATAAATCCATATTTTTTGAAAACTCTTTCTGATTTCTCTCTGATTTATTGAATATGTCCATTATTCGCATTAAAGACAGCTTTCAAAAATCTTTTACTTACATGAAATAATTTGTGTTATATTTTTTTATTGAAGACATATTCTCTTCATCTTTAAGCGTTTATTTATTGGATATTTCTTTTTCTTGCCTAAAGATAATATTTGTTTTGATTTTGGAATTTTATATGCACTTGATCAAAGGAAAGAAAGATCCATATCTTGGATATTCCTTAGATTTTGTTATTATTTATTTTATCTATTGTTGCATATATATTACTTTGGAACTAGACACGCATATTTTAAGAGGGAGCAAATTAATTGTTTCAATTATTTTATGCCGTTACTATGTGGTATACCTAGTTTACCATGGACTTCTATTGTCTTAGTTAAATATCCTGCTGATATATTCATGATATTTGGATTTGTATTGGTTTTATGAGAGAATATATGATTATTATTATTTTTTATCTCATTTTTGAGTTTCTAAAAGTTATCCTGCCAAAATTAATTTAATTTATTGATAATCCTTCTGAGTTTAAACTGATTTGGCATTTCTTATTGAGATTTTATCTCAAAGTTCATGATTATCTATATTTAGACTGGTCATACGTTGCGAGGGAGCAGTCAAGTCGACCGGATTTCTCCTTGTCAAGTATTTTGTCTTCATTAACTTCATGTTTATCTAATGGATATTCATATTTCATGCTAAGGTAATTGAATTCAAATGCATGAACTTTGGTTAGATTTTGCAGATTCTAGTATACTTATTTTGATCTCTTTTCGATGATTATACACTTTATGGAATTGATTCACTATTTTGTATGGACAAATTATGTAATCATTGTTAAAAGTTTTATTATATTTTTGATTCTTTTATATATACTAGATCTACGAATTTCTATTCCTCATGATTCATTTATGACCAATGATTGATTCCTACTATATTGATATATTTTTTTTGGTCTATTTCAAAACACAATATGATGAACAAAATGTGTTTTGAAATCATTTTTAGATTTCTAGTTGGTAAACTATGTATTGCTTGATTTCAGTGTTCTTTGTTAAAGTTCAACCAACTATGTTGTGTTTTGATAAGTTTTTTATACTCTAGTTATGCAATTTTCTAAACTTGTCGTTACACTGTTCTCCTAATCCTTTATCATGATTATTTTTGCTTTCCTCCTTTACTTATGCTTGAGTTCATTTTAGCTCTAATTACGGGGGAGCTTATTTTTGATCATGTCCAAGGGGGAGAAATAAGTTTAATTTAGCACACAATATTCTCGTATTAAGTGTTTATTAGTGATACATGCATCTATTGTATATATATTAAACTTAAAGGATTTGCCATAATCAAAAAAGGGAAGATTGTTAGTCAAATGATTATATCATGTTTTTGAATATGGTTAATCAATTATGTTTACCATAATGACATCACTAATATTCATGTAATCACTATCATGTTGCTACTTAAACTTAGCATTGTCCTAATGTTCTACATCATATGTTTGTATCATAACGCATCATACTGCCTTGTTCTTCTAATATGTATTTGTAGACATGCTGTAAGCATGATCAAACATGATCAAACCAGTACATATGCAATGGAGAATTATTGATAGGCCAAAGACGACGATATATAAGGAGATTTCTCAGAACCGCCTATCAAGACAAAGTCCAATTCTTTAAATTCGAGTTACCTCAAAAGTTCTTCAATATATAATAAATTCTCAAAATAGTCTACCAAATTCTTTATTCGTTATAGACCATCAAGGATATAACTTAAAATCTCTATTCAAAGTAAAAAACCTCAATAAGCCTTAAGTAATTTCTAGAATCTTCAAAGTCAAAAACTACTTCTTCTTTTTTTTCCAACCTTATATACATAATTCTATTGATTGTCTTATGAACACCATCTAGTAGTCACCTCAACAAAAATAAAATTTCTAATTATCATTGATTCATCACCACTACCCAACTTAGAATCTACCAATCTTTTCTTTAAGAATTTTTTTTTAATCATTCAATAGTGCTCACCCGTCCTCAAAGGTTTTAACATAGGTTTATCATATATGATATCCCTTAATCGCAAAACATAACCACCTAATAATGCAATTGGCTAATGGGATCCATACCTAGTACTACCCATATATCTAACTTTCCATGAGCACAAGCGTTTGTCTTTCCGAAATAGGTGAAGTTGATAAACAATAAAGAGTTCAAGAAAGATGTAATCGTATACAAATATAGGGTTCAAAGATGATTGAATAGTTCAAAAGAGAGTTGTCAAGGTCGTTGCTAACGAGATCCTATTTTAGTAGATTCCTATTCGCATGCTCTATCAGTACAGTTACATAATCAATACGATATGTTCGGACCTGTCTAGAGTGCAAGTATATTTGTCTAATAAACTAACTTAACTATATCTCAATCCACGTAGAATAGTCATATAAAGAGTGAACCAAGTGCACTAAGGTTGATCACACCATAATACACAGATTCTAGTTAGACATTGTATTAGTGGGCGTTCCCAATAAAACATATATCCCGAACAAGCTCGATAAAAGAATAATCTTGTAAACTAGGTTATAATAGCAGCATCAGTCAAGATAGTCCAAAAATATAAGTACGTGAGATTATGTTGAAAGAAAGTATAAATAGTTCAAGTTCATCAAAATCAGTGTATTTACAGTTGTCCTACTATCTTCTTGTCTAAGGCTTTGGTTGACCAAATGGGGTATGGAACTCTAAATTTTATAGTCTTGGTAAACTTATATTCCTATACTAGGATATATTCAGTGTCATCCAACTATAATTCATTAGTGGGTCAAATGGAAAATGGGATATTAGGTTGTGAGGCTTGCTACCCAACTTACAAGAGTTCAACTAATAGTGTAATTGAATAATGGAGCATATATACATAGTACAAGTCATCTTTCTAACCTCTATTAAGTACGAGAAATAAGATTCAAGAAGCAAATCAAGGCAGTCAAACAAAAGTTCAAAAATAGAATCAAGGAATGAGATTAAGTATGTGGATGAGATCCTAGACTCTAATTATATATTCAGGTTTGCTTGGTACAGTGGTTTTACCAAACAATTTATTCGTTGACCTGCATGGGCCACTACAAAAATATATAACGTCCCAGTCCCAAAATACGTAGGCCTATATATGTAATATGCTAGCCATATAAGAAATATACGTAAGTTGTAAATGCAATATATAAATAGCCATAGCTCCCTAAATCTCATCCACAAAAATAAAAAACTAAAGATATTATAAATAAATTATGAATTGTCATTGTACAAGTTGATGGATGGAGACAAAGCTACTACTAACATTAAAGTAGAAAGAAGGAAATAGCAAAATAAAGAATACAAGCAGAAGGATGACCCAAGAGCACGTCATCTTCGATAGAGAAAGATGATCATGATCTTGGATGGAACTCCCGTGGAAAGTCATGAATAAATACACTAGAGAGATCACCAGGTCCTGAGAGGACATAAGAAGATACAGAAAAATACGTCATATAACTGAATATAAACTACTCAACAATAATTCAAATCGTAACATGGTTCAATACTCCATCCTTAAATTAGTGTACAATCCCCCCAACCAAACAAGGACAGGAGATGGCACCATAATCCACGATGAAGTCTTTTTTCATGCCATAAATCGAATGTAGATTCTGGATCACAATATGGTTCAGTATTTTATCATCGAAGCAGTCAATCACACCTACAATCAAACAAAGATAAGGTATGGTATACTAGTTCGTGATAAAATATTGTTCCAAGCCGTGATTAGGTATAAGTAAACAAACCAAAAAGTACATACACCTAAACATATAAGGTCGCCTAACTATTATATGTGAATACAATTTAAAAACAAACCTCCAACGCATGGCACTCTAGCTATAATGGGATTGGCATAGTCCTCTCTGTGGGCAATAGGGGCCTACGTCCACAACGTTCCTCGTTCGTCAAAGGGCATCAGTAACAGTAGGGGCACCTCACACCGTATCACCAGCGGAGCTTTCGGGTTACAAAAAGGAAGTGCATACTTGGACCATATGCTAAGGAAATGTCCTCCCCATTCCATGCCTATCTATGTCTTATCCACGACACATATAACCTCTATTAACTGTAAGAAAACTAATCATGTAAATACTATTAACAGTTAACCCTATCGTACGGTATATACGTATCGGTGTCCAGCCGGCTATTCAAGTCCGTGATCTACATGTAACTTACAACTTCGTGGCACACACGTGTCAAGGCTAATGAATGTAGCACAAATAAAAGACAGTCTTTTAATTCTAGGTCAAATGCGCATAGAACTAAATAAGTAATGAAAAAAGAACTAAACAGTATTTTTGCATCTAAATAGGATTTACAAGAAAATTTTATTTTGTAGAAAATAATAATAAATAAATGCATGCAAGATAATGAGTTAAAGTAAATAAACAGTAAATGGCAAGGTATCTTGCCTGGTAGTAGTGCCTGGTAGTGGTGCCTGGTGTGGTACGATGATCATGATGGCACAAAATTGACTTCGGTATTAAAACTTCACAAGATGGCCTCCGAAGATGGGACAGACTGTTCCATCGAGTCCAGAACAGTCAACTTAGCTAGGATCATCATAAGGAAGTCCAATTTCATAAGAGAATAGGAAATATGATTAGTTACGGTTAAGAATTGATAATCGATGTGATTGGTGTAAATAATATATATAGTATTTTAGAAAAATATTTATAAAATTTGAAAAAATATTTTATTAGTCAAAATATATTTTAGATAAATACTTGGAAAATAAAATGTGTTTTAGGCCAAAATCCTAAGTTTATAAAAATATGATTTTTAGATAGAAAAACTATAATTCAATAGTTAAAATACATTTAAGTAAATATAGAGAAAAACTTGTTTGGGCCAAAACTATACTTTTGTCAAATATGGTCTTTTAGATAAAAAAAACAATAAATAAAAATATAGTAAAGTACTATTTTAGGCTTCCAAGTCCAAATTATATTTTGTTGCAAATATAATTTTAGAAGATATTATACATATATTTTATTTTGACTAGTATCCTAATTAATAGCTAATGGTCATAAAATATAATAATACCAATATTACTATTGTATACATTCAAATTATGATAATAATAATAATAATAATAGTATCAAGAAATAACAACAACAACAACAACAACAATAATAATAATAATTATTATTATTATTATTATTATTAATATTATTATTATTATTATTATTATTATTATATTAATAATAATAATAATAGTAATAATAATAATAATAATTGATTACAGTAGCAGCAGCAGTGCTGCTGTTCTCCTTTTATTCTCGAGGAAGAGAGAGAAAAGTAAGAAAGATACAGAGAAAGAAGAGAATGGAGAGGAATTAGGGATCGAGAGAGACAGAGAGAGGGGATTTTGGTGAGGCTCATCGGGGGAATGCTCTGGCGATGGCTGCGGAGTCTACTAGTGCGGCAGTGGTCTCACGACGGTACGATCAATGGTGGCATGTGGTCGTGAACAACTCATAGAGGAGGGCGAATCTCGCAGAACTCGTCGGTAAGGCGGCACATGGACGGCGGTGCTCGATGTAGTTGATGCCGGGCACTAGCAGCAAATATTAGGGGTGACGACATTCTGGTCGGATGAGGCAGCGTCAACGGTACTGGGATGTCGTCAACTACAGTCATGGTAGTGCACTCTACGCTTGGAAGAACTAGGCCAGCGTTCGGCGGGGGCTTAGCGGATGGTCGTGAGAGTGGTGGTTCTGGTTGAGGGTTTGGTGATCTAGGTGGTGGTCATGGGGGTTCTGTGGAAGCTGTTTGTTGTAGGCACTCTGGTAAGCAGCGGCTACGGCACTGAATAGAAGAGGATGGCTAGAGTAAGGTTTAGGTTTGGTTTTAGGATTTGGAATTGTATCGAGGTGTCCGACATAAGAATTTATATTTTGTATTGGACATGTGTCCGGTGTGTCGGACACAGAGAGGATGTACTGGACGTATATGTAAAATACAATATTTTAAAAACATATCCTGGGTCAAACCCGAGCCCGTCATGGCTGACACGGAGAAGGTGGACACGATGCACAGACACTTTTGGATGGAAATTTTTAGGTTATGGAATTTATTTGAGTTTCTAGGAAAAAGTGCAAAGGAGCTCTCCTTAAATAGGAGGTGGAGACTCCTTGTTCGATAAGGCGTAGGAACTTTAGAAACCCCTTTTAGATAAATCTCACAATTAATTTAAATCAATTTAAAACTACGTTGACAAAATATATGAAGTACTCCTTTCGCGATGATGAATTATAGACAGAAAATATATAAAGACATGTAAAGTGTGAAACAAGAAAATATAACTATCTAAGTGTGTTGAAGCACTCCTTTCGACATATGATCGGCTGGTACACTACACCCTACAGTCTACATAGAATTTGCATTCCAACGGTCTAAATAGCATGAATATAAATAAAGTAAAGCATGGTCTACAGGTCTGATCACACATCTACTCTGTATTTTCTGCCTTGACACGACATAAAAAAATGGCATGTTTTGGAAAGAAGTTCATGATGTGTTATCCGTGTAACGAGCATGTCAAGAATCATATATCATACAACTAAATAATAAAATATAGTAATTAACAATATTGAAAAAAAGCAAGAAATGTACTCGCCTGTCGTCCTGAGCTGATGATATGGGTCTTGTGCCAACTCCGAGTCCAAGTAACCTATTATTTAAATATGTACTATCAATAAGTAAAACCAAATCAAGTCTAACTTACCAACTTTGATTTAATGGTCCTAGTTCAATTTCTAGACAACTTGTGTTTTTATTTGGAATGTCTTATCTGAAAATCTATTACCCAATTCATATGCTAACTTATCTTTAAATTCTCATATTTACCTATATACACCTGGTATGTGTCTTGTACCAATCTTGGTACAGGAATACAATGATACTAGATTCTAACTAGGCTTGATACTTATCTGCCCTATAGGTACTACACGTATTAGTACTTTATACACTAGGTAGCAGCTACTGTTGCAACTGAGTTGCCCACTGACCCTTTTTTATCCAACCCTATACAACTACTTAGTCATCAACCACCCACACTTCTTGTCTGTCCATGTGACCGACACCATCACATACCCATGCCCTATCTTATAACTAGTGCAATACCTGCCCTTAGCCAAACCATGTACCCTTGCTCAAAGTAGAATAGGAATACCCATAGGGTATTTTTCCTACTTCTTGTTGTTTATCTCTTTAGTTCAGTCCTACAAATTTCTACACAATTGATTCTACATAACCAAACACACTCGTGTGCTGCTCTGTGCAGTTGTTCCAACTGCTGCAAATCTGTATGCAGTCCCCTAACTTGATGCTTACCTACTGCTTGATGGCACTACACAGCATATCTACTGCTTGTGCCAGCAATCTGGACAGGAAACTCTCTATGTTACTGTCATCTAGTATTTTAACTAGGACTTCTCCTATTGTTGTTGAAATGTAGTTGTTAACCGTAGCCATTTGTAGTTTCCTACTATGTATACCAAAGTATCCTCCTTCCTGCAATGACATAGATACACTCTATGCGCACACTCATCAACCCGGTATACTCTAGCTTTTCCCTGATACATCCTAATACCTACTGCTACCTATACATGCCTAATTTCTTCCCTTAAAAATTTGTAACAACTCATCAATCTACTAACCTGTTAACTCTTGTCGATACAACTTTATATCCTTACTACAGTTTTTCTATCCCAAGTCCTATACACCTAAATATCCTTACACTAACTAATGTTACTGTCCTAATTATACTGCAACTGCTGTTGCACACAAAACCTCATTACCAAGAGTTACTGCCTAATGCCCATGCTATTATTACCCAACTGGTATAACCAGTACTGCAGTTTCCATTGCTTTGAAAACATAGGTACCTAGGCACACAACATAAGTATTCCTCCACTGCAAACCACACGCACACACACGGTTTGAACCCCTGTTCTTTTTCAACCCTTACCTATTCCTATAACACATATACACCTATGAATGAATCACAAGTAAATGCTTATTAGTAAAACACCTATACACCTGGCTACCTAGCATCTCACACAGGAACCAATCTCTACTCTATGTACAGATTGATTACACACATGGATACCTTATCTATGCAATTGTTCCTCATATATAATGTACATTGATACCCCCACTACCACTTGTACCCACAGATATAACTATACCTAGATACATGTAAATGTACATAGCCTTGTACTCCCCTAAACTCATATATTTGTTACTAATGTAGCAACAGGTTCATAAACCTCTGCTCCTAACTATTGTACAAACCTATGTTTAGTCTTTGCCAAACCTTGTTATTGCTTGGTTAGACACACAAGTATTTACCTATCATTGCAATATTTTCCCTATTCCTAAATCTATATAAAGCTGCCAGGTATACCCAGTTATACCCCTGTAGACTAGATGTGCCATATAGCCATTGTTTGGATTACCTACACTATTTGACTTCTTCTTTTGCATTCACATAAACAACTAAGTTTGGTATCCCACTGCCATAACCTACAATCATTGCTTATTGTATTTATTCTTTTCGGAGAATATCATCAAATATATGGTAACTTCTACCTATTCTCCTGCTACTCGAAAGAACCTTCATGAGTTCATTGCTACGTGTCTAGAAGTCTTTAACGGTGGACTCATAACAGGGATGACACAAAGGAGTTGGTAGCCTACTCGCAGGGGACTTGAATTGCTCTGCCTCTTGAGAGTTAGATGGGAAGATTTGATAGGAAGTGTCGGCTGACACCTCACTCCCATATATAGGTATCTTAACCTCATAATAAAAGATAAGAGGAAATCAATTTGAATTCCTATTACATAGTGAATTGGAAAGGGATATGTATGTGTATTTGCGGGTGGGGGTGTTCTTTCCCTACTTTAAATTTGAATTGATTTATTAACACAAAACCCACTTTTGTAACTTCAATTTGTAAAAACTTCCTTATTTGTTTTGGATTTTTGTAACAACCCTCTTTTCTTCCAATAATTTACATAAGCCCTCTTCTATTAATAACCTAATTGCAACTTGACCTAATAAAGTAATTATAATTTATTAGAAAATATATATTGAGGGTACAAGGGTATACAAATCTACCCTCCTTAGAATATTTTGTCCTTGAAATTTAAATATTGATACAGAAAAGGAAAGTACATCATGGCTTGAAAGGGTAGGGCATCCCTCTCGTACCTCATCTTCTCTCTCCCATATAGTTGTAGCCTATCTATCATAATCATTTCTATGGTCACAACCCCGATCTATTCATGTTCTAAGAAGTCGTATCTAAAATCATACACATGCAATTCCATTGAAAAGAAATCATTTATCGGTTATCAAACACGTATGGTTACGTTCCCTACCTATCGTGATATTATAGTTTCTACCAAGGGTTTATTGCTTACTATACTCTAGCTTGAAATTTATGAATGAAGACTATAAGGTACTAAGAAATCAAACATATCAAAAGATGGAAAGGAAGAAAACAAAACATGTTAACCCGTTACCTGTAGCATTGGTCCCGTCGACCATCATTGTAAAGCCTCTGCCCTGCTGGGGTGCCCCAGGTGGCCTAGTTAGACCCTTCTGATTAGCTGCTTCACCAATGGAAGGTGCAGCAGGATAATCTAGCATTTGGTGTATGGGCAATCCACAAAATAAATAAAACTTAAGTCTTCTCCTGTAAACATTTCGGCTAGGTATGTTCGGACTTCTTACAATAGGCACAAGTAGGTGCTTGTTGCACTTGCCTCTAAGGCTTTTGTTGAATACCAGCTCTAGCTGGTGGATGGTACTCCTGCTGAGGCTGGGAAACTTCCTGATAAATATAGGGATGCTTTGCCGGTCCATAGTTACCAACTCCTCCAGCTGAAACATAGGTCCTCTTGGGTTTAAGGTCTAGGTCCGCCTCTATTCTCTGGGCCACTGCTAAAATTCCTGTAAAAGTTATGGTACCTGAGGAAATATGAACCTTGATTTTCTTAGCCAAGCCTTATCAGAGTCTCCATACACGATCCACCGGGTCTCTGATCATATACTCCGCGAATCGACTCAATCGGTCGTACTCCGCGACATACTCATCTACGAATAAGCTGCCTTGCTCTAAGTTCTGGAACTGCTTCTCTAGAATGCCTTTGACCACCGTAGGAAAGAATTTTCTCTTAAAGAGGTCTTTGAACTTGTCCCAGGTTAGTGTCGGATATGCTAGTTATAGCTCATTTCTAAACCAGGTATGAGCGACGCCGTGAAGCAGCAATCCAACCGCTTCAATCTTCAGGTCTTCAGGGATCCGAGAAACCCTCATAATTCGCTCGATGTCTTCGAGCCATTCATCAGCGTGCGGGATTCCTTTGGTTCCATTGAACTTCCAAGGGTTCATATTTTTTGAAGTCCCAAAAGTTCCCTTCTCTCGGCTGAGTGGGCTACTGTGGCTACTGAGCAATCCTCTCTATGGCTGTCAAGGCAACATGCTGGGAATGCTCCATGCCTTCCTATATCACCTCTGTATGCTTCCTTTGGGCCTTCGTTTGTGCCTTTTGTGCCTCCATCGTGACTCTAATGAGCTCGTGTAAAGGTGCCTCATTAGCAGTCATATATGCCTCCTTGAGTTAGATTTGTTGGAGGGGGAGGAAGGCTCTCGGATGCAGCTGATGCAGTCTCCTGAGATGCAGAAGGTTGATGGTGGTTACCATTTGCTATAGCGTTACGAGCTCTAGTCCTGGGTGACATTCAAAAAGGTTGGAAAACAAAACAAAAAAATCAACGATATGGCACAAGATGTGATGTTTATTCAAGAAAGTAGTAAGGGTGGAATAGAAATTACAAATTTGAATAGAATGGAACTTCCTGGTCGTGAATGAGTATTCTCCAATTCCTAGTGATCTATATCCTATTGCAGGCACGTGATAGTACCCATGACCTAAATGTTATCACTACATCGCACTAGTTGCGAAGTCTGACCTGCATGGGCCACCATAAAAATATGTCACGACTCGTACCCAGAATTTGGGCATGAATCGTATGCACGCCCAGCCTACACCGCAGTATCGATGGTAGAACATTTTATTATCATAATATGATAAACAACCCACGCAATATATATATACATATATATATATATATATATATATATATATATATATATATATATATATATATATATATATATATATATATATATATATTCACTCCACTTGGGACGATAATAAATATAACTAAACTATACTCAATCACAGCTCTAAATAGATAGAACATAGAGAAAGAAATATAAAATCATAAATCCATAAAATAGATAAACTCTAGAAATCTATATAACAGTCAATGTCAAATAGCAATAGTCACTAAGCCCGGAGACAAATTCGGCCTCTAAACTAAATCTAATCTAACTAAGCATTGGAAGCTGGGTTAGGTGCTACAAACTCCTCCTATAATGTAAGGTCAGCCTCAGCTACATTTTCTCTATATGGACCATAATAAGTAGGGCATCCAATCCTCATCGTAGTCAACTAAAATGTTTACCCAGTCAGGATGGAACGAGTACAATTTATTGAGTGCACTTCCAAGTATATGATAACGACTATAAGACAGTTGTTAGTCATAAAATTCATGATGAGATATTTCAAGCAAATATGACCTAAAATATGATGAATTATAGACAGAAAATATATGAAGACATGTAAAGAGTGAAACAGGAAAATATAAATATCTAAGTGTGTTGAAGCACTCATTTCGACATGTGATCGGCTGGAACACTACACCACACAGTCTATATAGGATTTGCATCCTCGTAGTCTAAATAGCATGAAAATAAATAAATTAAAGCATGGTCTACGGGTCTGATCACACATCTACTCGATACTTTTCTGCCCCGATACGACATATAAGAAAAATAGCATGTTTTAGAAATAAGTTCATGATGTGTTATCCGTGTTCAATACTTCCCCGCCCCATCACACAAATGGATGCCTCATCCATGCTGCCTGGTATACCCAGTTATACCCCTGCAGACTGGACGTGCCATATAGACGCAGTTTGGATTACCTGCACTATATGACTTCTTCTTTTGCATTCACATAAACTCCTAGGTTTGGTATCCCATTTTCATAACCTGTAATCATAGCTTATTTTATCTATTCTTTTTGGAGAATATCATCAAATAGATGGTAACCTCTACCTATTTTCTTGCTACTCGAAAGAACCTTCGTGAGTTGAATTATTACTATCAAGAAGTTTTTAACGGTAGACTAAGAACAGAGATGATACGAAGGAGTTTGTAGCCCTCTCGTAGGGCACTTGAATTACTCTGCCTCTCGAGGGTTAGATGGGAAGATTTGATAGGAATGGTCGGCTGACACCACTCGCTCTTATTTAGGTATTCTAACCTCATAGAAAGAGGTAAGAGGAAATTAATTTGAATTCCTATTACAGAGTTTGAATTTGAAAGGGATATGTATGTGTATTTGAAATCAGGTAGGGTGGTGGTGTTTGTTCCCTGCTTTAAATTTGAATTGATTTATTAATAAAAACCCCTTTTGTAACTTTAATTTGCAAAAACTCCTTTATTTGTTTTGGATTTTTGCAACAACCATTTTTTCTACCAATAATTTACATAAGCCCTCTTCCATTAATAACCTAATTGCAACTTGACATAATAAAGATTGCGTCACCGCCTTCTCGTTGGAGGATAAGGTAGTCCCCAGCAGAGTCACTATTTTGTTCGACGTAACAAAAGGTTGAACAAACTTTTTGCTTTTTTAAACGTATACGGTATCTGCGTACAAAGAAGGAAGTCCTAAATAGGATATTCTAATTACAGGGAGAAGAGGTTTCTGGAAAAGTGTGACGATGGAGATCGAGCGCTGCAGTGGCTCCTTTACTCCGTTGATGATCTGAAGATGAATCAACCTTGCTATGGCTCTCTTGCGCCTTTGATGGAACTCTGGGGTCACCGATCAAGAGGTTGTCTAGATGAGAAGATTCCTTGAAGATGGTTGGTTGGTTCTTTGGTTGATAGGTGGATGAGGGTGGTCGACTCTTCGTAGATAGAGATCGCTGCTCCTTTGAAGATTGTTGATTGTCAATATTCCCTCTTTCTTTTTTCCACTTCTTTGGTTGAAGAAGAACTCCTACTAGTTATAGAGAATCGAGCACATATACGATGTGCATTAGGGTTCCTGAGATATGAAAGAATCTGTTGTCATTACATGGTACGGGCTTCTACGGTGCTGGCACATGGCGGACATCGATATTCTCCTCAAACAAGATCTTTGGTGGTTATAAACATAACCGAAGGAGGTGACACATGGCGCGTGTCGATTTGCTTGCTCGGATACAGTCGAGTAAATCTTGGGATTTCATCCTAGATTTGGAGTCTAATTGATCCTCATCTAAGATTTGAATCAATCTGATATGATATCTATCATGATTTAATCCCAATCTTTTCTACAAAATACAGTTTAAACAAACCAATTGGGGTGGACCCATGCTTCTTGTACCTCTGGTGTGGCCTAAGTGCTGCTGTACTTCTGGGGCGACGAGTAGACAGTGCTTCTGGAGACGACGGAACCTATGTGCTTTCACGCTACGAGTGGACTTGGCTTCGAATAACGACGAGACTTCTGTGCATGTAGAGCAACTTATGATGCTGTGTTTCGGGCTACCAGAGTCACTATTCTGTAGGCGACAAGTATGCTTGTGCTTCAGGTTGAC
This sequence comes from Iris pallida, assembly GCA_029216955.1. Taxonomy (NCBI): domain Eukaryota; kingdom Viridiplantae; phylum Streptophyta; class Magnoliopsida; order Asparagales; family Iridaceae; genus Iris; species Iris pallida. Next base: position 1,580,378 of record JANAVB010002399.1, read on the forward strand.
GAGATTACTGTACTTTTGGAGCGATAAATTGATTTGTATTGGTTGCAATGGGAGTTCCCAAGTATCTTACAGAGAAGTGACTTAAGCTTCTGATCCAGAGAAGATGATTGTATCGTAGGAATAGAGATGGTGTCAGCATATCACCATCCTGTGCCTCATGCATATGCAGGTAAGTACCTGCGCCTCTGAACAGTGAAGGCGTTGGCTACGAAGGGAAGGGTATGACACCCTCATGCGTCTGAGATTGGCGCAAGCAGATAGCTGCGCCTCTGGAGTGCAGACACTGTCTTCTGGAATAAAAGAAGGAGAGGGGGGACCTACCACCATCTTGTTTCTGAGGTTGGCGCAGAAAGGTAGCTGCGCCTCTGACTTGAAGGCTCTGGCTTCTTCAAGTACTGGGTTATTGATATGCTTCTGAGAGGCTGCGCCCACAAGAATATCAGAACATGCTTTGGTGGAGGTCAATCCTCCAGCATGTGTATCGAGAAGAAGGAAGGCTGCACTTCGATGAAGACTGTACCCCTTGTAGATCCCTCTAGACTTCTGTCGAATCTGTACTAGATCCTTTGTAGAAGAACAGAATTAGTACCTTATGTATGGTCCTGATGTGTCTGTACTAGACTTTGGTAGACGTGATAATGAAGGGACTTCTCTCCATATCTTCTGCTTTGTCTCTTTAGCAATGAGCCTCAGTCTTTTGCATCTTATGTGCTTTGGCGAATGGATGTCTTCAGCTGAGATTTTTCATGCTTCTACAAGACCCCTTTCAAAGTGTCCCAAACTTGAGTCAAGCTCGGGATACTTTCAACAGAAGCATGAACATGCGTCAGGACTGTACGAGCTTGGTGATGGCTGGTGTCACGCCTAGCGTTTAGCATTAATTGTCCTGAGTCATCATTTCAGAGCATAGGCTCCTGATGGCTTCTTGATATTGGAGCCTTCCGCATCTTTGCCAGGATCACGAATCTCTTTAGTAGAGGAGGTTCAGAGTCACGTTCCTTTGGTCACTTGCAGTACCACCATCTGTCATAGAGTGGAGCTTTAGCTTAACTTGTAAGCTTCCTTCTGACCGATGTCTGGCTCATGCTTGGACCACGCAAACAGCCTACATAAAGGACTGTCCTCCTTCAAGAGAAGACTCAGCTGCTTCGACAATGGCCTTGCTTGCCCGATGTTCAGCTCCTGAAGACCCTGGAGTTTGCTTGAGGCGGCCGTTGGTGGCAAATCTTTTTATCCAAAGAAGCTGTTGTAGAACTACCATTAGATCTCGAGACATCCTCCATTCTGGATGTCGTAGGCATCAATGGCGTCTCAGACCTCTGCTTCCTGGGTTAGGATTGCTTGCCATTCTGACCGAAGAATAGCAAAGCGTGTTGCTGCGGTTATTCTCGTCGGCCAGCTGGGGAGATAGGGGAGTCCTGTGCTGGTCTTCATCCCCGGCTCGGGCCAGTAGCAGCTTTGGGCAGTAGCTTCCTTTTGACCAGAAAATGATTGGCTCTGCCACCGCCTTGCCCGTGCTATTGAGAGCTTGTACCGTAATTTCAGCTTTTTTGTTACTTCTGGGTATGCAACTACGAAGAGTCTGTAATAGGTCTTTGTAGCCACATGTTTTTATATGTAGAAGCTTTCTTTTTTCCTTTACTTTTTTCTCCAGAGTAAAAAGGGAATCTTCATAATGGATTTGCTGACCAGAGGTAATATGGACGTGGTAGGCTTATTCTTTGCCGGGCTATAGAACAACAATCCAGAGGTAATTTGGACATGAATTGTTTTCTAGACCGTCGGGATAATCATAGAACTGATGCGAGAAGAACGACTACTCAGAGGTAATATGGACATAGTAGTCGCGTCTTCCAGGCGTAGAGGAGCAATCCAGAGGTAATATAGACATCAATTGCTTCATCTACTTAAGACAATACATAGGAGGGAGAGCGTGAAATCCCCTTACCAGAAATCATGGGCACCATTTTCAAGGGATATGGGTGCCTATGCTGGTTCTATCTTCAAACGTAATACTTCTTTACGAACTTGTCGTTGATGGGCATCATTAGCAAATCCCTATTAGGCTTAGCTAGCGGATAAGCACCGTTGGACTACACTGTTTCTATGGCGAATGGTCCTTCCCACTTGGGCTCGAACTTTCTAGCCGTCTTCTGGGTCATCACCATCGGTCTCCGTACTGCCAAGACGAGGTCGCCCACCTGGTAGGATCTTTCGCGGATCTTTTTGTTAAAGGCCCCAGAGATGCGAGCTTGGTAAAGCTCAATCCTTTGCTGCACGAGCAAGCGCTTTTCGTCCAACACTTCTAGCTCTTGTAACTACCTACACTGATTGTCTTCAATGGTTAACTGATTAGTGATGGCTACCCGTAAGGACAGGATTTGAATCTCCAAGGGGAGGAAAGCTTCGCTTCCATAGACCAAAGAGAATAATGTACTACCTGTAGGTGTATGAACAGTCGTACAGTAAGCCCATAGACATTCTCCTACCTTCTCATTCTAGTCGCGTTTGTTGGAGAAAATGACCTTTTTGAGGAGTTTGACAATGGTTTTGTTGAATGCCTCAGCCAATCCATTAGCTGCCGGGTTGTAAGCTCATATTCTGAATTCGACTTTTGTCACAGAATCGATGGAATGCATGGCTTACAAACTGAGGATCATTATCGTGAATGATCCTTCTGAGAACTCCAAAGCGGTAAATAACATGATGTTTGATGAAACTGATCACATCGGAAGTCTTCACCTCTACCAATGGTACTACTTCCGCCTATTTGGAAAAATAATTCGTAATGGCGAGGATGAACCGGTACCCTTTGGAGGATGGTGGACTGACTAGCCCCACGATATCCATTCCCCAGGCTTCGAATGGCCACGAGGCCACCATGGGGTATAAATATTTCGAAGGTTGATGGATAACATCTGCATGGAATTGGCATATCCGGTATTTCTTTGCATACTCAACAGCATCTGCCATCATAGTGGGCCAGTAGTAGCCCATATGGCACAGCCGATCTTGTAGCTTGTGGCCCGGCTGGTGGGCTCTGCAGGTTCCATCATATGTTTTTCTGAGTGATTCTTGTGCCTCTGTATGAAACAAACAGCATAAGAGAAGTTCGTCGCATGAGCTACGATATAGCATTTTGGTGGCTGAATCGTAGAAGAAACGGAGTGAGCGCCTCCTGATAGAAGCTGCCTTTCTTGGGTCTTCAGGCAGAATCCCATAGACTGCATAGTCTATAAATTGGAACCGCCAATCCCTGGTGCCTTCATCCAATTGTATGTGTAACAAGTAGTTCTGACATGCACGCAGGGCATTCTTTGGACAGACTAACTCCCGGTCCGTTCCTGAAATGGTATGATGAGATCCAATGGGTGCGGCCAAAGAGACGGCTAGACCAGCTAGTGCGTCGACCTCTATGTTCTACAACCGTGGCACATATTCTATAAAGAATCCTGTGAAGGTAGAGATAATGTCGATTGCCGCCTGGTGCTAAGGGATTAAGTCCTCATATCGTACATCGTACTGACCTCGAACCTGACTAATGATCAATTTTGAGTCTCCATAGGCCTCGATGTAGTCAATCCCCAACTGTTTGGCGAGCTGGAGTCCGACGATAAGGGCATTATATCTGCAGCATTATTGGTGTATGACTCAATGAGGGAATATGCACGATTGATAACTAGGCCGTTCGGAGTAACAAGGTCGATCTCGACCCCTGCTATGATTTCACCCTTTGGCCCCGCTCTTGAGGCTCCGTCAAAGAACATGTGTCATACAAAGTTGTCTGAAACTGCGTTGGCTCCAGTACTTCATCGGGGATTTTTTCGTAGAGTTTTTAATTTTTTGGCACTGGATGAACCACCAGAAATTCTGCCAACGCTTGGCCTTTGACTGCCTTTTGTGGGACGAACACCATGTCGTAACGAGTCATAAGGATTGCCCATGTGGCTAGTATGAATTCAATGCCCCTGGCTTGGTCATAAGGACTCTGAGAGGGTTGATCCTGGATACCAGATGGATCGTCTATCCGATCGTATAATGTCGTGTCTTCTGGATGGCGAAGAGAAGGACGAGACATTCCGTCTCAACATGATTATACCGGTGCTCGGCTCCAACCATGGTTCTGCTGAGATAATATATTTCTTGTTCATGGCCTTCTTCATTCTTTTGGGCTAATAAGGCACCAAGAGAATGATCCATGGCTCGGACGTACATTAGGAAAGGCTTCCCCACGACTGGGGCTACCAGTACAGGAGGGCTGGTGAGGTACTTCTTGATGTCGTCGAACACACGCTGGCACTCTTCGGTCCATTCAAAAGTGAACCCTTTCTTCATTACTCTGGTGAAGGGTTAACATTTACCAGAGAGATTTGCTATGAAACCTCCTTATATATGCCAGTCGCCCTTGCAAACCTCGAAGCTCTCGGAGGTTCTTGGGAGGTGCCATATCAAGAATTGCTTTGGTCTTCTTCGGGTCGATATGAATTTCTTTTGCTGTGATGATGAAGCCTAAGAACTTGCCACTGGAAACATCCAAGAAGGACTTGGTTGGATTCATTTTTAGCTGATGTGTCCGCATTAGATCGAACATCGTCCGTAGATCAACCAAGTGGTTGGATTTGTACTTGCTTTTGACGGCGATGTCGTCAACATAATACTCTACCATCTTCCGAAGATGGTTGCGGAATATAGTACTCATAGCCCTTTGATAGGTAGCTTTCATGTTCTTTAATCCGAAAGGCATTACTGTATAGCAATACACCCCCTTCGGAGTTCGGAATGTCGAATGCTTTTCATCTTCGTAGAGCATCTTAATCTGGTTGTAGCAGGAGAATCCATCCATAAAGGACATATGTTCGAAGCCACCGGTGTTGTCAATTATCACATCGGTGATCGGGAAAGGGAACTCATCTTTAGGACAGGCTGAATTGAGATCTCTGAAGTCTATCCAAATTCGTACCTTTTCGTTCTTCTTAGTAATAGGGACGACATTGTGACCCAATCTGGGTGCTGCTCTTCGCGGATGAAGCCACTCTCGATGAGTTTGTCGACCTCCTCCTCAATAGCATCCATAACATTGGGGCGGAACCGTCGCTGTTGTTGCTTAACTGGTTTAACATAGGGCAGGATATTGAGGCGGTGCATGGCTACTTACAGGTTTAGCCCTGACATATCTTCGTAGCTCCAGGCAAAGACGTCGATAAAGTCGCAGATGAGCTGTATCAGGGATTGTCTGTCATCTTTCGTTAGACTTTTGCAGATGAAGATGGACTTAGGTGACGCCTCATCTCCTAATTCGACCTGGACGACTTCATCTTCCGTAGGGGGTTTGTGCTGCTCAAAACGCCACTCCCATTGGGATCCTAAGCGCTGTGCCCAGGATTCGTCTTCGAAGTACTCGAGCACTTAGTCTTCGTCCTCGACTGTGGGGTTTAGAGAGACCATGTTGGCATATAGCATTTCCCGAAGGCCCCGAACGGCTCTGTCATCAGAGTACAGGGTGTCCTCTTGCTCGTAACCCAACGATATTAGAAGATTGACCACTTCTACTGCCACGTCGGGGACATGAATGACGTCACACTGCACCTTTGCGGTTGGACTACTCTCAGACTAGAGAGTAACTATGTTGGCCACGACGGTCTTCTCCTCATAATCCAACGATATGACGTTAGCGTTAATGAGGCGCTGAAGTTGTCCCTTCAACATATAGTAGTCCTGTGTTGAGTGATGGACATATTGGTGATAATGGCAGTACATGGGATGGTCCACCTTTTCTACTTTATTAGGATGCCTGGGTGCTGGGATGGACAGTTTTCCACTCTTCGTAAGCATCTCGAAGAGCTCCAGTGTATCCTCATCATTGAAGGAGTAAGTCTCCTTCGGCCTCTGTGCTTTCATAGACTTGGGGTTCGCAACTGCTGAACCTTTGGAGATGTGGACGGTCATGGCTTGCTTGTCTTCTCCGTCTTTGGGGTTGTTGCTGTATGAGCATCTCCTTTTGTCTTCGGGCGCAGGAAAGTGTAGCCCCAGGAGCTGCGCATCCTGGACTTTCATTTGTGCGGCATCCGCCTCTGTAATAAAAAGTGTTCACTCCGTATAGGGAGCACTGTGCCACAGTTTTATAGCGGGCAGCATGTTCTTATGACAGGAGTCCATGAGCATGGTCTCGGGCATACCAGGCGGTAATATGAGGGCTGCCTGGCAGAAGCGCTCGATGTATGCACAGACAGGCTCTTTCTCCCTCTGGACAATTTCCATGAGGGTCGACATGGTCATATCCATGCCTCCTTCGTAGAATCGGTCCACAAATTGAGTCTTCAAGTCTTCAAATGACGAGATGCAGTCGTCCAGAAGACTGCAGAACCACTCATAGGCTACCCCCAGCAGGGCTCTTATGAATATATTAGACAGGAGGGCGTCTTCTTTTTACAGGTGCCCGGTTACTGAGGCAAATTACCTCAAGTATTGTCGGGGAGACCCCTTCCCTTCATAAGGTATAAGCGTCTGCAAATTGTATTTAGAAGGATAGACGACGTTGTCCCACTCGACAGGGTATGGCTGTCGGATTTCCATCTTCCAGAGTGTTGCTTTCTTTTCTTTGGCATCATGACGAGCATACAGCTCCTTGATGGCCTGCTGTATCTCGGCCGACATTACAGAAACTGTAGCCGATAGAGTAGATGAGGATGGTCTTACCTAGTTGGCAGTAGGCAACCTGCTGGATTCGTCATTGGTTGGCGGATCACGCGCATGTGTAGAGGCAACGGGGACCATGCTACTCTTGAGGTCGATTATGACCGAGGACAGGGTCTTTATAGTGTCCGTCAGCGTATTTAACTTCGTCTCGAGGACTTCGATACGTCTGAGAGCTTCATTATTGTCTTCTCTATTGCCATCGGCCATGAACATAAATCGAGTGTGAGGGTAACTCGAGGGAGCCGTGGATCCTTTAATTTCTGGCTCAGACACCTGAGTCTCACAGTCCTGAGGATATACCGTATGATTGTGATCTTCTTCGGACTCAGTATGGTTTCTACCCTCGGTCTGGTGACTGGCTGTGCCAATGGAGACATCCGTAGTATATTGTGCCTCATCAGATTGGAACACAGGGTTGTTGAGCATGGTAGGGAGTTGGCTAATCCCAGTTTTTGGCAAGGCACCCAATGAAGATTTGAAACGAGTGCCTTGGAACACACCGTCATCCGGTACCTTAGCTTTGTTGTTCTCTGGCTTCTTTTTCGGTTTATCCACCGATAAGGGAGGATTCTGGGAAGGCTCCTTGAAAGCTCTGGAACCCTGCGCTACGTAGCATGTGGCGATGCGGGGCTCGTCTTCTCTACGGCTCACTGACCACCTGTTAGGCCTTTGGCATGGAGTCTACGTGGAGTAGAGTCTTTAGAAGATGGAGTGCCTGCTTGGTGATGGCACAACCGTCTGCTAAAAACGACAGTTGATGGTAATCTGGGTACAAGGGTGCTTTGATTTAGGCACGTCTTGTGCCACAGATTCTTCTTTCGCTTGGAAAAGGGTTGGATCTTCTATTGTAACACTGTCATTGTACATGCAGGGAAGCTGCATGTAAGCACGGTGTAACATTCACTTTTCTAAATAAGGGTAATTTTGAACTTTTGTAATTTTAGTATTTTAATAATGAGATTTAAATCATGTTTAATGAGATTTAAATCATGTTATGAATTTTTGGTAATTTTTAATTCTTTTAAAACAATTTTAATTTGTGATTTGTGATTTTGGTGTTTTGCTAGTGAAACCCTAAATACTACTTGACCTAGAGACTAACCATGACCATGAGAACCTAGCCATGTGATTAGGGTGATTTATTACTACATTTTTGTCCAAGAATATTTTAGTCATTTTGATTTTTGTGAATTATTTATTGCATTTGTGTTGTAGTTTTGACTTTTGCTAGTTGTGACTTTAGAGACTAGCCTAGAGGTTGACTTTGACTTTGGTCACTTAGTTAGCATGGTGTGGGACCCTAATCTAACTTAAGTTGGTCTTAATTAAGTTGAGTGTGGCTACGTTTCATGAGAGGATTGGAAGAGTTTTGCATTTGGACTTCTGGCTAAGGAGTTGAGCTAGCTAGTTAACAATCTTGGCCCAAAGCCCACCATGAGAAACCCTAACCCTAGCTCTTCTTTTGGTCAGCCACCACAACCACATATGACCTAATTTCCCCTATAAAGTCTCTTTTCATGACCACTTGCCTCTTTTAGAAATTCCCCTTTAGGAAACCCCTAATTTCTTCCCCCTTTCATCATTCCTCACCATTTGTCCACCAAATTGACCCCAATCTTTTGTAATTGGTTCTAAATCTGGAATAGACATTGAAGAGGCTAGCTTGCAAGGAGGAGAGCTCATTTGGACATTGCTTGAGGAAGGAGACTTCACAATTTGGGGCTTTTTTATTGAGATTGGCTCTCTATAGGTAATCCCTTCAAATTACCTCTAAATCCTGATTTATTTCCATTAATGCATCCATCTAGGTGTCCCCTAGCTGTAGGTGAAGTTTGGTAGGAATTAGAATTGTTTTGGTGTCCGTATCGGACACGTATCAGTGTCATTACTTATGTGTTTGCTGAAATGCCTCAATAAAAATTTTATTGCTGTTTTCAAAAAATAATTACATGAATTTGTAGATCTATATGTGCAGATTAATTTTCGTGAAGACTGAGTTGAATTTTGTGTTATTTTTGTGTCCAAAATTGGACTGGACACACTGTACGACACAGCCGCACGGGTGCCCTGCTACCCGATCCTAAATTCTTCCTCATTCGGACACGTAGAAACGTGCCACATGGCACAGAGGTGTGGGTCATCACTGACAGACCCTCTTCGAGTTTTGCGACACCTCGTGTCGTGTCTGACATGAAAACACGAATGCACTGGGTTTGCACTGACCCTGTACGCGTGCTCAATCGCGTCTGATACGGGCTTCGTGTCGCACGTAGACACGACGTAGACACGGTGCAGACACACCTATCCCTAGCCCTACCCCTAATCTAACTCTGGACACGAGCCCGAGACACGTGGTGCTGTGTGTTGTGTCCTGGAAGGATCGACAAACTAGTATGAGACAGTGCACTGTACTATCTTCGGTACTTAAATTTTGGAACTGTTTCGACCCTGTTTGACAGGACACGACTTTGACCCAATACAGTAACACACACACACGCCCCTATAACTCACCTACCCTCTGACATGAGCACGACACTGGTGGATGGACACACGAGTCCCTGGACCCTTCGACACCTCAGCACAAGCCCCCACTGTCACTGTTTATAATACTTTCTAATTTGTATATTTTTGATACTTCGTATCCTGTTTTTGGACACGTTTGGCTTCCTTAGGACACGTAGGGTTAGACCCTACACTATACACTTTGTTTCTCTAAATATTTTCGAGTTGAATGCATGAATTGGGTTTTAAAATTGATGTTCATATTTTTTACTGTGTCATGTTTATTTTTTACAGTTTTGAGAATTTGAAGTTGGGATTTGATTTCCCATTTTCCTGAGAATTTTATATGTTTTTAATCTGAGCATGTTATGAACTGTAAATTGACTTAATGAGATTATTCATTGTGAAAAACCTGAGATTAGTTCGAGTTCATCATAACTGAGTTGGGGTTCAGTCGAAACTTGGGTTTGATATTTCATGCAATACCTGAGAATGGATTGGGTTTCGATAATGTAGATGAAACTTGAGAATATATTTTGAGATTTGAATTTCATTCTCATTGTACTGAGATTTGATATTGGACTATAGGCTTTGGGTTTGATATTGAATCATTCACTGATAACAAAACTGTAAACTAAAAATCAATGTATGCAATATATGTTAATATACATGCAAGGTAATAGTATGAAGTATATAAATGCATGATATGAATTATGATATGTCTTTGTGAAGGATATGCCTGAACTGAAATGTGAAAACCTGAGATACACACACACCCACTCACTCTTTCACACCCCCCCTATTTCACTCTCACTATCACTCATTCACTTGTATCATCCTTTCCACACTCACACACACATTTATATATGATTCCACTTATCTCTCTATGTGTATATATATGTATATATACACTAGTGCCTATATATATATGTATATAACCTATATATATTGGTATATATACAATATGAATGTAAATGTATGAATGTATGTATGCATATGTGATACGAATACATGTATATAATGTAATGCATGAATAATGTAATGTATGTAAGGTATAGATGCAATGTAAGAACACATGTAATATAGGTATGTATACATGTATGTATACATGTATTTAGGTTTGGTATATAGACTTGTGTGGTTCATTTTGGCTTGTAATATGTTTGACTGCTAGTATAGGCTTGGTTAGGCCTAGAATGACTTGTTAGACTAGGATTGGACCTAGTATGGCTTACTTGACCTAGTTTGACTAGTGTAGTTGACTAGAGTTGACCAAAAGTTGACTTTAGTCTAGAATGACCTAAAAATCATATAGAATGCATTGTAAAGTTCAATATTCCCATTATGGACATGTTGTGACCTGTGTTGCTCTAAATAGGACTCATCTACTCTGTCTGGACATCTACACTTACCAGATACTCAGGGAATCAGACGAGTACATTCTCTAATCATTTCATACTTGTTAGGATTTATATTCTTACTCTAGATTACTTTACTTGATGTTGTCACATTGTTAACACGGATTAGTACTATATGGATTATTACATTAAGATGTTATCCCCCTCGGGAGCATCGGGTATATCATGTCATGTACGTTTCACTTTCATCATGTACTCCTGTGCTTTCACTATTCATGTATACTCTTGTGATTCATGTACTCTCATGTTCACAAAGTGTAGCACCCAGTTTCTAAAATAAGGGTAAATTTGAAATTTTATAATTTTAATCATTTAATAATGATATTTAAACCATGTTATGATTTTTTTGGTGATTTTAGTTAATTTAAAACTATTTAAAAATTACGACTTGTGATTTTGGTGATTGACTAGTGTAACCCTAGAGTTTGCTGAGCCCAGAGACTAACCATGACCAAGGAAGCCTAGTCATGTGATTAGGATGACTAATTATAACTTTTTAGCCTAGGGGTATTTTGGTCATTTTGACAATTTTGTGAAATTATAAATTGTATTAATTAAATATTGTGCTAATCTATTAGTTAGGGCTTGACCTAGAAGTTGAGCCTAATCTAGATAATAGTCATGACCATAGAGGCTAAGTTAGATGGTTTCAACTAAGTAATCATTTAGGTTAATATCTAGATATTTGTTAATAGGATATTTTAGGCTAAAGGTTAAGAAGGGTTACTTTAATTGTGAGCCTTTAGATTGGCTAGGAATTGTTGGAGAAGCCTTGACCACTCATCCTAAACCCTAACCCTAACCTAATGGCAGCCATCAAACATCCCCCCCCCCCCTCTATAAATACAACACATTAATCATTTGTATATTTTTTAATCATTCTTATTTGCCTCTTTTAGTGTTCTTCCTCAACTCCTCCCCAAATATCCAAAACAAGTCCAAATTGAGCCTAGTCTTTTGCATTGGACTCCCCTACAGTAGAGGGTACTATTTGTGGGTAGCTAGCAAGGATTCGGAGGCTCGGGATCGTCGCAAGATCGAGGGAAGCCCTCATTCAAATAGCTCTAAATTGAGGTTTCACCCTCAATAGGTAAAACCCTACAAACCTATTAAATTCTAGTTTTCTTCCCATGGATGCATTCATTTAGGGTCCCCCTAGGTGTAGCCCAAGTTTGGTAGGAATTCGTGTCCATTTCGTGTCCGTATCGGACACGTATCGGTGTTTTAAACAAGGTGTTCGATGAAATGTTTGTTAGAATTTAATTGTGCTAATTTCAGAAACTAATTAAACAGAAAATTAGGTTTTAATATGTATGTTAATATTCCAGAGGACTGAGCCAACTTTCGTGTCGTGTTCGTGTCCAAAATGGACACGCACACACGCACGCAGACAAGGTAGCAGTGCCCTGCTACCCGAGTGTCACTGTGGACACGACACGCCACGTGGCGACCTGCCACTTGGCACAGACCAAGGGGCAGTGACTGACATCACGCCCCTTGAATCTCGTGTCGTCTTGTGTCGTATCCGAGGAGTAATTGCTCCCGCACTGTTCCTGCACAGACTGTGCACAGGCGGAAATCCCCCTCTGATACGCGTGTCGTGTCACGTGCAGACACAGCGTGGACTCGTGTCAGGGAGTTGAGACCCTAGCCCTAGTCCCCCTTGACCTCTGTGCATGAACACGTGGTTTCTTGTTCCCTGTGTCGTGTCCAGTTCGACTCGGACTGACCGCACGAGGCAGTGCACTCGAGTGGTCTGATGCAGTGTTTGTTTTTGTTTAGGATACTTCGTGTCCAACTTTATGGACACGAACTCATCCCAATTGCATGTTTAAATATGTTTTTATAACTGCACATTAGAATTGAAGGTTTATTTGGGTTTTCGAGTTTGAAATTGGAAAATTGGTTTCATTTTCCTCTTTTCCTCTGATACTTTAATTCACTGAAATTTTAAGAACATTTAACAGTTTTTTTTGAATGATAAGTTAACTAGGATTTCATGTGAATTCGAACTTGGGATTGGGTTTTGCTTGCAAAAGGATTTTACTGATATGGGCTATTTGGTTCCTTTTCGAAATGATTTTCCTAGTTACCTGGGTTGATGATTGATTGTTATTAGAAATTGTTCAGGGTTAACTGAGTTTCTGGGTTTTAAATTCAAACACTGAAAACTGAGATTTCCAAGTTAGTAACCTGAGATTACCTATGTTGGTTTTAACCTGAGAATTAAGTTTGGGTTGAACATGTTAACCACTGTTAACTGAAATGGAAACCTGTTATTCACTGTTAAATTCCTAAGCTATAGGTTAATATAAATCCTGAAAGATTCATATGTGAACCTGAGATGATCAGGATTTCAAACCTGAGTTAAGGGTTGGGATTTGGGTTTTTGAATCTATTTAATACATGTAATATGGAGTAGAGGGAATGAAGGGTTGGTTCATTATAGATGATTCCTGAGAATGGATTCCCTTCCCTTTAACTATTTCAAATTCTCAATGATAAATTCTTATGCATTGGATTGTTTCACTCACTGATTTTTCCCTGTTTAACACACTGTGGACACTTGACACCTATATCTAGGTTACACACACACATGTTCTTCCCTTTCCCCTCTCTCTAAATTTGTGTTTGATTGGTATATATATATTTCTATATAGGATTGGTGTAGGTAGGCTATCCTTTAGGCTTGCCTATATACTCTAGTGATGTATATATATAGATATAATAACTACATAGAATGTTGAATGTAAAGACTTTGATGGTATATATGATATTGATATTGATATATGATATTGATATAAGGTTTGGCATAGGCTTGGTATAGGCTTGGCTTGGTGTAGACCTAGTTTAACCTAGACAGTTGACCAAGAGTTGACTTTGACCTAGTTGACTTAGAATCATGTAGCTTGCACTGCAGATTCCATTTTTACATATTGAACACATCTTAACATGTTTTACTCTAAATAGGACTCTGTGACACCAGTTCGGACATCTATTCATATCAGTCATTCAGAGTGACAGGCGAGTACATTCTCTGATCGTTTCATACTTGTCTGGATTTACATTCATGCTCTAGATTACTGTACTTGATACTGGCACGATTGTTATCACGGATTGGTACTATATGGATCTTCTTTTGCGATGCTATCTCTATTGTGCTCAACAGATACATATTGTTATGTGCGTTTCACGAACATATTGTATTTATTGTACACCCCCATTCATGTATACTCATTGTGCATATTGCACTCTCATTATCACATGAGCTTCATGGAGACTATTGTACAAGGTAGCGTAACTGGATTGGATCCTTGTGTATTGATTGGGGAGGGTGAGTAGGAATGGTTATGTGATCAAATCCCATTGTACAACTATTGTGCGCTTCCATTGTACACTCACGTTATGATGGATTTGACCTATTGTTATTGTTATTGTGCAACCTAAGCCGTTTACATAACCATATTGTGCTCTAAATCACTAGTATTGCAGTTTTACTTATCCTATATATATTTCAGTTATAAACTCTCTCTTGTTTTCATATACATCTTCTTACAGTTCATGTATCTTACTCTTCTGCATGCTTATATTTCCTAACATGATATGAACTGCGTGAGATGTATTATGCTCGCTCCTGTCCTGACTGGACCTGTTGAAAATATTACAGATGATGATGATGACTGCCCTACCTTCTATGGGGCACAAGAGGGTGACCTTCAGGAGCCCGAGGAGCATCTAGCTCAGTAGAGGGTGCCTAGCCTAGTCTAGTCTAGTCTAGTCTAGTATTTACAGCTTTCAGTTTGTATCGGATTGTTCCGATTGTTTGTTGAGATCTAGTTATATTTCAGGACTTGTATTTATTTGTGTTGGACATCTACTTTGTGTGGTGTGATAACTCTTTTTTATATTCAGTTCCTTTCTTTTATCTGATTCCATATCGTGCTCTATCTTTCCTAGACTTGTGATTGAGATAGAGTTGAGATGTTATATTATACCTCCGTGCGGAGATGATATGTTTATATCACATTATTGTTAGATGTTAGATGTTATAGACGAACTCTACAGCGTTCTACCGCCGATACTGCGGCGTAGGCTGGACGTACCCACGTTCTCGTGCCCTTCCTCAGGGTGCGGGTCGTGACACGTTTTTGTGGTGGCCCATGCAGGTTTGAGTCGCAACTAGTGCGATTTCGTAGTGATGCTCGACTTAGAGTGCTGCTACGAGCCTGCTGTTAGGATATAGGATTAGGCAGTATAAGAGTTACTCAATCACATTTTAGGAAAAACTCTGATCTTTTGATTACCATGACAACTCTTCTTGTAACTGAATTTAATTGTCCTTCCTTGATTTTCCTTATCATGTGCCATATTGATATCCTTGTTTCAATCTGTCCTCAGGATGCCGCTTACCTCGTTCTCAGGCAGCAGGGACTAGTACAGTTCCAGAGAGGTCAGATCCGGGAGGTCTTCCACCTCCGGCTACGGGAGTAGCAGCTGAGGGAGCTGCCACCACAGTTCCTGCCCTTCAGGCAGGAGTAGCAGCGACTGTTCCAGGAGGTCTTCCACCTCCAGCTACGGGACCGTCCATAGTTATTCCCGAGACTTTTCTACCGCCACCTCCGCTACCGACAGATACGCAGCAGATGATGGCCCTTATACTGCAGATGATGCAGACCCAGAGGGCCCAGGCAGAGGCACAGCAGCATCAGGCTGACGCATCCCACCGTCAGACAGAGGTTCTACGACAGAGTATGGAGAACTCACATCAGCTTGCACTGGCAGCAGTAGAGAGAGTGGCACCTACTGGCCAGCAGCCGTACCAGCAGCAGTCTAGGCCGGGGACAGTATTGGACTTTAGGAAGATGAGCTCCAGGGACTTCACGGGCACGGAGGGCATCCTCTATGCAGACGACTGGCTAGAGGATGTGCAGCGGAGCATGGAGCTGGCAGAGCTTCCTAGGGCACTTTGGGTTTCGGCCGCAGCCAGCCGATTCTTCGATATCGCACTGACATGGTACCGCACGGATCCTCAGGCGTCGGTAAGAGGGCTGACATGGGAGAACTTCCGAAGGCTCTTCAAGGAGAAGTTCTTCCCGGACGTGGCTCTTACAGCATTGGAGGGCCAGTTCGTGGGTCTAGTACAGGGGAACTCGTCAGTGGACGAGTATGCAGCTGAGTTCTTCCGCCTTAGCAGGTTCACTCCCGATATAATCCAGGGTGAGGGGCAGAAGGCTCGTAAGTTCCGTAGGGGACTTATTCATGCAGTGCGCACCCGCACCTCAGGTCGCCGTGACGCGACGTTCGATCAGATATTGATGGACGCGCAGATTGCAGAGGAGGACTTCGGCCTCAAGCCGAAGAGGGGCAGTGATACCTTAGGGGCTAGTTCTAGTGCAGGGCCAGCCAAGCGCCCTCACATCCAGTAGAGGCCAGCTCAGCAGCCGTTTCAGGGCCAGGGACATGTACTTCATCAGCAGGCACCCAGGCAGCAACAGCCCTCTACATGTGACTTCTGCAAGAGGCAAGGTCACCGATGGAGCGACTGCAGGAAGAGGCAGGGCCTGTGTTTACTTTGTGGTTCAGCAGAGCACCAGTGTAGGGATTGTCCCAGGAACAAGGCACCAGTGACTCAGGCAGTAGCAGGAGCTAGAGCTCCGACAGGGCAACAGACGGGACCACCGTTGCAGACTCAGCAGCAGAGGTTTGCCCAGCATCAGCAACAGGCCAAGGGAGGCCAGCAGGGGCGAGCTTTCGCCATGGCAGTCGAGGATGCACAGGCAGAGGGAGAGCTGATTGCAGGTTCCAATCTTTTCGATTCCATTTCTGCGTTTGCTCCCTTATAACTGTCTTGAAATTCGATTCTATCCGTACCTGGTAGTTGATAAATTTTGTTCAGATGTTTTATTGTGATTTATTTCTTCTAAGATAAGTCGTATGGGCTAGGTCGCCTCGATTATGGGATCTAGAGTCTTCTATAGTTATGTTAGCTGGCATAGTGAGGACATATAGTCAGATTTTGGACGTATTTCTCGGGTGTGGGAATTTAAGGTTTTCGCGGCCAAGCATGCGGCAATGCGAAAATTTTAAATACCATGATTCTAGAGGTATGTACCATAGTCAAGGACTTTGTGAATATCGTAGCCTTGCTCACTAGCATGACGAAGATTCCGAGTATCATGATTTTGGACAGACGCATATGATTATCGGACTGTATGATTGAGACTGTGATTATTGTTGGGGGTTTGACCTAGAAGGAGTACGACCATCTTAATTTCGAGGACGAAATTCTTCTAAGGAGGGTAGACTTGTAGCACCCAGTTTCTAAAATAAGGGTAAATTTGAAATTTTATAATTTTAATCATTTAATAATGATATTTAAACCATGTTATGATTTTTTTGGTGATTTTAGTTAATTTAAAACTATTTAAAAATTACGACTTGTGATTTTGGTGATTGACTAGTGTAACCCTAGAGTTTGCTGAGCCCAGAGACTAACCATGACCAAGGAAGCCTAGTCATGTGATTAGGATGACTAATTATAACTTTTTAGCCTAGGGGTATTTTGGTCATTTTGACAATTTTGTGAAATTATAAATTGTATTAATTAAATATTGTGCTAATCTATTAGTTAGGGCTTGACCTAGAAGTTGAGCCTAATCTAGATAATAGTCATGACCATAGAGGCTAAGTTAGATGGTTTCAACTAAGTAATCATTTAGGTTAATATCTAGATATTTGTTAATAGGATATTTTAGGCTAAAGGTTAAGAAGGGTTACTTTAATTGTGAGCCTTTAGATTGGCTAGGAATTGTTGGAGAAGCCTTGACCACTCATCCTAAACCCTAACCCTAACCTAATGGCAGCCATCAAACATCCCCCCCCCTCTATAAATACAACACATTAATCATTTGCATATTTTTAATCATTCTTATTTGCCTCTTTTAGTGTTCTTCCTCAACTCCTCCCCAAATATCCAAAACAAGTCCAAATTGAGCCTAGTCTTTTGCATTGGACTCCCCTACAGTAGAGGGTACTATTTGTGGGTAGCTAGCAAGGATTCGGAGGCTCGGGATCGTCGCAAGATCGAGGGAAGCCCTCATTTAAATAGCTCTAAATTGAGGTTTCACCCTCAATAGGTAAAACCCTACAAACCTATTAAATTCTAGTTTTCTTCCCATGGATGCATTCATTTAGGGTCCCCCTAGGTGTAGCCCAAGTTTGGTAGGAATTCGTGTCCATTTCGTGTCCGTATCGGACACGTATCGGTGTTTTAAACAAGGTGTTCGATGAAATGTTTGTTAGAATTTAATTGTGCTAATTTCAGAAACTAATTAAACAGAAAATTAGGTTTTAATATGTATGTTAATATTCCAGAGGATTGAGCCAACTTTCGTGTCGTGTCCGTGTCCAAAATGGACACGCACACACGCACGCAGACAAGGTAGCAGTGCCCTGCTACCCGAGTGTCACTGTGGACACGACACGCCACGTGGCGACCTGCCACTTGGCACAGACCAAGGGGCAGTGACTGACATCATGCCCCTTGAATCTCGTGTCGTCTTGTGTCGTGTCCGAGGAGTAATTGCTCCCGCACTGTTCCTGCACAGACTGTGCACAGGCGGAAATCCCCCTCTGATACGCGTGTCGTGTCGCGTGCAGACACAGCGTGGACTCGTGTCAGGGAGTTGAGACCCTAGCCCTAGTCCCCCTTGACCTCTGTGCATGAACACGTGGTTTCTTGTTCCCTGTGTCGTGTCCAGTTCGACTCGGACTGACCGCACGAGGCAGTACACTCGAGTGGTCTGATGCAGTGTTTGTTTTTGTTTAGGATACTTCGTGTCCAACTTTATGGACACGAACTCATCCCAATTGCATGTTTAAATATGTTTTTATAACTGCACATTAGAATTGAAGGTTTATTTGGGTTTTCGAGTTTGAAATTGGAAAATTGGTTTCATTTTCCTCTTTTCCTCTGATACTTTAATTCACTGAAATTTCAAGAACATTTAACAGTTTTTTTTGAATGATAAGTTAACTAGGATTTCATGTGAATTCGAACTTGGGATTGGGTTTTGCTTGCAAAAGGATTTTACTGATATGGGCTATTTGGTTCCTTTTCGAAATGATTTTCCTAGTTACCTGGGTTGATGATTGATTGTTATTAGAAATTGTTCAGGGTTAACTGAGTTTCTGGGTTTTAAATTCAAACACTGAAAACTGAGATTTCCAAGTTAGTTACCTGAGATTACCTATGTTGGTTTTAACCTGAGAATTAAGTTTGGGTTGAACATGTTAACCACTGTTAACTGAAATGGAAACCTGTTATTCACTGTTAAATTCCTAAGCTATAGGTTAATATAAATCCTGAAAGATTCATATGTGAACCTGAGATGATCAGGATTTCAAACCTGAGTTAAGGGTTGGGATTTGGGTTTTTGAATCTATTTAATACATGTAATATGGAGTAGAGGGAATGAAGGGTTGGTTCATTATAGATGATTCCTGAGAATGGATTCCCTTCCCTTTAACTATTTCAAATTCTCAATGATAAATTCTTATGCATTGGATTGTTTCACTCACTGATTTTTCCCTGTTTAACACACTGTGGACACTTGACACCTATATCTAGGTTACACACACACATGTTCTTCCCTTTCCCCTCTCTCTAAATTTGTGTTTGATTGGTATATATATATTTCTATATAGGATTGGTGTAGGTAGGCTATCCTTTAGGCTTGCCTATATACTCTAGTGATGTATATATATATAGATATAATAACTACATAGAATGTTGAATGTAAAGACTTTGATGGTATATATGATATTGATATTGATATATGATATTGATATAAGGTTTGGCATAGGCTTGGTATAGGCTTGGCTTGGTGTAGACCTAGTTTAACCTAGACAGTTGACCAAGAGTTGACTTTGACCTAGTTGACTTAGAATCATGTAGCTTGCACTGCAGATTCCATTTTTACATATTGAACACATCTTAACATGTTTTACTCTAAATAGGACTCTGTGACACCAGTTCGGACATCTATTCATATCAGTCATTCAGGGTGACAGGCGAGTACATTCTCTGATCGTTTCATACTTGTCTGGATTTACATTCATGCTCTAGATTACTGTACTTGATACTGGCACGATTGTTATCACGGATTGGTACTATATGGATCTTCTTTTGCGATGCTATCTCTATTGTGCTCAACAGATACATATTGTTATGTGCGTTTCACGAACATATTGTATTTATTGTACACCCCCATTCATGTATACTCATTGTGCATATTGTACTCTCATTATCACATGAGCTTCATGGAGACTATTGTACAAGGTAGCGTAACTGGATTGGATCCTTGTGTATTGATTGGGGAGGGTGAGTAGGAATGGTTATGTGATGAAATCCCATTGTACAACTATTGTGCGCTTCCATTGTACACTCACGTTATGATGGATTTGACCTATTGTTATTGTTATTGTGCAACCTAAGCCGTTTACATAACCATATTGTGCTCTAAATCACTAGTATTGCAGTTTTACTTATCCTATATATATTTCAGTTATAAACTCTCTCTTGTTTTCATATACATCTTCTTACAGTTCATGTATCTTACTCTTCTGCATGCTTATATTTCCTAACATGATATGAACTGCGTGAGATGTATTGTGCTCGCTCCTGTCCTGACTGGACCTGTTGAAAATATTACAGATGATGATGATGACTGCCCTACCTTCTATGGGGCACAAGAGGGTGACCTTCAGGAGCCCGAGGAGCATCTAGCTCAGTAGAGGGTGCCTAGCCTAGTCTAGTCTAGTCTAGTCTAGTATTTACAGCTTTCAGTTTGTATCGGATTGTTCCGATTGTTTGTTGAGATCTAGTTATATTTCAGGACTTGTATTTATTTGTGTTTGACATCTACTTTGTGTGGTGTGATAACTCTTTTTTATATTCAGTTCCTTTCTTTTATCTGATTCCATATCGTGCTCTATCTTTCCTAGACTTGTGATTGAGATAGAGTTGAGATGTTATATTATACCTCCGTGCGGAGATGATATGTTTATATCACATTATTGTTAGATGTTAGATGTTATAGACGAACTCTACAGCGTTCTACCGCCGACACTGCGGCGTAGGCTGGACGTACCCACGTTCTCGTGTCCTTCCTCAGGGTGCGGGTCGTGACACAAAGCCTCATGTATACCTTCATGTGCACCCATTTATGGGCCCTTATGTGAAATATTGTACAATAACATAACTTGTCTGGATCCTTGTGTATTAATTGGGGTACGGAGGAGTAGAGGCAATCATGTGAACAATTCCAAGTAGTCATTGTACAAACTCTTTAGTGTAATCATATAAAAATTCAAGCCGTTCACATGTCTATCTTGTACTCTACATCACTAGTCACTGATAGTTCTCTACTTATAGTAGCTATTTATATTACAGTTTTCTCTCTTCTACTACATGTACTTTCTTTTATCGTTTCATATATTTTACTCTATTGCATGCTTTATATTCCTGCCTTGATATGAACTATTAAGATTTCGTGCTCGTTCATATCCTGACTGGACCTGTTGAAAATATTACAAAGGATGACGAGGACCTTTGCCCTGCCTATTATGGAGCTGCCATAGATGACACCTGTGACTTGGACCTTCAGCAGGATCCATCAGCAGTAGAGGATGTCACCCCTATAGTTTAGGCTAGTTAGCTTAGACTTATATCTTATTTTGATGCCGTGTCTCATTTGGATACGTTTATGTTTATATTTGGGATCTTGTTATTATTCTGGATTTTTGTGGAGATGTTATCTTAGACACTTAAACTTCTTCTCCTGTTTGTATTTCATTTGGTGATTTTCATTATCTATCTATCTATCTTATCGTACTTCTACCTTAGTTGTGATTGAGCTGTACATTTCTGTGTTTTCCTCCATCTATAGGGTATATAATGTACATGTACCTTATAACTGTTAGATGTATATGACCTAGAATAGCATTCTACGGTCGATACTGCGTCGTAGGCTGGACGTACCCACTTCTCTTGCCCCTACACTGGGTGCGGGTCGTAACACGTTTTTAGTGGTGGCCCATGCAGGTCTAGTTATGTAGTGGTATTCGAACTAGAGTATCACTATAGCCTGCAGTAGGATATATGATATAGTTTTGAAGGTACTCAATCATACCTAGGAAAAACTCTTATCTGATTCTGTCATCTAGAATTCTTGCTGCTTATTTTCTTCCTTTGAAATAAACTGTCCTCATTTGACGTTATCGATTCATTCTCGGTAATTGCCTTCTTGTTTGATCTGTCTCCAGGATGGTGCAGACACGATCCCATCGCTCTGGCCAGAGGGATACTAATAACAGGTCTGCCACCTCTCGTTCGGCTTAGCTCGGTTAGGCAGCTCCCATGGTACCTTCTCATGTTGGAGTTTATGCCGCATTCGGGTGTGCACCTCCGCCTATTCCGAGACATTCCTCCGTCATTCCTGATTTCTTCCAGCAGCAGCCGCTTTCTGGATTGGTTGACGCAGCGCAGTTGTTCGCCTTCTTTCAGAGGATGGTGGAGGCCCAGTAGCAGCAGTCCGTTCATTTTCAGCAGGGCATAGAGAATGCCCATCAGCTTGCCCTGACAACGGTGGAGAGAGTCATTGCGCAGCCCCAGGGAGGCCAGATACAGTAGTATCAGCCGAAGACACCAGGGATCTAAGAGTTCCAGAAGATGCATCCGCGGGACTTCTACAGCACAGAGGGATTCTATATGTAGATGACTAGATAGAGCACGTCGAGGAGATCTTTCGGCTGGCGGAGATTCTAGCTCGACTGCAGATTGAGGCGGCAGGTAGCTGTAGAAGCATAAAAATTTTAGCAGACTGGACATATGCGCCCAAGTCACCAATGAAGCCTTATGCGCCCATGCCACCAATGAAGACATATGCGCCCAAGCTTCCAGTGAAAACATATGCGCCCAAGCTTCCAGTGAAGCCTTATGCCCATGTGCCCATTCTAGGCTACTCCAGAAGGGCGTATTGCCCAGTTTTAGGCTATGCGCCCAAGACAGAACAGCCCCTGACTCGGTCAAACCTACGATCAAAACGTACACCGAAGTATATGGTCACGTCAGTCTCCACGAGCAGTCGTACACCGAAGCATGCGGCCATGTCAGCACCATGATCAACCCACGATCACGCAGCCTGCATGCGCATGCGCCTACACCCTATGCGTCCAAAGTAGGACTATATACCCACATGAAAACCAGTGTGTTCCCTCATGTGGGCTTATAACATCATTCCAGCTCAAGAACGACTATAAAAAGGGATCTCATCCCTCTTCAAAACATAGAACGGAGAGCATTTTCAAGAGCCAAATTGCTGCACTTCTTGCCAGTGAGCCGAGAGTTAGCAATTTTCTTAGGTTTTCTCCCACTTTTGTAATCGGAGTGTCAACGAAGTAAATGAGCAACTGTCATTCGATCTCTATCGTCCCATTCTTCAGAATTTTTTTATACTCGGGGATCTTCAGCGCATGATCTCTCAGGCGTACTCGATTTGTGGTGCCTTGCGCCAATAAAAAAAGATATCGTTTCTTCTTCTTTTTGTGCGTGTCTACAAAAATGGTGACTCTGCTGGGGACTACCTTTTCCTCTGACGAGAAGGTGGTGATGCAATCCGATACCGATAAAGTGGGGAGCACTCAGAAGATGCTGATCGTGAAGTTCGACCAATAGGCATTCGAAGAGATGCTCTCGAGGGACGCCTCTACCCCCTCATAATCAGCAAAGCCAAACAAGTCTCATAAGACTTGGCTTCCAAAGACCCGCCGTGCATATCCTGCCAGTGTCATAGCAGATATGCAACTGAAGGACTCTGTCACATGGGCGCATGGCTCTGCCATAAAAGCTCTACAAATGAAGAAGGCTCACACCGTTCCGGGCTCTACTAGCCCAGCGACTTCCCTCTTGTGCAAGCAACAACAGAGTGTTCAATGCTCGAGAGTTGTCAAAGGAAAATACTACGATGCCGAAAAATAGTGTATAACACTCTGGGAAAACTCAGTGAGGCTCACAAATGAAGGAGGTGAGGCTGAGAGAAAATAGCGCTGCTCCACCAAGTATGCGTCCAAAGCTATACGCCCAAGGGGGTGTGTGGGCGCATAACTCTGATTAGAAGGCTTTTATTTTCGACAGATTGTGCATCCAGGGCCATGGGCCCAGGCTCAACTGACCCATACTATGCGTCCACATCGAGGAAGCAGAGACATGCTGCCAAGAGGCATGCGCCCAAAGGCAGACTCCAGGGCCTATGCGCCCATAGCAAAAAGACAGGCCCCAACGCGTATAGCATGGGGCTGTCTTCAAGGTCATCACAGAACTTAGGTGTGGGGATTGCCGCTGCACATGAACTAAGCCTGGATGTGCCAACCCTCCTTACAAACCCACATGCAAAGCTCGGTGATGCATGTAACATGGGTTTTAAGGCAAAACTCCCTTCCGCTGACTTATGCGATATTATAAATCATAAATGTAAAGCGAAGGAGGACAGAAGAATCCCTAGTGTACATCCGTGCACCAGTATTGTCATCAACTATTGCTGCTTCAAAGCAACGATAGTGTCTCAGAGGCAGTCCGTGTTTCGACGGCTGTATTTTTCTGACGATAAAAAGTCGCTATGTGTTTCATCCAACATGGCTTCATGGGGTCCCCCTTATGGAAGCCCCAATCAAAGACGGTGGACCACGAACCCAACTTTCTCTCTCAGTTCTGCGAACAGAAGAAGAAACGTCTGCCAACAGATAGCCGACAGGCTGTCACATCTGCAAGAGTCTATATGGGTACTCGATCGAAGGCAAGATTTCGTATAGATGACGAGGACTCCCAAGCTGGAGGTATTATTCCCTCAAAGTCTGAAGCAGATGACCTTCATACTAGGGGTAGCCTTCCAGACGATGATGGCCTCTCCGAGTCTGACGGCGACTATCTACCTCCCGTACCTGAAAATGAGGGACTTGTCAACTCAGAGACAGATAGTATCAATACCAGTTGTAATATTTCCTCTATTCATCCTTGCATGTTATCTACATACATGGCGGACGGAGAAAGACCTGAAGAAGCCAGTGATCAGACCAACAAACGGCTAGAGGGTCATGAAACAGCATTTGCTAAGATCATTGATATGCTTAACAGTATCATGGCGGTCCAAGCTGCTGGGGTTGTTCCTCCACCTCAACAAAACGTCTCGGCTCACGTTAGTCCGGCTCATAGCAACAACCCTCCTTCACTACAAAAGGAGTATTATATCGTTGCACCTCCTCCAAATCTTGCAAATGCTGGGGGTGGTCCTTCACCAACGATGCCTGACAATCGTACAGCAGCCGTTTTCCAATACCTGCTCAATCAACAGGATGCAACTGATTCTCTGGTTGCCCGTCTAGACACCATCTCACTCAAAGACGAGCTTCAGAAGATGGGGATATCTCAATCTTATCCTCCTGAATAGGAGAATGCTACTTGCCCTCCTAACTACAAGCCGCTGACGCTAAATTCATTTGACGGGATGACTTTTCCTCGTCAACACATGACATACTTTAACACACAGACTCTACACTTACCCAAGGATGATCCGTTCTTGTCAAAGCTGTTTATTAGCACCTTGTAGGGGGTAGCTTTCGAATGGTTCTGCAGTCTGCCTGACGATTGTATCAATTCTTTTAAAGACTTGGAGAGGTTGTTCTTCAACAGGTTTTACGATAGTGGCATGCATGTTAGTATGTCCACCCTCATCGAGACCAAGCAAAGGAGGACTGAGTCTGTCATTGCTTTCTTGACTCAGAACTTATGGATACTTGTCGACATAACTTCCTTCCTACAGTAAAGTTTTGTCTGGGTATACATAAGAATGACATGGCCCACTTTCATTAGGGCCGCTGATGCTGCTGAAAACGACGTCCCTAATTTGGAATTACTGGGATTGAAAACACCCAATTCTGAAGACAAAGGCAAGCATCCTCAAACTATCCCTGTCCGTGGGTGTAAAGGGAAAGAAGTCTTGAAGGTCGACACTTCTAAGGGAGCTTCCAATTCTCAGGGCACCTCTGACAAACATAAGGAGACTTTTTCCTTTGACGAAGACGAAGTCATTACCATTTTTCATACATTGACGAAGGGTAAGAAACTGATATTGCCTCCCCTACGACGTCCTGCAGAGGCAAACCAACTCAACGATCCTAAGTACTGTCTTTATCATCAGTATGTGCATCACTCTACCAAGCATTGCATTATCCTGAAGAAGAAGAAGATACAACAGCTTATCGATAGCCAAGTGATGAACCTCGAAGCTGAAGACAAGGTCGTATCTTCTAACATGATCTCTCTTCAGTTTGGTGACTTTCCTCCCACAGAAGCCCAGACGGCATGATCCCAATCCCCAAGGCAATAATAGAAGTCGTCAACCTGCCGCCATCTTGCAACTCAACCTTGGTGCCACTCACGACTGAACGTGGTAAAATCATGTGGGTCCATCCGAACCTTGTGTAAGAAATAACGCAGGGGGTGGTATCTCCTAAAGTAAAAAAGGGCAAGAAATACAAGTCATGCCATATGGTGTCTTCTCCCATCTATGAAGTTTTATCTGGCGAGACGCGATCGAGGAAGGCTTACCTACGGACTTACGACCCTGCACAAGAAGAAGCAGTACCTTCTCAAGCTTCTGCTGCCCCCACAAGTTCAGAAGTCGGCCCGTCTAAGCCTTCGACTACCGATAAAGCCAAACTAGAAGGAAACACGATTTGATAAGTCTTTGAAGGCGCCAGCTTCCAAAGGCATGGATCAGCCTTACAACTTTGACATACTGGCACAACTGGCCAATACACCTGCCAGGTTATCTCTGTTAGATCTATTGCGACTTTCCAAAGAAACACAGAAGGCCTTAAGTGAGGCATTACTACATGCCGACTCTTATCTCGCTGAAGTCAAAGCCCCCGCTGAAGACCCCGTCTCCTGTCCTCACTGCCACAGTACTATGGAAGTGGTGCCCAACATCACCTTTTTACAGGAGGACATGCTACTCAAAAATAATCGTCATAATAGACCTCTATACTATACATGTTATATCGGGGCGATTAAGGTGGATCAGATGTACATCGTTCCAGGTTCCTCCCTCAACATCGTTCCTAGAAGTTTGCTTCAAATTCTAGGAATCCCTCTGCACAAGCTATATGCAACCAATACAACTATCATGGCTTTCAATACTGGGAGAAGCCACCCGCTGGGCAAGATCCATCTCAAGTGCCAGATCGGTGATCTCCGAACAGAGGTTTCTTGCTATGTGATCGATGCCAATGTATCTTACAACGTCTTGTTGGGACGTCCGTGGATACACAAGAACATGATCGTTATTTCCACACTTCACCAGTGCTTCAAGTACGTCAACAACGACGGCATCATAAAGACGGAGTTTGCCGATGTCGATCCTTTTAAGGACATCGAAGCCTACTATGGAGATTCGGTACTTCACCAATCTCAGCCCTCCAAAGATGACGGCAACGAAACTGACGATGAAGTGAAGCAAGTTCATCCTCTAATGATGGTCTCCTGATTATTCGAGTCAAAGGACGTACTACTCCAAAAAGTACTCCGAAGCCTCTTCCAATCTGGGTAAAAAAGAAAAAAACCTGATAAGGTTAAACCATTGACCATCACTCTCCGCAAGACACCTCGGGTAGAACCTGCTGAAGTCCATCCTCCCAATCCTTAAAAATTACCCTACATGGTGAACTTGGCCAAAACTGTGGCTCATCTTCCAAATAATGATCCTCTCAATAAGTATATTAATACTCATAATAATGTACCTTCAGCGGATGATGTTATCCCTAAAGAAGAACTTGCTTATTGTCTTAGTAAAGGTTTATCTTTTAATTACTCCGATGTCTATCAACCTGTAAACTACTACATAGATACGATATACGCTCTAGAGGATAGCATAGGACCATACCTCTGTATGCTGGTCACGATGCCTCACCTGCGAGAAAAAGTTTACCCAGAAGATATCCACTACTTCATCGTTCCAGCTAGAAAGAAAGGTGAAGAACTAATCATCTTCGGTCGAATAATTGGCGAAAGAAATTTCGTTCCGGACTCTACTTCTCCCATTCACAACACGGAAGCTGACTATGACTCTGGGAAAGTGCAACTTTTTCGATATAGTTGGCAGGCCAAGAATATCATCCAGAATGGGATATGACATAAAAAATGACCAGGGGCTAAACTAAGGCCGGGAACGACGGTTGCCAATACGTCACTTTGCTCCTCCCGGCAAACCTGAGAACTATTATCAATAAGACGGTATTGGTTTGGGTTATGTCACTCCTCCAACAACTCCCGAAAGATCAGATGATGAAGCAGATCGTTGTTCTCATTCTTCTAATTCCTTCCTCTGGGACTCAGACTCCAGCATTGGTGACATATTCAAAGCAACTCTGTCCGTCAACATGATTTTAGTTTACCAAATTGTAGACGATGTCCAATCGATCGAGCTTGAACAATGGGCTCAAAAGATAAATACTATGTGGGAGCTACGTTTCGAACAACGTAAACCACCTAATGAAGACGAAGTCATCCAAGTCAATTTAGGAGATGAATCATCTTTTAAACCAATCTTCATCAACAAAAGTCTATCTGGCGATGAACGACGATCTCTTATATAGCTTATAAAAGAATACATCGATATTTTTGCATGGAGCTATGAAGACATGCCAGGCTTGGACCCTAAAGTTTCCATGTATCGCCTAAATATTTCGTCTAAAGCTAAGCCAGTGAAGCAGCAGCTACGACGATTCTGACCAGATGTCATGGAGGCCAACGAGAATGAACTCAAGAAGCTTATTGCCAGTAGATTCATTCGCGAAGAACAACACCCTGACTGGGTTGCTAACATTGTTCTAGTCATGAAAAAGAATGGTAAAGTTTGAATCTGTATCGATTTATGTGATTTGAACTTTGCATGCCCGAAAGACAAGTTCCTTCTACCGATCACTGACGTAATAATCGATAATACTTGCGGCTTCGAGCGGATGTCCTTCATGGATGGATTCTCAGGCTTCAACCAGATCAAGATATTTCCCGACGATAAGAAGCACACATTTTTTCGAATACCGTTGGGGGTATAATGCTATATGGTGATGCCTTTCGGATTGAAAAATACAGGGGCGACATACCAGCGAGCCATGAACATAATTATTTGCGATCATTTGTACAAAATAGTGGAATGCTATATAGTCGATATCGGAGTTAAAAGTCGTCTCAAGGGCAACCACCTCCAAGATTTGAGAACGGTGTTCGAACTAATGCGTGAACACCAACTCAAGATGAATCCAACCAAGTCTTTTCTGGGGGTCTCCAGTGGTAAGTTCCTTGGCTTCGTCATCACTTCAAAGGGTATACATCTTGACCCAAAGAAAGTGAAAGCCATCCTCGATATGCATCCCCCAAGAAACCTTAAATTGCTATGCAGACTGTAAGGAAGGTTAGCCTACATCAGACGATTCATTTCAAACCTTCCTGGAAGATGTCAACCGTTTACCCAGCTTATGAAGAAAGGCGTATCTTTCGTCTAGACTGAACAATGTCAACGCACATTCGACGACATCAAGAGGTATCTCACAAGCCCCCAGTATTGGTAGCTCCAATAATGGGAAAGCCATTCTTATTATATGTTCACGCTATGGACTATTCCCTCGGTGCCCTATTAGCTCAGAAGAATGAAAGCAGCCATGAACATGTAATCTACAACCTTAGTCGCTCAATGGTGGGTGCTGAGCACAGATACACACCTGTGAAAAAGGAATGCCCTGTACTGGTATTTGTTATCCAGAAGACACGCCACTACGTGTCTGGGCAGACTATCCACATCATATCTAAAGTCGATCCTCTCAAAATACTCATGACTAAACTAGGTTCTCTCAATTCCCGTTTAGATACATGGGCAATGCTATTAACTCCATATGATATGTTGTTCGTTCCTCAGAAGGCAGTAAAAGGCCAAGCGTTAGCTGATTTCCTAGCAGCTCATCCGGTGCCAGAATCTTCCAAACTCTACGATGAAATCCCCAATGAAGTAGTGGAGTCTAATATTGCAACTGAAAAAATCCCTATTTGGGGAATGTTCTTTGACGGTGCATCAAGAGCAGGGCCTAAAGGAAATATCGTGGCCGGAGTAGGTGTTGTGCTTGTGTCACCCGACCATCTGATTATACATCGTGTATATTCTCTCGTAGAACCCTGCACCAACAATGTGACCGAATATAATGCTCTATTAATCGACCTGCAACTGGCAAAACAACTGGGGATTGACTATCTAGAAGCTTACGGCGATTCCAAGCTAACAGTTAGTCATATAAAATTTGTAGCTCCCCTTCTCGGAAATATTTTTTTGAAAATATTTTTATTATTTATTTGATTTAAATGGTGATTTTTAGATTTTATAAATAATTATTTAGTTTATTATTACGGTAGATGATTTTAATCATGGTTAGGAATTGGAGTACATGGTGATTAGAAATCGTGGCAAGGATAGTGCAGTGGCGTACCTTGACTAGTATTTAGCCTTGGTAGAGGAATGTCAAGCCATATGTACGTCCTAACTAAGAAAACCAGGCCAAGTTGCGAGTTAATCCCTATAAATGATTTAATTAGTTATTATTTAATATTTTGACTTTTAGGAAATTCGGTTATACCAAACTAGTCTGGACTGGACCCAAACTAAGCCCAAGCCCATGTAGTCGTACGGTACGTCCAAAAACGTTCATGCTGATATATTGTTGGTATGATTTTGTCATATTCCAGTTTAATGATCTAATACATGTTTTATAAGTATTTTATTAATAAATACTATAGGTATCAATATTAATTGATATTCAATGACATTTGTATAAAATAGGTCCTTGTGCATTTTGAGATTATTAGACTATGCAAAATGGTATATACACCATTATTGATTTATGGAATCTCGTTATTATTATTATTATTTTATTATCAAGGTTATTATGATATAATAACATTTTATTGTTGGTTTAGTCAAATAAATGTTATATTATATATATTCATATTTATAGAAATAAGTTCTACACTAGGAACAAACGCTATTGGGATTTATTTGGGTTTATTGAGATTTATATATGGATATATATGTGTGAACATAGATATAATACAATAGGTTTTATTTGAAAATTAACCCTGTAGGGACCTAGATACAAATATTGAAAGTAGAGAGACTTATGTAGAAACTTCCTTGTGGGCTACAGTTCATCGCCATCTCAAACAGGAAGTAAAGAAAACCCGATCCGGTTGTATTCTTCAAATTTGGATCTCATGTAATTCTCATCCGAATTGGATGGGATCAAATCCTATTTAATCTGGGTGATGTTCTCATCCAATATTACCAAAAATTCGGTTGTAATCCGATCGGGAATAAGTTTTTAAACCTAATACATAGTCGGCGTTCTCCGGAGGAAGCCCTGTTACAAATACACAACTGTACCCCGAACTCTTTCCCGAAGCCCCATCTAAACCTTCGTGCATGTCCCCGATGCCACTGCGACCACCCCCGACGCCTGTACAGCGCCGGCGACCAGCCAGAGCGCCGCCGCGACCGGCCATGCAGGGAAAGAACAGAGTCGACGACAGCAGCAGTCGCGTGTCGACAACCATATTCCAGGTTTGATTTGTCCTTCCTCATTGACTTGTTTCATGAACTGATTTATTGTATGGATACACCACATAACCACCCTCGCATCCCATTTAATCGAAGGGACTGAATCGGAGATAACCTGGGTGAAAAATCGACACGAACTAGAGCAAAAACTTGCTCCAAATCAGAACTTGAGTTAACCGAAAACCCCAACTTAGAAGGCAATTCGTGGCCAACCTATTAACAGTTTTCGAAATCTAATTCAAGACAGACCTAGATGACATATACAAGATTAAACCCCTTTTTGTAGTTCCTGACTTCGTCAAGTATTTACAGAGTTATTCGAATCCAAAAATCAGAAAAAACCTAGGAAAACAGTTTTGAAAAGTTGAAAAACCTTTCGATACGACGTACGTTCCGCCAAACCGGGCGACGTGGTCATGAACCGAAAGCATCGAAAGGTGCATAACGGCTTTGTGGTCATGTGGGCTTTGACGGAATTCAAATTGGTCACGTGTGCGCGATGAATTTGATACGTATCCGTCAAAAAATCCCGTATCGGCCTCTGTGCAAATTTTCTAATTACATTGTGCACGTTTGTCAGATCGAGACGAAACTTGCGCCATCAGGACCGTATCATTTTTCTAGTCCTGTATGCCAAGTTTGGTCCAATTCTGAGATAGTTGAATCAGAACGCTGTTTTACGGGCCCCACGGTCCGACTCAACAGGCAATTTTGTGCACGGCCCGCCGAAATTCAACTTTGGACATACTGTTGGGTTTATATCGAAAAACCGGATCCGTAGACATATAGTTTGATGACTTTAGAGATTATTGACTATGGCACGCTTTTCGGTGTAAAACGGGTCCAACGACGGACAACGTTTTTGCCTAAAATTACCGTTTTGCCCCTGTGTCCAGAATTGGACTTGAGGACAAGCAATCCTAGCTAATTTGACTATTCTGAGAACATTGGTAATATTTATTTCACTTTTCGGAGACAGTTGTGATGATTTGGACTTTCTGACTTGTTGATTGGCGATACATTGTTGGTTCTCCGTGTAAACCCCAGGCAAGTATACCTTGCCAACTTGTACAATATAATTTATATGCCTGCTCATTATCTTACTGTTGTTCTTTTTCTTACATTCGTGATTGCTTTATTTTATGTCTAATACACTCATCCTGTTATAGTTTTACTTTACATATTTCTAGTTGTCTGCACATCCTTGTTCCTTTCTGTTATGATATTTCTATCTGTTACACAGTGTTAGTTTCATATGTTTTCCTTGATAGAGTTGTCTTGTCCTGCGCCACGATTCCCTCGACTTGATTACAATTTGACTTGACTTGACATGACTTGAGTAGGACTTGACTTTGACATTCTATTGATTGTGAGTACTTACCTTGACTACGGTCTATAGGATTTTATACTAGGATTGGCTACCGTCTTGGTTGTGAGTACTTGCCTTGACTGCGATTGAGACACTATAGATTGTGAGTACTTGCCTTGACTATAGTCTATAGCTTTGACCTATTATCCATTTCTAGTACGGCATGCTAGCGTCTTAGGATCCTTGTGTTTAGATCTTGAGTCTTGGTTCATTTAGTCTCGTTGGATATCCTTGATTGTTCCTTACTTCTTTGTATATTTGTACTGTTACATGTTGGCTTGTATATTATGTATCTTGCTAGTCCTCTGAGGACCTGATGGTCTCTTCAGGTAGCTGATTGCACGGAGTTAGTTAGCTGAGCATATGGTAGTTGACTTCAATCGCATGATTTATGTATTTTGTTAGTGTTATTGATTTACTATATTTCTCGTACTTTCATGATATATCCTGCTTCTCAGCTTAGCTTTATAGACTCATATTATTCTTAGGGTTTAATTGAACATATATGCTAGTGGGCTGTAGACCACGACCCATACTTGTTCATTCTTATTTTACATTATTCTTATGGATTGAGATATAGTTTAGATTAGACATGATACCCTGTTATGGACAGCTTATACGTACTCGAGTCGGGCTGGAGTTCGCTCGATACGTAGCTGGCTAGCTCACGAGCTCGCGTCCGAAAAGCGGGTGCGGGTCGTGACAAGTTTTTTTGGTGGCCCAAGTAGGTCAGAGCATATTATACCGGTTACGTAACTGCACTGGTACGAGACTGCGACGATGACTAAACCCTTAGAAATCTTAATCCACTCTGCTTTGAAAATTCTCTTAGAAATTTCTCTACGTCCTTGAAAACACCATATTTGCTCTCGATTATACTTCATTGCTTCCTGTG
>JANAVB010002399.1:1616471-1658971 GCA_029216955.1 Iris pallida
TCAACGGGCGATTTTGTGCACGGCCCGCCAGAATCCAACTTTGGACATACGGTTGGGTTCGTATCGAAAAACCAGATCCGTAGACATATAGTTTGATGACTTTAGAGATCATTGACTCTGGCACACTTTTCAGTGCAAAGCGGGTCCAACGGCGGATACCGTTTTTGCCCAAAATTACCGTTTTGCTCCTGTGTCCAGAATTGGACTTGAGGATAAGCAATCCTGGCTAATTTGACTATTCTGAGAACATTGGTAATATTTATTTCAGTTTTTGGAGACAGTTGTGATGACTTGGACTTTCTGACTTGTTGATTGGCGATACATTGTTGGTTCTCCGTGCAAACCCTAGGCAAGTCTACCTTGCCATCTTTTACAGTATAATTTATATGCCTTTTCATTATCTCGCTGCTGTTCTTTTTCTTACATTCGTAATTGCTTTATTCTATGTCTAGTACACTTATCCTGTTATAGTTTTACTTTATATGTTTCTAGTTGTCCGCACATCCTTGTTCCTTTCTGTTATGATATTTCTATTTGTTACACTGTGTTAGTTTCATATGTTTTCCTTGATAGAGTCGTCTAGTCCTATGCCACGATTCTTTCGACTTGATTATAATTTGACTTGACTTGACATGACTTGAGTAGGACTTGACTTTGACATTCTATAGATTATGAGTACTTACCTTGACTACGGTCTATAGGATTTTATACTAGGATTGGCTACCGTCTTGGTTGTGAGTACTTGCCTTGACTACGATTGAGACACTATAGATTGTGAGTACTTGCCTTGACTGCAGTCTATAGCTTTGACCTATTAGCCATTTCTAGAATGGCATGCCCTTAGGATCCTTGTGTTTAGATCTTGAGTCTTGGTTCATTTAGTCTCGTTGGATATCCTTGATTGTTCCTTACTTCTTTGTATATTTGTACTGTTACATGTTGGCTTGTATATTATGTATCTTGCTAGTCCTCTTAGGACCTGATGATCTCTTCAGGTAGCTGATTGTACGGAGTTAGTTAGCTGAGCATGTGGTAGTTGACTTCAATCGTATGATTCAGGTATTTTGTTAGTGTTATTGATTTACTATCTTTCTCGTGCTTCCATGATATATCCTGCTTATCAGCTTAGCTTTATAGAATCATATTATTCTTAGAGTCTAATCGGACATATATGCTAGTGGGCTGCAGACCATGACCCATAATTGTTCATTCTTATTTTACATTATTCTTGTGGATTGAGATATAGTTTAGATTAGACATGATGCCCTGTTATGGACAGCTTATACGTACTCGAGTCGGGCTGGAGTCCGCTCGATACGTAGATGGCTTGCTCACGAGCTCGCATCCAAAAAGCGGGTACGGGTCATGACAGTTGACTATCTAGAAGCTTACGGTGATTCCAAGCTAACAGTTAGTCAGGTCCGAGGCGATTATGAAGTTCATCACGAAGATCTCATCCCCTATCACAAAGCGACAATCGAGTTGGCGTCTACTTTTGCTGGATTTTTCATCGAGAACGTGCCTCGACTACAGAATATAGAAGCAGATGCTTTAGCCGGTCTTGTTGCTTCCTTGATCGTCCCTACCAATACTCCGCAGTCGATCGCAGTGTCTGGTCGAGAACTATTCTGTGTGAAAGATGCCTTGCATATTCTTCACAGTTACACAACAGAAACAAACATCGATGTTAAGACTGGAGATTTCCTTTCATAGACTACGTCGTCTCTGGAATCCTCCCCGAGGACCCAAAGGAAGCAGTGTTTATCCAAAGGTGATCCCACAGATTTTACTACGATACAGCTACCATGATGCTGTACCGACGCTCTTACGATGGGCTACTGTTACGATGTTTATCAGACATAGAAGCCAAACATGAACTCCGGAAGGCTCATGACGGAGTTTGTGGTGCACATCAACCAGGACCCAAATTATAAGATCGCCACAGACGAATGGGATATTATTGGCCCACGATGATAGCAAATGCTGTTGAATATGCGAAGAAGTGTAGGGCTTGTCAGTTCCACGCCGATTTCATTCATCAACCTTCGGAGTTTCTACACCCGACAGCAGCATCTTGGCCTTTTGAAGCCTGGGGTATGGATGTCATAGGCCCAATCAGCCTACCATCTTCCAGAGGACATTGGTTCATCCTAGCCAAAATCGATTACTTCTCCAAATGGGCGAAAGCTATATGGCTCACCGAAGTAAAGGCATCGAACGTGATAAGTTTCATCAAACATTACGTTATCTACCGCTTCGGCCTACCTCGCAGGATCATCCATGATAATGGTCCACAATTCGCAAGCCATGCATTCTATCGGTTCTGCAATAGGAATTGAATCCAGAATGTAGCCTCTACTGCCTACAATCCAGCGGCTAATGGGTTAGCAGAAGCCTTCAATAAAACCATCATTAAACTTCTCAAGAAGTTCATGTCTTTAAACAAGTGCGATTGGAATGAGAAGCTCGGCGAATGTCTATGTGCCTATCGTACAACGGTCCGGACTCCAACAGGCAGTACGCCATTCTTTCTGGTTTATTGGAGTGAAGCAGTTCTTCTCCTAAAAATCCATATTTCTTCTATTTGGGTAGCCATAGCCAGTGAGTTGACTACCGAAGAAAGCTACCATCTGCGACTACAAGAGCTCGAAGTGCTAGACAAAAAATGCTTGTTAGCTCAGCAGCGTATTGAGCTATACCAAGCACGCCTTTCTAGAGCTTTCAAAAAAAAGATGAAGGAAAGAATCTTCCAAGTTGGCGATCTAGTCTTAGCAGTGAGAAGACCAATGGTCATGACGCATAAAATAAAAGGGAAATTTTAGCCTAAATGGGAAGGTCCTTTCTTTATATAATTAGTGTAATCTAACGGTGCGTACCGACTAACCAAGCCTGATGGTGACTTGCTCATGATGCCTATCAATGGCAAGTTCCTGAATAAATATTATGTGTAACTTTTTGTAAATAATGTTGACATATGTTCAGTCATGTAAATGTACAATGTGATATTTATGTGATTCAAAAAATTATCCAATTATTATACGTATTTCAAGAGTCTTGAATATGCCTTGGATAATAGGTCCTCTAAAATACTTCTCCAGTGGAATCATTCCCATTTTTGACTCTGTCCAAACTCGGTTTGACGAAAACAAGTCACGTCCCTATTACCTCTGAATTATTTTTCGATAATTATTTCCCCAGTGGAATGATTAAGAAATGGTTTTGCCATGTCCATATAACCTCGAAGCAAAGCGTTTATCAATGTTAATCACATCCATATTACCTCTGAATTATCCACTCCTACCTAATGGTATATATCTTTTCACGTCCATATTACCTCTGGTCAGATATAGAACATTCTCTGCTATTACGTCCTCTATTAGCAGCTTCGTTCAACTTATTATCTATATTCAAAAACTTGAATATAAAATAGATAATAGGTCCATATTAAATTCTCCAGCGGAATACCCATAAGAAACATCCCTACTACGTCCATATTACCTCTAGTTTCAATATTTCGCAAAACCATATTCATGAATTTTGAAAGCCAAAAGATTCTTTATTCTTTCTTTGAGCATCTATCAAGAGACGGGAAGAAAGGGGTACAAGAGCCTTGACGGCTAGAAGAAACAGTCACAAACAAAAAAAAAATTTAAGGGATACATAGTTGATTGATATTGTCCCTTAGAGCCGCGATTTTGGCTTCAGACTTCGCGGTAGCTCGGCGGCACGCCTCTTCTTGACGAGCGGCTTCATCCTGGAAGAGGATCAGACTCATCTCCCTCAAACATCACCAGCTGGCTTTTTAAATGGGCAGAAGTGGTAGCGGTCATGGCAGCCTAAGCCAAGTAGTCCTCCTGCTCAGATGTTGTTGTCCTCAAGTTGGCTTCCAGTTGAGCAATTTTGCTTTGGATCTGCGCAATGTGATTATACTTCTCGGTAATCTGTGCAGCCAGTTTATTCTTCGAGGCAGCATGTGCCTCACTTGCAGTGTTGAACTGAACATACTGATCAGCCAATTCGCTGATCTCTTGAATGAGGGCATCCTTCCTCGCCTGGAAAGTGGCATTCTCCTCCGCGAGAGCCGTGATCAAAGCTTCGTCTTCTGCATGAAACAGCGATGTCGGGCTCCGTTATTAGGCATCCCGAAATTTGGCCACCTGACCCTCCAGATCATTCAGAACTTTTCTTAGAGTATTAGCCCGCTCCTCATAGTCGTCAATGCTCTCAAGGGCCGCCACTTGGCATTCGGCAACAGCCTTCACAGGGCCAAAGGCAGCATTTCAATTTAGGACTCCAGGAAGCTTTACTTTCAGCACAGAGTAGAAAGCTTTGACGACTTCCTGGGCTATCTCTTCATCTTCAGTAGAGGTCGTCGGAAAGGATGCGTGGAGAGTTTCTTCCGCTCTAGGAAGGGATGCCTGATAAGAAGCCGAACCTGACAAGAAAACAACATATACATCTGTAACCAAAAAAAGGGAGAAAGGCAAAAGAGTTATAATTTTGTACCTTCGGCACGCTCAGTGCCATCCTGGGCTACGTCATTAGTCTTGGCTTCAGGGAAACCGAGAGCAGGCCCATGCTGTTCAAGAATAACAATATCAAGGCCTCGAGCAGCATCAGGCTGGGTATCTTCCATAGTCCCATCTGGACTGGGAGCAGATTCAACGACAGCCCCTCTGTAGGCTGTTCTACCTCTCCTTCTGCAGCCGATGCCGGCTCACTAATAGATCCCTCCACACCAACAAATTTAAAGGAGCCAGGGACTACCTTTGTTTCTCCCCCAATGCCTGGGGCTATCTTTACGATTGGTTCCTTCTCCTTGTCTACAATGAAAGGATACAATCATGGTCAGCCTCACGAGGAGCACGCAAAATCGAAGTCAAAAAATCTCATCCGAAGAGACGCACAAAGATAACGTACCAGCAGGAGGTTGAGCTGATCGGACTTGATTTTCATTCAAGTCTCTCATCACGGCTCCTATTGCAGACATATCCCCCAAAGAAGTATCATAGGAGGGACTGATCTTTGTTTGCCATCAGGGTTTGGGCCTTTGCCCTAATTATCTCGTCGCTCAAATCCTACAGCTGAAGAAGACCCGCCCTTATCCATTGGTCGAAGACGACCAGGGGATACTGTCGTCACGTCCACCTCCTCTGATAAGGAGGCACCTGCCTCAGCTACAACTTTAGGGTCTGTGCAAAGGACAAATACAAAGGTAAGAAAGCTTCTAAAGGTTTGACCAGAATGGATATGGAGTCTAGGAATGGATCTACCACCCGAATGGTAACGGCCTGCAACGCCATTTGCCAAGAAAATCTTCTAGGAGGAGGCGAGCCGGCACCGATGTCCATGACCTTCTTCCTCCCCCGGGAAATAACTACCTTCTTCCTTTTAGTCCGGGGAACCAGCTCGGTGGAAGCTTTCCTCTTATGAGGAATGTCAGGAAGAGGCTCTTCAGTATGCGCTCTCCGAGGCACTGCAACGATGGGCTCCTCAACAATAACTCTCTGCTGCGGCACTGCAGCCGGTTCAACTGTGGGTGCGGCGCCTTCCTTTCTGTTACCCCCATTACGCACACTCGTCCTATATCTGCAAAAGTATGGGCAAACCTAGTCCCCGCTATAAAAATCTGCTCACGGTCATACCGAAAAAGAAGGGTAATGACCTGAATATAGAACTTAGCAGCAGCAAAAAGCATGTGGGTATCAGGTTTATCTTTTGGCAAAGTAAAAACTGTCCAGGTACATCCAGCATTGTAGTAGGCCCATGCACGTGCCCCATCAATCAGACTCCATATCGATTGGAGATGAGGACTGGGATTGTCCAGGAGAAGCTGGCTATAGCCGAATTACCGTATAAAGCGGCTCGGCAAATAAGGTTCCAGGAGAGTGTGGTTTCTATTCCTGAACACCAGATGGGAAGGTCTAATGGATTGGAGCTAATGAAACGCCCCAATAGGAAGGCTAGTAGTGAGTGCTCCCACATCTACTAGGATGTCTTCTACGCGACCACTACCAGACGGAGGCGATAATCTGAAGAATTCATAGTTCTGCAGAAAACTCAAAGCCCTCCTACAAACAGGCACCCCTGTAATGATCCAATCTGTATCTCTGAATCTCTGAAGGAAGGCATCCTCCACCTAAGAGTCTGCCATCAGCCCGACATTCATCAATCTGGGAGAATGCAGTACCAGCTATCCCATCAGATAGTGAAAGGGAAACTCAGTCCTAGCAAAGTCCTTTTTGATGTCGGATGTTATCGCATTCACAACAAAATGTCGTAAACCCCGTTGGATGGCACAGACCATCGCTGGAAGCAGAGCAAGTTGGCGTCCAAAGGCCAGCTTTATAGCCGGAAGTACCATACCCTGGCTTATTCTCTCAATAGACCCTGAACCACTAGGGACTACGCAATCACGAAGCCATATCATCAGTAAAGCAGCTAGCACTGCCTTTTCTGACATCTTGAACTCGGCCTGCCTGAAGAAATGATAAATCGAGGAGTTTTCCTCAGGATCATTACTATCCCCGACATCCACAGCTCCGTGATCTGCCATTAACTACTATATCTCAGAGCTCGTCAAGGGCTTGCGAGACGAGGAGGAGACTGGGCCGTCCCCCTCTTCTCTGGTGAAAACGTAGTTAGTCCAGGCCCTTGTATATGGAAGGGACCCTCAGTCTTACCCTTCTTCGTAATCTGGTGACAAATAACAAGTGATAAAGTAACTCTTTGTACACCTCCATCATCTCGGAGTTCTCCTTCTCCAGATCTAAGAGCTCTGTATCACAGGGGACGTATTCTGCATATGGCTCCATTCCCCAGGGAAGTTTGGATATCGCCAGCATCTCATGAAGAGCCTAACCCATCTCCCCACCAGGAGTGAAGAAAGTGCATGTGTGATGGTTGTATAACTCTGCCAAGGAGATAAATACTGGCCAGTTAACCTTAATACCATATTGGGTGGCTCTAACGGCATAAAGAAGACCGACAGCTTTTAGGGTGGCCTCATAAGTCGAGAGCACCCATCCAGTAAGGTTACTCCAAAATGGGACAAAATTTCTCTAACCTTCCATTCGCAGCTTCCCTTCCGGGTACGACTCCCTCTTTGACAACATCAGGTTGGAGAGAGTCTCAGCAGCATAGGGATGAAGATCAGTCGGGACATCGTTCATTATAACACCCGGTTGCAGTCTTCTCATGGAGTAGGACGAGAAACCCTTGACACACTTGAACATGTCCTTCTTTCGGTCACCAGAGTTGAATTAGATCCTGCCAGAAACAACCCCATATACTTTAGGGGTCAGGTCCCATTTCATCTACCTCTGCATAGCCAGATCAGCAAACGCTGACAGAGGGTATTGGTGCTTCATCAATGGCAACCCTATTCTTTGGTCATTTAACTTAAGTACCAGAGGGTCCTCTAGACATATCGTCTCATCATCTTCGAAACCTACACTATCACAGAACAGGAAGTACGACTTCTTCAAATGGCATGTCCCTCTGAACAAGAGCTTCTCATCATTAATCATCTATTTCAGAAAGGTTTTGTCCTGTTAAATTATGGTGATCGTCCGTTCCATAGGCTGGTCATGACTGATCTTGGCCTGAACATTGCTGACCATATTGGTTATGAGGCTTGTGTCGAGGACGTGGCAAGCAGAGTCGAAAGGGATACCACCAAGTTTCTGGACAAACATGTTAACTACAAGGACAGAAGAGAAAGTCAGACTCAAAATCTGCAGGAAAAAACAAAGTGTTGGAGAAATCTTATGCACCCAAAGGGCCATGTGTCTAAAGGGTTATGCGCCCAAATGGTTATCCGCCCAAAGCAGCATATGGGCGCATAACAAAGCATATGGGCGCACAACATGCAGCAGCATGTGGGCGCATAATGTATAACAACATGTGGGCACATAGCACACCACAGTGTTGGCGCATGCTTCTGTGGGCGCATAAGAATGCTCACAGAAGCATGTTGCCTTAGGCGCATGCACCCAGGCAGAAGAAAAGTCTCAGCGTCGCAAATTAATGCTCAAGACTTTGTTTTTGAGGTGTAGCCTCACCCAGAATCGGGTCTTGGACTGGTGAGGACGCTACCGCAGGAGGAGAGCCACTCGGTGCAGCCCCCTTGCCCTTCGCAGATCTCTTGGCGGCCTTAGGAGACATGGTTCGTAAAGAAAGAAGATGAAGAGTCTTTTGAAAGTTCTAAGAGAAATGAGAATAATAAATTTTCTCCCTCTTTCAAAGCCTATTTATAGGCATGGGCCATACCCTATGCGCCCACTACTCCTACACGCCTATGCGCCCACTGCACACTATGCGCCCACTATGGCTTATGCGCCCACGTAAAGACCTAGTTTCTAGCATACTATGCGACTGCCACGTGCTGACATGGATAACGCATGAATGATTGACCTCTTCAAATTTTACTCCGATAAATCTGTCAGTTCAAATTTTCGAGAAGATCTCAACAACCATCTCTCTGACAGACTGGCAAAACTCTATGCACCCAAAGGGAGAGCCATGCTATGCGCCTACTGTATCACGAGAAGACGGACCATGCTTCTTTCAAAGTATTTCGAACTCGTTCAAGTATTGAAAACTTTGAAGGGGGTCTTGCAGAAGCATGAAAATTTTAGCAGACTGGACATATGTGCCTATGTCACCAATGAAGCCTTATGCGCCCAAGCTTCCAGTGAAAACATATGCGCCCAAGCTTCCAGTGAAAACATATGCGCCCAAGCTTCCAGTGAAGCCTTATGCCCATACGCCCATTCTAGGCTACTCCAGATGGGGGTGCATAGCCCTATTTCAAGCTATGCGCCCAAGCCATAACAGCCTCTAACTCGGTCAAACCCACGATCAAAACGTACACCGAAGCATACGGCCACGTCAGTCTCTACGAGCAGTCGTGCACTGAAGCATGCAGCCTCGTTAGCACCACGATCAACCCACGATCACGCAGCCTGTATGCGCCTACACCCTATGGGCCCAAAGTAGGACCATGTGCCCACATAAAAACCAATATGTTCCTTCATGTGGGTGCACAACATCATTCCAGTTCAAGAACGACTATAAAAAGGGGTCTCATCCCTCTTCAAAACACAGAACGGAGAGCATTTTCAAGAGCCAAATTGCTGCACTTCTTGCCAGTGAGCCAAGAGTTAGCAATTTTCTTAGGTTTTCTCCCACTTTTGTAATCAGAGTGTCAACGGAGTAAAGGAGCAACTGTCGTTCGATCTCCATCATCTCATTCCTCAGAATTCTTTTTGTACTCGGGGATCCTCAGCGCAGGATCTCTCAGGCGTACTCGATTTATGGTGCCTTGCGCCAATAAAGAAAAGACAGCATTTCTTCTTCTTTTTGTGCGTGTCCACAGTAGCCAGATGCAGGACCTAGCTCGCACTTGGTACCAGACGGACCCGAGGGTCGGTACAGAGGGACAGACTTGGGCAACCTTCAAGAAGCTATTCAAGGAGAAGTTTTTTCCTGACACAGCTCTTAGTGCCCTGGAGTCGCAGTTTGAGAGCTTAGTTCAGGGCAGTCAGACTATCGAGGAGTGCACAGGGAAGTTCTGCCGTCTGGGTAGATTTGTTGAGGAACTCAGTGAGACAGCAAAGGCCCGGAGGTTCCGGAAGGGGTTAGTCAAGGAGGTCAAGTCCTTGACCAAGGTGACCGGAGTGCCACTTTTGAGGAGATTCTGGTGGGTGCCCTAGCAGCAGAGGATGATCTTGAGCTAAAGCTCAAGAGGGAACGAGATGCTCATGGAGGCAGCAGCAATGGAGGCCAGGCCAAGAGGCCTCACGTACAGATTCAGCAGCAGCAGTAGAGGCCTGTTCAGCAGCAGTTTCATGGCCAAGGACATACCCTTTACCAACAAGCACCCAGGCAGCAGCCTATTAGTTGCACTTTCTGGAAGAAGCCGGGTCATAGATGGAATGACTGTAGGAAGAGACTAGGCAGGTGTTTACTTTGTGGTTCAGCGGAGCATCAGTGTAGGAAGTGTCCTAAGAACCAGACACCATTGACACAGGCAGCAGCAGGAGCTGGGGCTCCGACATGACAGCAGAGGGGACCACCATTGCAGACTCACAACAGAGGTTTGTCCAGCATTAGCAGCAGGCCAGAGGAGGAGGCTAGCAGGGGCGAGCTTTTGCCATGACAGTTGAGGATACACAGGAAGTAGGAGGGATACTTGCAGGTTCTGTTCTTCTCGATTTTATTCCCACTTTTGCTTATAAAAACTATCTTGAGATTCAATTCTGACAGTTTTGTCTACCTTCTTGTTTGTCGATAAATTTGATTCTTAGTATTCTGTGTTGATTTGATTTTGATTTTTTTCCAATATAAGTCGTATGGGCTAGGTCACCTCAGTTATGGAATTTATAATTTTTGACAGTCATATTAGCTAGCATAGTGAGGACATATAGTTTGATTTTGGATGCATTTCTTGGGTATGGGAATTTATGGCTTTTGCGGCCAAGCATACGGTAATGCAAAAATTTTAAATACCATGGTTCTAGAGGTATGTAACATAGTTGGGGACTCTATGATTATCGTAGCCTTGCTTACTAGTATGACGAAGATTCTGAGTCTCATAATTTTGGACAGACGCATATGATTATAGGATTGTATGATTAGAGACTTTGATTGATTGGGGGTTTGACCTAGAAAGAGTACGACTATCTTAATTTCGAGGACGAAATTCTTCTAAGGAGGGTAGACTTATAATACCCACTTTTTTAAATGAGGGTAATTTTGAACTTTTGTAACTTTAGCCTTTTAATAA
The DNA here is from genome assembly GCA_029216955.1 of Iris pallida. Taxonomy (NCBI): domain Eukaryota; kingdom Viridiplantae; phylum Streptophyta; class Magnoliopsida; order Asparagales; family Iridaceae; genus Iris; species Iris pallida. The sequence goes on from JANAVB010002399.1 coordinate 1,627,261, forward strand.
TGAGATTTAAATCATGTTATGAATTTTTGGTAATTTTTAATTCTTTTAAAACTATTTTAATTGGTGATTTGTGATTTTGGTGTTTTGCTAGTAAAACCCAAGATACTACTTGACCTAGAGACTAACCATGGCCATGAGAACCTAACCATATGATTAGGGTAATTTATTTCTATATTTTTCCCAAGGGTATTTTGGTCATTTTGATTTTTGTGAATTATTTATTGTATTGGTGTTGTGATTTTGAGTTTTGCTAGTTGTAACTTTAGAGACTAGCCTAGAGTTTGACTTTAACTTTGGTGACTTAGTTAGCATGGTGTGGGACCCTAATCTAACTTAAGTTGGTCTTAGTTGACTTGAGTGTGGCGAGGTTTCATGAGAGGATTGGGAGAGTTTTGCATTTGGACTTATGGCTAAGGAGTTGAGCTAGCTAGTTAACAATCTTGGCCCAAAGCCCACCATGAGAAACCCTAACCCTAGCTCTTCTTTTGGTCAGCCACCACAGCCACATATGACCTAATTTTCCTTCGATAAAGTTTCTCTTCATGACCACTTGCCTCTTTTAGAAATTTCCCTTTAGAAAATCATAATTTCTTCACCCTTTCATCATTCCTCACCATTTCTCCACCAAATTGATCCTAATATTTTGTAATTGGTTCTAAATCTGGAATAGAGATTGAAGGAGGCTAGCTTGTAAGGAGGAAAGCTCATTTGGACATTGCTTGAGGAAGAGGACTTCACAATTTGGGGCTTTTTCATTGAGATTGGCCCTCTACAGGTAATCCCGTCAAATCACCTCTAAATGCTTATTTCTTTCCATAGATGCATCCATCTAGGTGTCCCCTAGCTGTAGGTGAAGTTTGGTAGGAATTAGAATTGGTTTGGTATCCGTATAGGACACGTATCAGTGTCATTGCTTATGTGTTTGCTGAAATGCCTCAATGAAGTTTTTATTATTGTTTTCAAAAACTAATTACATGAATCTGTAGATCTATATGTGTAGATTAATTTTTGTGAAGACTGAGTTGAATTTTGTGTCATTTTTGTGTCTAAAATTGGACTGGACACGTTGTACGACACAGCCGCACGGATGCCCTACTATACAACCCTAAATTCTTCCTTGTTTGGACACGTGGACACGTGCCACTTGGCACAGAGGTAGGGGCCATCACTAATAGACCCCCTACCTCTCTATTTTTGTGACACATTGTGTCGTGTTGGACACGAAAACACGAGTGCACTGGGTTTGCACTGACCCTACACGCGCGTTCAGTCGCGTCTGATACGGGCATCGTGTCGTACGTAGACACGACATGGACACGGTGCAGACACACCTATCCCTAGCCATACCCTAACCTAACTTTGGACACGAGCACGAGACACGTGGTGTTGTGTGTCGTATCCTGGAAGGATCGACACACTAGCACGAGATAGTACACTGCACTGTCTCTGATACTTGAATTTTGGCACTATTTTGACCCTGTTTGACACGACACGACACTACTTTGACCCAATACAGTGACACACACACACGCCCTTATAACCCACCTACCCTCTAACACGAGCACGACACTGGTGGATGGACACACGAGTCCCTGGACCCCTCGACACCTCAGCACGAGCCCCCACTGTCACTGTTTCTGATACTTTCTAATTTGCATATTTTTGACACTTTGTGTCCTATTTTTGGACACATTTGGCTTCCTTAGGACACGTCGGGTTAGTCCCTACACTATACACTTTGTTTCCCTAAATATTTTCGAGTTGAATGCATGAAATGGGTTTTAAAATTGATGTTCATATTTTTTTTACTGTGTCATGTTCATTTTTTTCAGTTTTGAGAATTTAAAGTTGGGATTTGATTTCCCATTTTCTTGAGAATTTTATATGTTTTAATCCGAGCATGTTATGAATTATAAATTGACTTAATGAGATTAGTCACTGTGAAAAACCTGAGATTAGTTCGAGTTTATCATCACTGAGTTGGGGTTCAGTCGAAACTTGGGTATGATATTTCAAGCAATACCTGAGAAAGGATTAGGTTTCGATAATGTAGATGAAACCTGAGAATAGATTTTTAGATTTGAATTTGATTCTCATTATACTGAGATTTGATATTGGACTATAGGCTTTGGGTTTGATATTGAATCGTTCACTGATAACAAAACTACAAACTGAAAATCAATGTATACAATATATGTTAATATACATGCATGGTAATGGTATGAAGTATATAAATGCATGATATGAATTATGATATGTCTTTATGAAGGATTTGCCTGAACTGAAATGAGAAAACCTGAGATACACACACACCCTCTCACTCTTTCACCCCCCTCTTTCACTCTCACTATCACTTATTCACTTGTATCACCCTTTCCACACTCACACACACATTTTCATATGATTCCACTTATCTCTCTAGTGTATATATACGTATATATACACTAGTGCCTATATATATATGTATATATCCTATATATATTAGTATATATACAATGTGAATGTAAATGTATGAATGTAAGTATGCATACGTGATATGAATACATGTATATAATGTAATGCATGAATAATGTAATGTATGTAAGGTATAGATGCAATGTAAGAACACATGTAATATAGGTATGTATATATGTGTGTATACATGTATTTAGGTATGGTATATAGACTTGTGTGGTTCATTTTGGCTTGGTAATATATTTGACTGCTAGTATAGGCTTGGTTAGACCTAGAATGACTTGGTAGACTAGGATTGGACCTAGTATGGCTTAGTTGACCTAGTTTGACTTGTGTAGTTGACTAGAGTTGACCAAAAGTTGACTTTAGTCTAGAATGACCTAGAAATCATATAAAATACATTATAAAGTTCAATATTCCCATTCTGGACATGTTGTGACCTGTGTTGCTCTAAATAGGACTTATCTACTCTCTCTGGACATCTACACATACCAGATACTCAGGATATCAGGCGAGTACATTCTCTGATCATTTTATACTTGTTAGGATTTATATTCTTGCTCTAGAGTACTTTACTTGATGCTGTCACGTTGTTAACACGGATTAGTACTATATGGATCTTTATATTGAGATGTTATCCCCTTCGGGAGCATCGGATACATCATGTCTTATACATTTCACTTTCATCATGTCATGTACATCATGTCATGTACTCATGTACTTTCACTATTCATGTATATTCTTGTGATTCATGTACTCTCATGTTCACAGAGCCCTCATGTATACCTTTATGTGCACCCATTTATGGGCCCTCATGTGAAATATTGTATAATAACATAACTTGTCTGGATCCTTGTGTATTGATTGGGGTACGAGGGAGTAGAAGCAGTCATGTGAACAATTCCAAGTAGTCATTGTACAAACTCTTTAGTGTAATCATGTGCAAATTTAAGCCGTTCACATGTCTATCTTGTACTCTACATCACTAGTCACTGATAGTTCTCTACTTATAGTAGCTATTTACATTACAGTTCTCCCTTTTTTACTATATGCACTTTTTTTAGCATTTTATGTATTTTACTTTATTGCATGTTGTATATTCCTGCCTTGATATAAACTGTTGAGATTTTGTGCTCGTTCCTGTCCTGACTGGACCTGTTGAAAATATTACAGAGGATGACGAGGACCTTTGCCCTACCTATTATGGAGTTGCCATAGATGACACCTGCGACTTGGACCTTCAGCAGGATCCATCAACAGTAGAGGATGTCACCCCTATAGTTTAGGCTAGTTACTTAGACTTCTATCTTATTTTGATGTCTTGTCTCGTTTGGATACATTTATGTTTATATTTGGGATCTTGTTATTATTCTAGATTTTTATAGAAATGTTATCTTAGACACTTAGACTTCTTTTCTTATTTGTATTTCATTTGATGATTTTCATTATCTATCTATCTTATTATACTTCTACATTAGTTGTGATTGAGCGGTACATTTCTGTGTTGTCCTCCGTCTGGAGTGTATATACTGTATAGGTACCTTATAATTGTTAGATGTATGTGACCTAGGACAGCATTATACCACCGACACTGTGGCGTAGGCTGGACGTACCACTTCTCGTGCCCCTACACTGGGTGCGGGTCGTAACACACGGTCAGAGCGGGTCTTGCGAGGAAGCCTCCTGTCGCTCCTGCGGGAAGGCTGCTCGCATGGTTCCCTCTCCGTGGGATGTATCCCAGGCTTGGCTTACACACAGGAGTACCCCTTGGAAGGGAGATTCGACTGGTTGAGGCATCGAAGCACGAGAGCCAGTCTTGTATAGCATTCTGTCGGCTGCACGTGTTATTGTCAATACGGGCCTCTGGTTTGTCGCAGGTGTCGCACGCTTGTTGTACGAAGTGCGAGCCACCTGGGATCTCTTTCTACTACTCTAGCGGGTAAGTAGTATTCAGAGTCCGTCGAAGGTTTATCTGAAGGGAAAGCGATTCTGTCGAAGACATATCTCCTTGTCGGCAATACTCCCATCGTGAGGGGTTAGACCGGTGTGCGCTTCCTTTAGCAACATTGCTTCGTCAGATCAACCATGGAACCACCATCTTCTTTGCCATGCTTTCCTAGGACAAGAATTGGGCGAGGGGATAAGGCTGTAGCAGCCAAAATCTTTTTTGTGGCCTTGACGTTGAGGGGGTCCTGATACGAGTTCCCGCAATCGTGCTGCTGGCTGCAGCCGCCTTAGGCCTCCAGATACATCGAGTCTTCTTCGGTTGTACGAACCACTTTGAACTCTTTGACTTTTCATCAGATAGTAGATCTTCAAAAGCTTGTTGGTGGAAGCGTACGACTAGCTTGTCTTGGAAAGCTCCCAGCAAGTTGTTATTAGATTGCGTCACCGCCTTCTCGTTGCAGGAGAAGGTAGTCCCCAGCAGAGTCGCTATTTTATTTGACGTAACAAAAGGTTGAACAAACTTTTTGCTTTATTGAACATATACGGTATTTATGTACAAAGAAGGAAGTCCTAAACAGGATATTCTAAGTATAGAAAGAAGAGGTTTCTGGAAAAGTGTGACGATGGAGATCGAGCGCTGCACTGGCTCCATTATTCCGTTGACGATCTGACGACGAATCAACCTTGCTATGGCTCTCTGGCACCTTTGATGGGACTCTGGGGTCATCAATCAAGAGGCTGTATGGATGAGAAGATCCCTTAAAGATGGTTGGTTGGTTGGTTCTTTGGTTGATAGGTGGATGAGGGTGGTCGACTCTTCGTAGATAGAGATCGCTGCTCCTTTGAAGATTGTCGATTGTCAATATTCCCTCTTTCTTTTTTCCCTCCTTTGGTGGAAGAAGAACTTCTTCTATTTATAGAGAACCGAGCACAAATCCGATGTGCATTAGGGTTCCTGAGATGTGAAAGAATCTATTGTCATAGTACGGTACGGGCTTCTGCGGTGCAGACACGTGGCGGACATCGAGATTCCTCTTAAATGAGATCTCTGGTGGTTATAAACATAATCGAAGGGGGTGACACGTAGCGCGTGCCGATTTGCTTGCTCGGATACAGCCGAGTAAATCTTGGGATTTCATCCTAGATTTGGAGTGTAATTGATCCCCATCTAAGATTTAAATCAATCTGATATGATATCAATCATGATTTAATCCCAATCTTTTCTGCAAGACGCGGTTTAAACAAACCAATTGGGGTAGACCCATGCTTCCTTCACCTCTGGTGAGGACTAAGTGTTGCTGCGCTTCTAGGGCGACGAGTAGACCATGCTTCTGAAGACGACGGAACCTCTGTACTTTCAGGATACGAATGGACTTGGCTTCGAATGACGATGAGACTTCTGTGTATGTAGAAAAACTTATGAAGTTGTGTTTTGGGCTACTAGAGTCACTATAATGTAGGCGACAAGTAGGCTTGTGCTTCAGGTTGACGAGGTTACTGTGCTTTTGGCGCGACAGGTTGACTTGTATTGGTTGCGATGGGAGTTCCCAAGTCTATTTTAGAGAAGTGACTTAAGCTTCTAATTCGGAGCAGATGATTGTACCATAGGAATGGAAATGGTGTAAGCATATTACCATCATGTGGCTCATACGGACGCAGATAAGTAGATGTGCCTCTGAACAGTAAAGGCGTTGGCTGCGAAGAGAAGGGTATGACACCCTTGTGCATCTGAGATTAGCGCAGGCAGATAGCTGTGCCTCTGGAGTGCAGACACTGGCTTCTAGAATAAAAGAAGGGGAGGGGGGACCTACCACCATCTTTTTTCTGAGGTTGGAGTAGAAAGGTAGCTGCACCTCTGACTTGAAGGCTCTAGCTTCTTCAAGATCTGGGTTGCTGATATGCTTCTGAGAGGCTGTACCCACAAGAATATCAGAACATGTTTGGTAGAGATAAATCCTCCTGCATGTGCATCGAGAAGAAGGAAGGTTGTGCTTCGATGAAGACTCTACCCCTTGTAGATCCCTCCAGGCTTCTGTCGAATCTGTACTAGATCCTTTATTGAAGAACATAATTAATCCTTATGTATGGTCCTGATGTGTCTGTACTAGACTTTGGTAGACATGACAATGAAGGGACTTCTTTCCATATCTTCTGTTTTGTCTTTTTAGCACTGAGCCTCAGTCTTTTACATCTTCTGTGCTTTGGCGAAGGGATGTCTTCAGCTGAGATTTTTTATGCTTCTACAAAGTTACCAACTCCTCCAGCTGAATCACGGGTCCTCTTAGGTTTAAGGTCTAGGTCCACTGTCACTACCACATTTTAATGTGAGGGTAATTTGGTTATTTTGGTTTTTGTGAATTATTTTATTATTTATTGCATTGGTGTTGTGATTTTTGACTTTTGCTAGTTGTGACTTAAGAGACTAGCCTAGAGTTTGACTTTGACTTTAGTGACTTAGTTAGCATGGTATGGGACCCTAATGTAACTTAAGTTGGTCTTAGTTGACTTGAGTGTGGCTAGGGTTCATGAGAGTATTGGGAGAGTTTTGTATTTGGACTTATAGCTAAGGGGTTAAGCTAGCTAGCTTATGAACTTGGCTCAAAGCCCATTTACATGAAATCCTAACCCTAATCCCCTACATGGCTGGCCACCACAACCCAATTATAACCTAATTTCAGCATATATAATGTCTCTTCATAACCACTTGCCTCTTTTAGAAATTCTCCTTTAGGAAACCCTAATTTCTTCCCCCTTTCATCATTCCTCCACCAAATTGATCCCAATCTTTTGCATTTGAATCCAAATCTGGAGTAGAAGAAGAAGGAGGCTAGCTTGCAAGGAGGTAAGCTCATTGGGACATTGCTTAAGGAAGGAGACTTCATTATTTGGGGCTTTTTCTTAGAGATTGGCTCTCTATAGGTAATCCCTACAAATCACATTAAAATCCTGATTTAATTCCATAAATGCATCCATCTAGGTGTCCCCTAGCGGTAGAAAAAGTTTGGTGGAAATTTGTGTTGACTTGGTGTCCGTTTTGGACATGTATCAGTGTAGGCTTATAGGTGTTTGATGAAATACCTCAATGGCAATTTTATTTCTGTTTTTGAAATCTTTTTAAACAAACTTATAGAGCTACATGTGCTCTTAGATTTCGTGCATGACTGAGCCAATCATTGGCTTCGTGTTGTGTCAAATGAGGGGCTAGATATGCCGTACAGACAATACGGGCAGTGTCCTACTACCCGACAGCAAGTTCTCTGTATCTGTGTCACTTGGACATGTGACACTTGGTTAGTGTCTTGGGGCAGTGACTGACACGTCAACCCCCAAGTGGCGTGTCAAGTCGTGTCGTGTCGGCATCCTATTTGTGAGTGCACTGATTTTATGAACACTGTGTAGTAGCCGTGTCTAGGCTCTGATACGCGTGTCGTACAGAGCGTAGACATGCCGTGGCCACGGAGTGTCGTGTCGAGAGTGTAGCCCTATATGTGGGCAATATGTGGACACAACCACGTGACTCTACGTGAGTCGTGTCGTGTCTACGAGCTCGTAGAATCACCGCACCAGCCTGTGTAGTGGCCGTGTGTTGGCAAGTGTTCGTGAGTGTCTAGACACGTCGTGTCCTATTGTGTGGACACCATACGACTCGTGGGACACCCAGACATATGCACGAGTGTTTACCAACCATTAATTTAGGATTTTTATTTGATTTAATATCGAATTTGGGTTTTTCTCCATTTTTGCTGATACGTGAACAGTAACCTATTTTCCTGAGATTCGAATGTATTTATTTGATTTTTAAATGTAATTTATAGGTTATATATGTGATATCATCTCTGGTTGTTTGATTTTGTGTTGGGGTTCAATGTGGAGCTCGATTGGTTGTATGAGTGAGGATGCATGGGTTAACTGCCACAGGTTTCAAATTTCTGAAATAAGGTTATGCATATATATGTGTTGAACTGAATGAGGGATTACATGATACTATTCCTGAGACTTAGATCACTCTCACTGCTGTACACACAGAAACCTGATTTCACACTACACATGTATGCCAACAACCACTCACACACACTCCATATCACTCTATAACCTATGCACACACACACTCCCTAGCTCACTGTCCTCATGAACTGTACACACACACCCACTATGTGACCTGTACACATACACACCCTCATCTCACTCACAGATGAACACACACACACATGTCACTCACTAATACACTCATAACTTATACACACACCCTATGAAACAGTTATACACACACCCTATGAAACAGTGGTACACATACACACTATGAAACAGTTGACACACACACACACCATGCAACTGAATACACACACACCCCCTAAGCATTGTCACACAAATACTCTTGCACACACACACACACTCATACATGTGAGACACATACATAAACTCATATTCACATACACTCCTTGACAGCATGTATCCTTAACCCTTGTAGGTAACCCAATACACACACACACTCACCCCCTACCTACATATATGTGTACCATGTTTGTGCCTTGTTTGTGTATTAGGCACTAGCCTATATGAATGCCTATATATGTATATTGTATAGGTATAAATATACATAGTTTATATTTGTGTGTGATAACTTGTTTGGGCTTTGATTGTGTTTGAGTGCTAGCCTAGGCTTGGTTAGGTTTAGTGAGACTTGATTGGACTATGATTGACCTAGTTTGACTAGTGAAGTTGACTAAAGTTGACCAAGTGTTGACTTTAGTCTAGAATGACATAGAATTCATATAGAGTGCATTATAAAGTTTAATATTACCATTCTGGACATGTTGTGACCTGTGTTACTCTAAATAGGACTCATCTACTCAGTCTGGACATATATACTCATTGGATACTCAAGATATCAGGCGAGTACAATCTTTCACCGTTTCATACTTGATAGGATTTATATTTATGCTCTAGATTACTTTACTTGATGTTGTCACGTAGTTAACACGGATTGGTACTATATGGATCCCTTCATGAGATGTTATCCCCCTCGGGAGCATCGGGTTATTTCATGACATGTGCGTTTCACTTTCATCATGTACTCTGGTGCTTTCACCATTCATGTACACTCTTATGATTCATGTACTCTCATGTTCACAGGGCCCCTCATGTATACTTTATGTGCACCCATTTATGGGCCCCCATATGAAATCATGTACAATAACATAACTTGTCTGGATCCTTGTGTATTGATTGGGGTACGAGGGAGTATAAACGGTCACGTGAACAATTCCAAAGTAGTGTAATCATGTGCAAACTCTTAGAATAATCATGCACAAATTCAAGCCGTTCACATGTCTATATTGTACTCTACATCACTAGTCACTATTAGTTCTTTACTTATAGTAGATATTTCTTTACAGTCATCTCTTTTACTTCATATATATTCTACAGCATTTTATATATCTTACTCTATAGCATGCTTACATTTCCTGTCATATTATAAACTGCGTGAGATATTTTGTGCTCGTTCCTGTCCTAACTGGACCTGTTGAAATATTACAGATGACATTGAGGAGTTCTGTCCTACATACTACGGAGCAGGCCTAGATGACACCTGCGAGTTGGACTCCCAGGAGGACCCAGTCCTTGCAGAGGACATTACCCCAGTAGTCTAGGCTAGTTAGCTAGACTAGTTATCTTACTTTATTGTCTTATCTTATTTTGGATACAGTATGTACTTATTTAGGATTTTGTTATTCTGGATGCTGTGGAGATGCTATCTTAGACTCTTAGACTTCTTCTCCTATTGTATTTATTTGGCAATTTTCATATCTATCTATCTTATCGTATTTTCTACCTTAGCTATGATTGATTTGTACATTTCTATATTGTCCTCCATTCGGAGCGTATATATTGTATAGGTACCTTATAATTGTTAGATGTATGTGACCTAGGACAGCGTTCTTGTAATGCCCCAATCCCAAAATACGTAGGACTAGGTACATAGACATGCCAGCTGTATACATACGAAGTATACTCCAACATATGGAAACCTCGTATGAATACATAAGCTGTAAACAGTAAATTAAGAGTAATCTAATCTCATCCACAAATGTAAGAATAAAATATATCATATAATCAACTGTAATAAGTCTTTGTACAATTTGTTGGACGGAGACAAATTCACTACCAACAAGTAAGTGAAAAATATTTATGGAAACTAAAATGTTTGGCGAGAGTAGCAAAGAAAGACCCAAGATACGTCATCTCCGAATGAATAGAGAAGATCACGACCTCGGCTAGAATACCTGCGGATGACAATAGCACACACCTGGAGAGATAACCAGGTCCTTAGAGGGACGTAACAAGATAAATAATATCATGCCATATAAACTGTGATATATAATAGGAAATAAGGGATGCATGCAATAGGGTACCTAACCGTACTATAGTGAATATGCAATAAAGAACAATCCTTCACATATGGACACTCGGGTTGTATAGCAGTGGCATCGTCCCTCTCATCGAGAATCAGTACAATCCGTCCATAACGTTCGGCAAACGTCAGAGGTAATCAGTAAGAAAACGTCCATATCAGTACAAGGGGTGAACCTGCGTCTCCAACGGAGCTTCAGGTACAATAGCAGTATGTAAATGTGGCCCATACATCAAGGAACTGTTCTTCCCTCCTAATGCCTAATAGAGTCACATCCATGACTCATATGACCATCTAGTAATTGCCAAGTCCACTAGCATACAATTCTATTGGCAGTTACTCCTAACCGTCGCATGTCTCATACGTATCGGTGGCCGGTCGACTACGCGAGTAGGTGTCCTATATGTAACTCACAATACGTAGTAAAGTACGTGTCAAGGCCGTATGAGATATACCAATACCTCGTCAACAATGGGTGGTCACTAGGCTAAGTCGATACAAGAGACATAAATAAAAGCAAGAAAACGACCGATAGAGTCGCTTGCACCCAAGTGTGACTTGGACGTACAGTTTTATAATAACAAATAAGAAATACTGAAAATAACAGCTAAAAATAAGAATATGTAAATCACAGAGTAAGGTGGCAAGGTATCTTCCCTGATGTTATGGGCAAAAGGGAATAATCCAGTAGCTCGAATCGGCAAATAAATGAAGCAAGAAAAGCCAAATCTGCAGATGACTCCGGATGCTGCAACAACATCACGAACGAGTTTGGAATAAAAGATATGCCTAGGAAATGCCTTTCCAAAAGTTAAATTCTGGAACAGGGACAAATCGGAATTTCGGGTCAAAACGATGTCCACCGTTGGACCCGTTTTGCACCAAAATGCATGTCAATATCTATGATCTCTAAAGTCGTCAAACCACATATCCACAGATTTGTTTTGATGAGACGAACCCAACGGTATGTCTAATTTTGGATTCCTGTAGGCTGTGCACAAAATCGTCCGTTGAGTGGGATTGTAGGCCCGCCAAAATAGCGACCCTGTCAACCCTCTCAGAATTAAACCAAACATGGTGTACAGGACTAGAAAAATAATACGGTCACGTTGGCGCAAGTTTCGTCTCCATCCGACGACTGTACACGAAGTTATGGCCAAGTTTGCAAAAGGTCGATATGGGGTAATCTCGACGGATACGCAGTGATTTCGTCGCGCACAAGCAACAAAATCGGGTTCTGTCAGTTCCCACACGTCGACAACATCCATACACGTCTTGTAGGACCGATTGTAGGAATGAGTTGTAAAGCGCAATACTCTAGAGAGGGGGTGAATAGAGTAGGCAGCAAAAATTAGCTAATTAAAAAATGTTAGTAACAACATCACATAATATATATATCACAAGTAAGTAAATAAAAAGTAGAGAGTATAGAGCAAACGCAAACACAAGGATGTATACTGGTTTCCATCTTGTGAGGACTAGTCTAGTCGGAAGAACTCTAGCTTCCAGTTGAATCCACTATGGAAAATCACCACAAGTTTTCATCCGAAGTTCTTGCAACTTCTACAACGCGAGCTTTGATCCGAAGTACTCGACCAACTTCAATTGTGAAGTGTCTACCTTCAATCAAGCCTCTGATTACAATCACTCTGAAACTTCTAGACCGTACCGTACTGGCAAATCGATTAGACGATTGTAACTGGCTTGGGATTTAAAAATGAATAGATCAGAACACTTTGGAAGAAGTAGTAGGCTTATAGAGAAGAGATATGAAAGTAAATTGGTGTATGAGTGAATTGAAATGATTGAAATCCTTCTTTATTTATAGTTTTTCTAAAGGCAGAATTCTGATAGAATTTGGGCAGAATTCGGACAGAACTCTATGAGAAAATCTCGTTGGGATCCGTAACTGTAGGAAGACCAAGTTCAAAAAGCAACGTTCACTAACCGAACTCTGGCCGAACATTGGCCGAATTCGGGCCAAACTCGGGCCGAATTCTCCTGGAGTTCTGTCAGGGTTTTGTTAGGGTTTTGCAAATTGGTTTTTAGGCTTTTTGAAAAAGTCAAACAGTTAGGAAGTAGTTAGGGCTTTTGTAAGTGGGCTTGTTTTCAAAATAAAAGGGTATTTTGAAAATGTTTCTTGGGTAGCCTATTTGCCAGTACGATGCAGTGTACATCGTATTCTAGACTCAATAAATGTGAAAAATATATTGATGAAATAGAAAAACCAAGAGCCCTTTGATGCGAGGCTCCGGATAGGTCGTTAGGCGGTTCAGAGAAATCTTCTTGTATAACGTCGTCTTTGGCCCATCAATAATACTCCATTGCATATGTCCTGGTTTGATCATGTTTGATCATGCTTACTGCATGTCTACAAGTATATGTTAGACAAACAGAACAATATGATACAAGCATAGCAATATGATATAGAGAACATTTATGACAATGCTAATATTAGGACAATGCTAAGTTTAAGTAGCAACATGATAGTGATTACATGAATATTAGTGATGTTATTATGTTAAACTCAATTGATTAGCCATATTCAAAAACATGATATAATCATTGGGCTAACAATCTTTCCCTTTTTGATTATGGCAAATCCTGTAAGTTTAATATATATACAATGATGCATTTATCACTAATAAACACATAATACTAGAATATTGTGTGCTAACTTAAACTTATTTCTCCCCCTTTGACATGATAAAAAATAAGCTCCCCCGTAATTAGAGCTAAAATGAACTCAAGCATAAGTAAAGGAGAAAAGCATAAATAATCATGATCAAGGATGAGGAGAACAGTGTAACGATAATGTTAGAAAATTGCATAACTAAAGTATAAAAAACTTACCAAAACACAACATAGTTGGTTGAACTTAAAAATATTGAAATCACGCAATACATAGTTTACCAACTAGAAATCCAAAAATGACTTCAAAACACATTTTTTTTCATCATATTGTGTTTTAAAATAGACCAAAAAAAATATATCAATATAGTAGAAATCAATCATTGGTCATAAATTAATCATGAGGAATAGAAATTCATAGATCTAGTATATATAAAAGAATCAAAAATATAATGAGACTTTTAACAATGATCACAAAAAAATATGATTCATAATTTGCCCATACAAATTATTAAATCAATTACATAAAGAGTATAATCATTGAAAAGAGATCAAAATAAGTATACTAGAATCTATGCAAAATCTATACCAAAGTTTATGCATTTGAATTCAATTACCTTAGCATGATATATGAATATCCATTAGATAAACATGAAGGTAATGAAGACAAAATACTTGAGAAGGAGAAATTCAGTCGACTTGAATGCTCCCCTGCAAAGTATGATCAGTCTAAATATAGATAATCATGAACTTTGAGATAAAATCTCAATAAAAAATGCCAAAAGTAATTTTAAACTTAATTAAATAAGGATAATTAAATATATATTTGGCAAGATACCTTTTAGAAATTCAAATGAGAGAATTAAAAATAAATATAATAATATATTCTCTCTTAAAACTAATACAAATCCAAATATGAAGAATAACTCAGCAAGATATTTAACTAAGACAATATAAGTCCATGATGAACTAGTTATACCACATATTAAGGGCATAAAAGAATTAAAACAATTAAATTTGCTCCCCCTTAAAATATGCGTATATAGTTCAAAAATAATTCATATACATAAAATAGATAAAATAAATAATTATAAGATCTAAGGGATATCCAAGATATGCATCTTTTTTTTCCTTTGGTCAAATGCATATAAAATTCCAAACTCAAAACAAATATCATCTTTTAGGCAAATAAAAGAAATATCCAATGCATAAATGCTTAAAGATGAACAAAGAAAATATATCTCCAATATATATATAAAAGAAATATTTCAAGACATTAAAAGATTTTTAAAACTGTCTTTAATAATAACATTTGAGTACCGGACAGATTCAATAAATCAAAAATCAAAAATACTTTTCAAAAATATGGAATTTATTATGAAAAACTATTTTAATAAATGTTCGAATACGTCCATTTAGTCCTCAGACTGAAAGCTGGCGATTCGAATCACAAAAAAATAATTTTAATAAAAGAATCCATAAATCATAAATAAACCCATTTGAACAAATAAACATAATTAGATATATGTTCAAAGAAAAGTGTATTCTAGATATATGGCATGTAAAGGGGATAATTGACTTGAAACAATTAACTGTTCCACTTATACATGGCTATATCCAAAAATAATAATATTGACAAAATTTTAAAATAAAATTCTGAGACATATTTTTGAAAGTAGAAAACTAATTCAAAAATATTAGGTTTTCTTATCAAAGTTCATTTCTTCCCTTTTAAAGCCTTACCACGGTGTCCATCTGACAACCGTAAGGTTTAAAGAAAAGAAACACTTTGAGAGAGAAAAATTCAATATGCATGACTTCTCTCCTGCAAAGAGTTACTGTTGTAGACAGTAACTTGAATAAGAAGATAATAATATAAAGCTCAAAATCATTGAATATTACACAAGTTGAAGACGAAATCACAAGATCATAATATTCAATAAGTAGTCACGAATACGAAAAACAATCATCTTTAGACAAAAGAAGAAATATCCATTAGATGAACATTTAAAAATAAAACAACCAAAAGATATTTCAAATTAGTATGATGAATAATCGTATAAGTCAATAGATGACATAAATTGATCTATGCTATAGAATCTCACAATCGATAAGATAGATCAACATATGCTACCTTTTGTGAAAATATAAAGAGAGAATATTATCCATCAAATCTAAAATTCAAAATCCATCAGATAACAATTGCAACTAGATCTCAACAAATCTATAGTTTATAAACAGTTGATCAATCTTGGGTTAGCTGTAGGGGTACTGTCCCAGCTAATGGAGGTTCACCGGGAAAGACTTAAGTACCGCTTCGCTTCGACCGTAGTCGTGGTCTTTGGCCCATCAATAATCTTGGGTTAGCTGTAGGGGTACTGTCCACAGCGGAACCCCTGATGCGAGGCCCCGGATAGGTCGTTAGGCGGTTCAGAGAAATCTTCTTGTATAACGTCGTCTTTGGCCCATCAATAATACTCTATTACATATGTCCTGGTTTGATCATGTTTGATCATGCTTACTGCATGTCTACAAGTACATGTTAGACAAACAGAACAATATGATACAAGCATAGCAATATGATATAGAGAATATTTATGACAATGCTAACATTAGGACAATGCTAAGTTTAAGTAGCAACATGATAGTGATTACATGAATATTAGTGATGTCATTATGTTAAACTCAATTGATTAGCCATATTCAAAAACATGATATAATCATTAGGCTAACACGCCTTTCGATGTGTGCGTAACCACGTCGTCCGGTTTGTCAGGACGGACGCCGTATCGGGGTGTTTTTCTACTTTTTGAAAACAGAATTTACCATTTTTGTGAAACTTTAACAGCGTGTAACTTTTTACATACGAGACAAAAATTGATTCCAGAAGGTGTGTTACTATCTCGGTTATGTTGTCTTTGACCATCTTTAATTAGTTTCTATAAAATTCCATTGTAAGAAAGAAAAGTGGCCGACAAGTTGGTGTTTTATAATAGTTTTTAATATTCCAGAAAAGTGGTTTTTCTCCAACTTTGCCTCGATTTTTCGAACAAGTTGGATGGACACGTTAAAATCCACCTGGGGGATCTCGAAGAGGGTCATGTGGGCTTTCTACACGAATTTATGGATCTAAAAATGGATTTAAGTTGATGGAGAAATCGCATGGAGAAGTTAGGTACCTTGGTTTTGTTTTTTGTTGATGTTGTTGTCGTTTGTTGTTGGTGGTGGTATTGTCGTGGAGACCGTGAGGCGGGGCAACTGTGGCTGGGCACGGAGTTGCTCGTCGGAAAGAGGGGAGGAGGAAGGAGAAGAGTGGAGGTAGAAAATTGATTAGGGTTTTGGGTTTACTAAAACTTACACACACACACACACACACACACACACACATATATATATATTTTTTATATATATAGATATATGTGTGTGTGTGTGTGTGTGTGTGTGTGTGTGTGTGTGTGTGTGTGTGTGTGTGTGTGTGTGTGTGTGTGTGTGTGTGTGTGTGTGTGTGTGTGAAGGAGGAAAGGGGGTTCGGCCCATGTGGCATCTGCCATCTTGATTATAATTTAGTGATTTTTTTCATTTTTATTTGAATAGTTTATATTTAATTTTCTATGATCAAAGGAGTTGTGACTAAGCCCACAGGTGATTTATAACCATCTTGTGGTCATATGATCTCTAGATAGGGTTTATATGCATTCTATAGCTATATTATATTTTATTATAATTTTTAGACATTTTTATATATTTTTAAATATTTATTCTATGAAGATTTATATTTATGAATGACTTTCATAATTTATTATGAGGCTATTTGTGGCTATTTTGAGACCCGTAGTTTTTTTTAGGCTCTATTAGGTTAAATATATTTTTGTATTTTTCTACAATTTTTCGAGAATTTTTAGATAATTAAATATAGGAAAAACCTATTTTCTAAGACTTCTAGAATTTACTGTGCTAGTCCATGAGCATATATTGACCCCAGATATTTTTCTAGGCTTCATTATGTTATTTTACATTTTCTAAAAAAATTTCATATTTTTTGGCTATTTTTAATATTTATTGTAATTTTCTGTAACTAAAAGTGCTTTAAAAATCATTTTCTGAATATTGTAATACCTAGTCAGCAAGGCTGGCCCACCCGTCAACCACCCGCTGAATGGGGGCGGGCCCGCCTGTCAGTCAGCACAGCTGACTGTGCTTTTTGATTGGAGCTCGGCTCCTTAGCCGACCCCAGCATGGCCATCTGGCCGTCCAATCTTTTGAGCAGGGCTGAGGAGATCTCGCCACGTGTCCCTAGCCGCCCACTGACTCAGCCAAGCCACCCTATATATATATATATATATATATATATATATATATATATATATATATATATATATATATATATATATATTCATGGGTTTTTTCAAGAAACCCTAGATTATTTCTCAGCCGACTTTTGGAGTTTGATTCCGGTGATCCCCCGACTTCCCGAAGCGTTTCCCACCAACTCCGACTTGCTTTTTGCACGCTATTTTTTTGTTTGATTCTTATCGAGGTAAATTTTTTGAATATGTAATTTATTTTCGTAGATATTATTCCTAAATTTCTAGAAAATTTGTAGAGTGTCGGTTGTCCGAAACTTGACACGTTTTGGTGTTTTCGAGATTTCGGGAGAACCAGAAATCGAAATCATGAACCGTTTGAAGTTTCTGAAAGCTAACACAGATCTCTACGTCATATATTTTTCACAGAAATTATTCCATTCATCTAGTATTTTTAGTTATTCTGTTGAACTCAGAATTGATCGGTTGATCACCGTTTTGGTCACGATTAGCCATAACGGCGATATCTTTTGACCAAAGCATGATTTTGCAGCAAGGTTGATTCTAGCGCACTCGGGACACTGAAATCTACCAAAGTGCACTTTCAAAATCAAGATTTCATAGCGTTTGACTAGATAGTCAACGGCATGTCTCGATTTGCGTGCCATGTTTTCCAAAATTGGGAAACACGACTTTTGATGGCCAAACTTTCATGTTTAGATTATATTTAGATTATTATTAGATTAAATTATTTTTTAAGTGAATTATTCTAAAATTAATTATTATTAGATTAGTAACCTAACTAGCCACTATTCCATGAATATAGAACTAGAATATTAGAATTGATTTATAGTTTTTATGCACGGTTCATGGTACGATGTGTTATAGGTTGACAGCTGCTAGATCGACATCCCCTCATCCTCGACTTGTGACTATGGTTTGTGCAAGGACCACAAGCAAGTATACCTTGCCTCCCTCTACAGTTTTATTTACATACATTGTATTTTATTTTTCAGTTTTGATTGTTTATGGACATGTGCTTTTCGTATTATATTCTGTTGAGTTATTTTTATTGCATATAACCGTGTCCATATTTGGTCTTGTGGTTCATACTTGGAGTTTCTCACCAGTACCTCGCTTGAGTCATGTCATAGAACAAGTACGTGTAGTGAACTGCTAAATCTTTGATTATTGTTTTACACAACCAGAGAGTCCACACTCGGGACGAGGGTTGATCAGTGCACCAGAGAGTCCATACTCGGGACGAGGGTATTTGTCGTGTTCATTGGTACCAGAGAGTCCATACTCGGGACGAGGGTGTCTTGCCGTGAGCTAACCAGAGAGTCCACAATCGGGACGAGGGTTAGTGCTTATTTCAAACCAGCAAGTCCACTCAGGGCGAGGGTTTGGTTTTCTATTGATCTCGTGTTCATTGTTCATCCGGCAGTTCATCTATGCGTAGTTGTTCTAGTGTTCGTGTTCGTAGTCATTTGTCGTGTTCCTGTCTTTCTTCTTTATTTTCTTGCGCATGATAAAACTGTTAGATAGGCATGTATATTATGTATCTTGCTATGTCCTCTGAGGACCTGATGATCTCTTCAGGTTTAGCTATTGCATGGAGTTAGCTAGTAGTTCGGGATGGCGAAAGTGATGATATCGCTTGTGGGATTCAGGTATCGTTATTACATTTTTATCCGCTTGTGCTTTCATACCTTATCATGAGATATCATGTTTTCTGATTCAGTTTAGACTCTTGTTACTTTCTTTAGAGTTTTACCGGACATATATGCTAGTGGGCTGCAGACCACGACCCATAGTGTTCATTCATGCTTCGTACACTTATTGTTGATTTGAGATATAGATTGCACTGCCATAATTTGGCAGTATACCATAGCCTTGATAGCGTTTACGTATTCGAGTTGGGCTGGAGTCCGCTTGATGCGTAGCTGGCTTGCTCACGTGCTCGCATCCGAAAAGCGGGTGCGGGTCGTGACAAGTTTTTTTGTGGCCCTTGCAGGTCAGAGCATATCGTATCGGTTACGTAACTGTACTGATACGAGCCTGTGAATATGACTAAACCTTAGAAATCTCAATCTACTCTGCCTTGAAAATTCTCTTAGAAATTTCTCTATCGTCTTTAAAACTTCGTATTTCGTTCTCGATTATTCTTCCTTGCCTTCCCGTACCGTTGATTCTCGTCCCTTCCTATTCCGGGGTGACGAACGATCGTGTTGTCTAGAATTCATCAGAAATTCTTAAATTATAGTATAATACTGCTTGACTATTGAATATTTAGTTGTTTATGGATATGAGGGATTATAGATGTCATATGCCTATATATCTGTTGGAAGGACTGTTAGCCAGTAGTTAGAATGTTATAAGATTTTAGTGACCGTATTTTGAGGAGTAGTATGACCAAAGGTGGATAGAAGTCCATAAGTACTCGGAGTTACAAAATGGCTAGGAGGATATAAAATATTTTTGAAATTAAATTTGAGGAGATTAAAGTAATAGTAGACTTTAATTTTTAAGGAATAGTTATGAATTAGAATTTTGAAGACGAAATTATTTTTAAGGGGGATAGTATGTGGCATCTGCCATCCCGATTATAATTTAGTGATATTTTATTCATTTTTATTTGAATATTTTATATTTAATTTTCTATGATCAAAGGAGTTGTGACTAAGCCCATAGGTGATTTATGACCATCTTATGGTCACATGATCTCAAGATAGGGTTTATATGCATTCTATAGCTATATTATATTTTATTATAATTTTTAGACATTTTTATATATTTTTAAATATTTATTCTATGAAGATTTATATTTATGAATGACTTTCATAATTTATTATGAGGCTATTTGTGGCTATTTTGAGACCCGTAGTTTTTTTAGGCTCTATTAGGTTAAATATATTTTCTGTTTTTTTCTACAATTTTTCGAGAATTTTTAGATAATTAAATATAGAAAAAACCTATTTTCTAAGACTTCTAAAATTTATTGTGCACATCCATGAGCATATATTGACCCCAGATATTTTTCTAGGCTTCATTATGTTATTTTACATTTTCTAAAAAATTTCCATATTTTTTGGCTATTTTTAATATTTATTATAATTTTCTGTAACTAAAAGTGCTTTAAAAATCATTTTCTGAATATTGTAATACCTAGTCAGCAAGGCTGGCCCACCCGTCAACCACCCGCTGAATGGGGGCGGGCCCGCCTGTCAGTCAGCACAGCTGACTGTGCTTTTTGATTGGAGCTCGGCTCCTTAGCCGACCCCAAGTCGGCTTGGCCCTAACAGCATGGCCATCTGGCCGTCCAATCTTTTGAGCAGGGCAGAGGAGATCTCGCCACGTGTCCCTTGCCGCCCACCGACTCAGCCATGCCGCCCTATATATATATATATATATATATATATATATATATATATATATATATATATATATATATATATATATATATATATTCGTGGGTTTTTTTCAAGAAACCCTAGATTATTTCTCATCCGACTTTTGGAGTTTGATTCCGGTGATCCCCCGACTTCCCGAAGCGTTTCCCACCAACTCCGATGTGCTTTTCGCACGCTGTTTTTTTTGTTGGATTCTTATCGAGGTAAATTTTTTGAATATGTAATTTATTTTCGTAGATATTATTCCTAAATTTCTAGAAAATTTGTAGAGTGTCGGTTGTCCGAAACTTGACACGTTTTGGTGTTTTCGAGATTTCGGGAGAACTAGAAATCGAAATCACGAATCGTTTGAAGTTTCGGAAAGCTAATACAGAGCTCTACGTCATATATTTTTCCCAAAAATTATTCCATTCATCTAGTATTTTTAGTTATTCTGTTGAACTCAGAATTGATCGTTTGATCACCGTTTTGGTCACGATTAGCCATAACGGCGATATCTTTTGACCAAAGCGTGATTTAGCAGCAAGGTTGATTCTAGCGCACTCGGGACGCTGAAATTTACCAAGGTGCACTTTCAAAATCAAGATTTCATAGCGTTTGACTAGATAGTCAATGGCATATCTCGATTTGCGTGCCATAGTTTCCAAAATTGGGAAACACGACTTTTGATGGCCAAACTTTCATGTTTAGATTATATTCAGATTATTATTAGATTAAATTATTTTTTTAAATAAATTATTCTAGAATTAATTATTATTAGATTAGTAACCCAACTAGCCACTATTCCATGAATTTAGAACTAGAATATTAGAATTGATTTATAGTTTTTGTGCACGGTTTATGGTACGATATGTGTTATAGGTTGACAGCTCCTAGATCGGCATCCCCTCATCATCGACTTGTGACTATGGTTTGTGTAAGGACCACAAGCAAGTATACCTTGCCTCCCTCTACAGTTTTATTTATATGTATTGTATTTATTTTTCAGTTTTGATTGTTTATGGACATGTGCTTTTCGTATTATATTCTGTTGAGTTATTTTTATTGCATATAGCCGTGTCCGTATTTGGTCTTGTGGTTCATACTTGGAGTTTCTCACCAGTACCTTGCTTGAGTCATGTCATAGAACAAGTACGTGTAGTGAACTACTAAATCCTTGATTATTGTTTTACATAACAAGAGAGTCCACACTCGGGACGAGGGTTGATCAGTGCACCAGAGAGTTCATACTCGGGACGAGGGTGTTTGTCGTGTTCATTGGCACCAGAGAGTCCACACTCGGGACGAGGGTGTCTTGCCGTGAGCTAACCAGAGAGTCCACAATCGAGACGAGGGTTAGTGCTTAGTTCAAACCAGTGAGTCCACTCGGGGCGAGGGTTTGGTTTTCCATTGATCTCGTGTTCATTGTTCATCCGGCAGTTCATCTATACGTAGTTGTTCTAGTGTTCGTGTTCGTAGTCATTTGTCGTATTCCTGTCTTTCTTCTTTATTTTCTTGTGCATGATAAAACTGTTAGATAGGCATCTATATTATGTATCTTGCTATATCCTCTGAGGACCTGATGATCTCTTTAGGTTTAGCGATTGCATGGAGTTAGCTAGTAGTTCGGGATGGCGGAAGTGATGATATCGCTTGTGGGATTCAGGTATCGTTATTACGTTTTATCCGCTTGTGCTTTCATACCTTATCATGAGATATCATGTTTTCTGATTCAGTTTAGACTCTTGTTACTTTCTTTAGTATTTTATCGGACATATATGCTAGTGGGCTGCATACCACGACCCATAGTGTTCATTCATGCTTCGTACACTTATTGATGATTTGAGATATAGATTACATTGCCATGATTTGGCATTATACCATAGCCTTGATAGCGTTTACGTATTCGAGTTGGGCTGGAGTCCGCTTGATGCGTAGCTGGCTTGCTCACGTGCTCGCGTCCGAAAAGCGGGTGCGGTTCGTGACAAGTTTTTTTTGTGGCCCATGCAGGTCAGAGCATATCGTATCGGTTACGTAACTATACTAATACGAGCCTATGAATATGACTAAACATTATAAATCTCAATCCACTCTGCCTTGAAAATTCTCTTAGAAATTTCTCTATCGTCTTTGAAACTTCGTATTTCATTCTCGATTATTCTTCCTTGCCTTCCCGTACCGTTGATTCTCGTCCCTTCCTATTCCGGGATGACGAACGATCGTGTTGTCTAGAATTCATCAAAATTCTTAAATTATAGTATAATACTGCTTGACTATTGAATATTTGGTTGTTTATGGATATGAGGGATTATAGATGCCATATGCCTAGATATCTGTTGGAAGGACTGTTAGCCAGTAGTTAGAACGTTATAAGATTTTAGTGACCGTATTTTGAGGAGTAGTATGACCAAAGGTGGGAAGAAGTCCACAAGTACTCGGAGTTACAAAATGGCTAGGAGGATATAAAATATTTTTAAATTAAATTTGAGGAGATTAAAGTAATAGTAGACTTTGATTTTTAAGGAATAGTTATGAATTAGAATTTTGAGGACAAAATTATTTTTAAGGGGGATAGTATGTGGCATCTGCCATCCCGATTATAATTTAGTGATATTTTTTTATTTGAATAGTTTATATTTAATTTTCTATGATCAAAGGAGTTGTGACTAAGTCCACACGTGATTTATGACCATCTTGTGGTCACATGATCTCTAGATAGGGTTTATATGCATTCTATAGCTATATTATATTTTATTATGATTTTTAGACATTTTTATATATTTTTAAATATTTATTCTATGAAGATTTATATTTATGAATGACTTTCATAATTTATTATGAGGCTATTTGTGGCTATTTTGAGACCCCATATTTTTCTTTAGGCTCTATTAGGTTAAATATATTTTCTGTATTTTTCTACAATTTTTCAGGAATTTTTAGATAATTAAATATACGAAAAACCTATTTTTTAAGACTTCTAGAATTTATTGTGCAAGCCTATGAGCATATATTGACCCCAGATATTTTTCTAGGCTTCATTATGTTATTTTGCATTTTCTAGAATTTTTCCATATTTTTTTGCCTATTTTTAATATTTATTATAATTTTTTGTAATCAAAAGTGCTTTAAAAATCATTTTCTGAATATTGTAATACCCAGTCAGCAAGGCTAGCCCACCCGTCAGCCACCCGCTGAATGGGGGCGGGCCCGCCTGTCAGTCAGCACGGGTGACTGTGCTTTTTGATTGGAGCTCGGCTCCTTAGCCGACCCCAAGTCAGCTTGGCCCTAACAGCATGGCCATCTGGCCGTCCAATCTTTTGAGCGGGGCTGAGGAGATCTCGCCACGTGTCCCTAGCCGCCCACCGACTCAGCCAAGCCGCCCTATATATATATATATATATATATATATATATATATAATATATATTATATATATATATAAATATATTTTATATATATATATATTTTATATATATATATATATATATATATATATATATATATATATATATTCGTGGGTTTTTTCAAGAAACCCTAGATTATTTCTCAGCCGACTTATGGAGTTTGATTCCAGTGATCCCCCGACTTCCCGAAACGTTTCCCACCAACTCCGTGGGTTTTTTCGAGAAACCCTAGATTATTTCTCAGCCGACTTTTGGAGTTTGATTCCGGTGATCCCCCGACTTCCCGAAGCGTTTACCGCCAACTCCGACATGCTTTTCGCACGCTATTTTTTTGTTGGATTCGTATCTAGGTAAGCTTTCTGAATATGTAAATTATTTTCGTAGATATTATTCCTAAATTTCTGGAAAATTTGTAAAGTGTCGGTTGTCCGAAACTTGACACGTTTTGGTGTTTCGAGATTCCGGGAGAACCAGAAATCAAATTCACGAACCGTTTCAAATTTCAGAAAGCTAACACAGAACTCTACGACATATATTTTTCTAGGAAATTATTTCATTCACCTATTATTTTAGTTATTCTGTTGAACTCAGAATTGATCGGTTGATCAACGTTTTGGTCACGATTAGCCATAACGGCGATATCTTTTGACCAAAGCGTGATTTTGCGGCACGGTTGATTTTAGCGCACTCGGGATGCTGAAATCTACCAAGGTGCACTTTCAAAACCTAGAGTTCACAGCGTTTGACTAGATAGTCAACGACACGTCTCGATTTGCGTGCCATGGTTTCCAAAATTAGGAAACACGACTTTTGATGGCCAAACTTGCATGTTTAGATTATATTCAGATTATTATTAGGTTAAATTAGGTTTTAAGTAAATTATTCTAAAATTAATTATTATTAGATTAGTAACCCAACTAGCCACTATTCCATGAATTTAGAACTAGAATATTAGAATTGATTTATAGTTTTCGTGCACGGTTTATGGTGCGATATGTGTTATAGGTTGACAGCTTCTAGATCGGCATCCCCTCATCTTTGACTTGTGACTATGGTTTGTGCAAGGACCACAGGCAAGTATACCTTGCCTCCCTCTACAGTTTTATTTACATGCATTGTATTTCATTTCCCAGTTTTGATTGTTTATGGACATGTGCTTTTCGTATTATATTCTATTGAGTTTTTTCATTGCATATAGCCGTATCCATATTTGGTCTTGTAGTTCATACTTGGAGTTTCTCACCAGTACCTTGCTTGAGTCATGTCATAGAACAAGTGCGTGTAATGAACTGCTAAATCCTTGATTATCGCTTTACACAACCAGAGAGTCCACACTCGGGACGAGGGTGTCTTGCCGTGAGCTAACCAGAGAGTCTACACTCGGGACGAGGGTTAGTGCTTAGTTCAAACCAGTGAGTCCACTCGGGGCAAGGGTTTGGTTCTCTATTGATCTCGTGTTCATTGTTCATCCGGCAGTTCATCTATGCGTAGTTGTTCTAGTGCTCGTGTTCGTGTTCATAGTCATTTGTCGTGTTCCTGTCTTTTTTGTTTATTTTCTTGCACATGATAAAACTGTTAGATAGGCATGTATATTATGTATCTTGCTATGTCCTCTGAGGACCTGATGATCTCTTCAGGTTTAGCGATTGCATGGAGTTAGCTAGTAGTTCGGGATGGCGGAAGAGATGATATCGCTTGCGGGATTCAGGTATCGTTATTATATTTTTATCCGCTTGTTCTTACATACCTTATCATGAGATATCCTATTTCCTGATTCAGTTTATACTCTTATTACTTTCTTTAGAGTCTTATCAGACATATAAGCTAGTGGGCTACAGACCACGACCTATAGTGTTCATTCATGTTTCGTACACTTATTATGGATTTGAGATATAGCTTGCACTGCCATGATTTGGCATTATACCATAGCTTTGACAGCATTTACGTATTCGAGTTAGGCTGGAGTCCGCTTGATGCGTAGCTGGCTTGCTCACATGCTCACATCCGAAAAGCGGATACGGGTCGTGACAGCCCCTTTGCTTGGGCGCAAGCTTATGCTGCTGCTGCTTTGTTCTTTTCTTGTGGTCAGTTCCCACATGGTGGGGCCGACCACATGTTATATATATATATTTTACTTTATCTATTCCTTACTTTCTATATATATATATATATATATATATATATATATATATAGATATATATATATATATATATATATATATATATTAAATATTTGGATTAGATAATTGGATTTTTAAATATATGGAGGGTATATATGAATGGGTATATATGAATGGATATATATATATATATATATATATATATATATATATTTATATATATATATATATAAATATATATATATATATATATAAATTCAATCAACTCAAAATAATAATAAAATAAGATAAACATATTTATTAAATGTTCGTAAAACTTTAATATTAATAAAATAATAAAAATTGCTCCAATTGGTGAACTTTACCACACACCCTTATCCGGGTCCAGAAAAATATACAATTTTGTAAAATATTATTTAATAATAAAAATACCAATAATTGTACACATAATTAAATAATTAGAAATTGTACACAAAATTCTAAAATAATTTAGAAAATATTTTTACGTGTATAAAATATGTCTACATGGCCACCTTTGGTCACACCACATGTCTACTTGGGCTTGGGTCTGGTCCAGGCCCAGTTCGGACTGGTTTGGACAAACTGGGTCATCTAAAAATCAATATATAAAATAATATTTAATTAAAATAATTTAAGTAAGTCAATTCACAACTTGGCCTGGTTTTCCTAGTTTGGACATCACCATGGCTAGGCTTCCCCTGGCATGGTTAATATACTAGTTAAGGCACGCTGCTACAACTTTCGTGCTAAAAGTCATGGTCGTCTAGTGCTCCAAAACTCAAAAATGGCTAAGGTCATTTCTACTAATAAAAATCATAAATTGCCTAAATTCATTTTTAAGCCTTTTTAAATAATAAAAAAGTAATAATTAAAAAAATAATATTTTTTAGGGGTTTTACATCCTACCCAACTTACAAGAATTTCGTCCTCGAAATTTAGGAATAATAGGGTAGATGGGGTTGAGGGGTAGAAGGAGTAGTTCAAGGCGAGGATATAGCCACTTGACTAAAGTGATACCTTTGATCCATTTCTCAAGTACAGTGCATTGTCTCTCTAAAATAAGTAAAAGACAAGAACAATAAAGGGTTCAAAACGATGCTATTGAGTACGAATAAGAAGTTCATAGGCGACATAAGTAATTCAATTAAGAGAATTACCAAGGCTGTCACGGATGTAACTCTAGGGGCAAGTTTAACTATGTCTCCATCCACATAGAATAATATATGAAGGCGAACCAAAGTGCAATAGGTTGATCAGACCATTATGCACCGGTTCTGATTAAACAATATGTTAGTGGGTGCACCCAATAAAATATGTCATGATCAAACTCGATAAAAGAATAAGCTTGCAAAGCTAAGCTAATTTAACAGCGTAAGATAGTCAAAATATAAGTAAGGAAGAATGATAAAGGAAATTAAATAGTCTGGGATCTTTTAAAATCTAAGTTCCGCCCGAAGTTTGGGCCTGTGCAGTTGGTTTGGTTGACTAGCTAAGTTAGGGTCCTCTGAATTTATAGTCTAAGTGAACTTATCGACATGATTCATAAGGACAAAGGATTTGTTGGGTTGTGAGATATTCTACCCAACTTACAAGAGTTAAACTAGTAGTGTGATGGGACCATGGGTCAAGCAATCAAGATGAAGTACAAAGTTAAGCATTTAAGGAATTTAGTAGAACACAATCACATATCGGGTTAGAAGAAATGAGTCAGGGTTGGACCTCTAATTGACGTCAGAAAGTATTTTGGTATCATGGTAGAGGTTATAGTTTAGCCATTTTGACCAGAAGGTCATATCATGAAAATAGTGTACAAGGAGACGTGTTTTAGTGGGACATGATATATCTACATAAAGGTGAGCTTGTCTAGGCCTTACCTATGGAATTTGTTGGAAGGAAAAGTCTAGTGTTGTGCTACGAATATCCAAGTGACGATAAGGGACGCCAAAAGATCTAAAATAGAAAATGGGTGTTCATGAGGTGACAACTAATGCACAAAATAAGGAAGATCAAGTTGAAGCATGAAATAAAATTAATTAAGAATCCAGTAAAATAATTTAGGGACACAGTTCCAGAGAGAAGATAGTCTCCTAAATGAATACAGTTAAGGAACAATTAAATCATTATTCAAATTGCAAATAGGTTAGAAGGTCACCATAAAAGATCTAGATTTGAGGAAAGGTCGAGTAAGTCAAGATTGGGATATGGTCGCATAGCTTGGTAGATGACTAATAACACTTGTGTATATACTACTATCATGGTCATGAGTGACATGGCATTTAGTATGGAATACTTCTAACTTATTATGACTATCTTGGTGGCCTACCTTTTAAAATTTTAACTCAAGTTCCCTCCAAAAGTTTCTGAATAAAAACTTTCAAAAATAAATCTACCATAATTTGTATTCACTCTAAGCCGTCCAACTTAATCATGACTTAAAATTTAAATCCCTTCCATAAATCTCAAAATAAACCTTTATCAAGTTACTACTAACTTTTCCAAAATTTAACATTTTCATTCCAACTTTTAAACTCAAGAGTTCATCAATCATGAATCTAAAAAAAAAATTTCAATATCACTTCATAACTTTAAAACTCTAAAATTTTCTCAAATAATCCACAAGATAAACCCTTAGCATATTATAAAGCAATTTAAAATTTATCGCTCAATATTTTAACGCACTCATCAACCATAACTTCTATTTCTAAGTCATTCAAACATAATCACAACTTTTAAATGGTAAATTCCTTTAATCAATCAAAATAACTTTTCTTAGCAATCCAACTTAAACTTAATATTCCAATGATCCTATCAGTCATAATTATTTTTTTTTCTTTTCCAAAATTTGACATCCATGATCACAACCCTTTAAACCCAAAATCTAATTAGATTTGTAAATCTTAAATCAAAGGGCACAATTTCAAATTTGAAATTTTTCCTCAAAATCGTTTTCATATCTTCCAAATGTTTTAAACCAAACTTTGTACTATCACTACGTCAAACTTACAACTCAAAATTTTATAAACTTATTAATCGTGAATCGTATGACTTAATTTAAAACCTTTAGAATTTACTAAATTTGATCAATCTCACTCATAAATCTTGCAGCAACATTTCAAATTTAAAATCCTTTGCAACTAAATTTATATCTTTTCAAGGATGTATAACTACAACCCAATAAATCATTAACACTTTCAAAGACCTTCAAATTTCAAAACTTCCAAAAGTTAAAATCAATTTTCTTTCTCCATTGTATATAGATTCTAAAATTTCTTTTGTAGTATCAAATAAAAATCAATTCTTCAAAGCTAGTAATGTTGCTTCTACCCACTTGGATTTAATTTATCCTTCTAGGAAAATATGGTTTCTCTTATCCTTATATCTTTATAACTCAAATAGGGCCTCAATGCCTACTAGTTGTCAATGTAATCTTTCTAGCCATATGGTTGACCAATAAGTATATAGTAGTGTAGTCATCTTCCTAACCCTTATTAAACATAAGATGATAGGGTGTTGGTGGAAAGAGTTCAAGCAAGATGCAAAAATCAAGGGAGGCAATGAGAGTTCAGAATTTGAAAATCAAGGAAGGTGATCAAGTATGTGGATGAGATTCCTAGAATCTAATCCTATATTGCAGGCTCACATCGGTACAGTAAGATAACTGAAGTAATAAAATGGACCTGCATGGGCTACCACAAAAACATGTAACTCTTCAATCCCAAAATACGTAGGACTAGGTACATAGACATGCCAGCTGTATACATACGAAGTATACTCCAACATATGAAAACCTCGTATGAATACATAAGCTGTAAAATACAGTAAACCAAGAGTAATCTAATATCATCCACAAATGTAAGAATAAAAGATATCATATAATCAACTGTAATAAGTCTTTGGACAATATGTTGGGCGGATAAAAATCTACTACCAACAAGTAAGGAAAAAATATACATGAAAACTGAAATGATTTGGCAGGAGTAGCAAAGAAAGACCCAAGACACGTCATCTCCGAATGAATAGAGAAGATCACGACCTCGGCTAGAATACCTGCGGATGACAATAGCACACACTTGGAGAGATAACCAGGTCCTTAGAGGGACGTAACAAGATACATAATATCATGCCATATAAACTGTAATATATAATAGAAAATAAGGGATGCATGCAATAAGGTACCAAACCGTACTATAGTGAATATGCAATAAAGAACAATCCTTCACATATGGGTACTCGGGCTGTATAGCAGTGGCATCATCCCTCTCATCAGGAATTAGTACAATCCATCCGTAATGTTCAACGAACGTCAGAGGGAATCAGTAAGAAAACGTCCATAACATTCCATGAACATCAGAGGGAATCAGTACAATGGGGTGAACCTATGTCTCCAACGGAGCTTCAGGTACAATAGCATTATGTAAATATGGCCCAAACATCAAGGAACTATTATTCCCTTCCAATGCCTAATGGAGTCACATCCATGACTCATATAACCATTTAGTAACTGCCAAGTCCACTAGCATTCAATTATATTGGCAGTTACTCCTAACCGTCGCACGCCTCAAACGTATCGGTGGCCGGTCGACTATGCGAGTAGGTGTCCTATACGTGACTCACAATACGTGGTAAAGTACGTATCAAGGCCGTATAAGATATACCAATACCTCATCAACAATGGGTGGTCACTAGGCTAAGTCGATGCAAGAGAGATAAATAAAAGCAAGAAAACGACCGATAGAGTCGCTTGCACCCAAGTGTGACTTGGACGCACAGTTTTATAATACCAAATAAGAAATGCTAAAAATAACAACTAAAAATAAGAATATGTAAATCACAGAGTAAGGTGGCAAGGTATCTTGCCTGAGGTTATGTGCAAAAGAGAATAATCCAGTAGCTCGAATTGGCAAATAAACGAAACAAGAAAAGCCAAATCCCACAGATGACTCCGGATGCTGCAACAACATCACGAACGAGTTGGGAACAAAAGATATGCCTAGGAAACGCCTGTCCAAAAGTTAAATTCTGGAACA